>KB205945.1:2770261-2839530 GCA_000328965.1 Ascocoryne sarcoides NRRL 50072 | reverse complement strand
TAACCCTAACCTAACCTAACCCTAACCCTAACCCTAACCCTAACCCTAACCCTAACCCTAACCCTAACCCTAACCCTAACCCTAACCCTAACCCTAACCCTAACCCTAACCCTAACCCTAACCCTAACCCTCTCTTATTTAAGTATAAAGTAGTTTCTTTCTTACAATTTTATACCTAGCTAGTTAAACCCTATTATATATACTTTAAATACCTCTTCTACTCTTGATCTAATAACCCCTCCTTTATTTAAACTCTTTTAAAGCTACTTTTACATCTGCGCCTTTTTAAATATACTTTAAACGCTTTTGTTCTTAATTTACTTATTAAACTACTCTTACTAATATAAAATATATACTACCAGTAATATTATATCTTTATATAGACTAAGTACGTAGCCTATAGGAGAGTACGTTGCCTTACACAGCCAGGTATTCTACACCTAGGCAAACCGCTCCCCCAAATCCTCCATCCCAGCTCTTGTCACGGGGCTATCACCCACCGAGGATGATAGGGCGTGGTGGCGCGAAGATGTCACTGAGTAGGGATTGACGGTTCGTAATAGGCGTGGTAAGTCGACTGTGAATCTTCACTAAGTGTCTTCAATGTTGATAGTTAAATCAAAGGCTTAAATTATTAAATCAGGTTGAGCACGAAGCTCCTATCTACTAAGGAAAACTAGCTGTTTATATAGGACCTCCCTGCTCCTGGATCCTTTGGACCCCGTAGGTCCTGGATCACGATAATTCCCTTTGGACCCCGTAGGTCCATGGATCGCTGCGATCCACCCCTGCATTCTGTAGGTCTATCATGTGACTGTTGTCACGTGCCGATTGGGTCATGGCTTCTCTGTGCAACCTTCAGTTGCCGAGCCTCAGGGCTATGACTTGACTCGTGATTCTGATCACGTGTTACACGTTTGTAACAGCTCTCTCTTTAGTTAAGATAGCCTACTCCGCCAGTAGTGCTCTCCCTACGTATACCAGCCCCGCTAGCACGTACGTGAACAAGTGTGCTAGTCTAAACTGCTTAGACTCTCTGTTAATTCTTAAAACACTAATGAAATGCTAGAGTAGACTAGTAAAAGGATCTCTATTAAGCTGTTGTATCTAAAAACTAGCTGACACTTATAAGAGCTCCTCTTTTAGAGCCTCTTCCGACCAATCCTCGTCTTGTAAATGCCCCTATAACTGCTCGAGGCTCCTTCTCTGTACACTAGTCAAACTAAACCCGTGCTTCTCCAACAGCTTCGCCTCATCCAGCTGTAAAACATTCAAGTAATAGCAAAGGAACCGTTTCTAATAAGTCAAATTCTAGTCTATACTCGTCTTCTCTTACAATAGCTTAAATAGCCGGCTGTGGGCGTCCTAGTGGTGAGGGCTAGCTAGGAGCAGTCGAGTCATCAGGGGCATACTCTTTAAGCTATTAATATAGCGGCTGAAGAACAACTGGTCTAGAGCAGCAGCCATTCTCCGCAGCTCGTTATCTTCCCGCCTAGGTATACGATTACAAGTGTAGATCTTAGTAAGGTCCCTCTCTTTGAAATATACCTGCTACCCTACCCTCTTCAGCTAGTTTATTATCTTATACTTGTTTAACCCTTCAGTTAAGACCTTCTATAGCTCTTCTTACTACTCCTTTTCGTATACTTATTACTCTTTGATATCATTAACTAATTAGTATTAAAACCGGCCTCGTCTATTAGCCACATATACTTCTGCTGCTCCCGCTTCTGACCCAGCCTCAGGCACTATCACACAAAAGTAATAGACCACATTTCTAAGAATAGTAAAGAAAGTCTACAGCTTAACTTTAGACCAGCGCACCGGATCCCTCTTATTCAACGCTCACAGATACTTCCACTCCTTATAATATACCCTCAGCTTCTTCTAGCTAATTGTTACAAATCCACATTTACTATAAGCAAAACCCCTCTGAATAGTAAAGCTATCAATAGCTGGGATCGGATTCCCCGGTCTATAGCTAAAGTCTGTATTCGGCGGCCGACTGAGCTATAGCCCAGAGTATTCGGCGACGATTGAATTCCAGGACCTAACATCGATATCTTTATACTTATCAGCCAAATGACTAGCCAAATTCGAGATCGTATAGCTATAAACCCTATAGACTAGAACCTGGTGGCGTGGGTGGTAAGCTAGCCAGTCGACTATAACGTTGGTTTTTGGCTGACTAAGCGACAACCCTAACCCTCGACGACAGCTAAGTTAAGGTAACTATAGTATAGATTTTCTTGCGCAACGTTAGTTGTACAAGGCTCAGTTTTCAGACGGGGCTCGATAAGATATCTGCAAAGGTATAGCCAGCTTGTGGAAGGTCAATAGCTTTAAAAAGGAGGGGAAATGAGATCTCACCAGGAAATTGGTATTTGGGAGCTGATATCTAGGACCCCTGTTTTAGCCCCCATCTAATTTTGTGTGGGCAGAATCCGCTCACCGCCTGGTATCTGGGCCCAGATACCAGCAGCCTCACGGTTAGGTCTATATACGGAGAAGAATAAAGTATAAGGAAGCAGAAGAGAGTAGGGTAGCTATGCCTTTTATATACACGATTCGCTTCCCTTCTGAAACCCTTCCGTATCTATTCCTAGCCTTTAATTGTAAATCCATATCACGGGAATACGCTATCACGTGGAATGCGCCCTTGCGCATTAACCAGGCTAAGCGATCCTTGGCGATCGCGATCCCGATCGTTACAAGTTCTCTGATTCCTAATTCGTCAGATTTAAGGTCACCTTTTAAGCTCTTTAAAAAATCTTAAATAATTATAAACATTGCTTAGTGTTACTGTCACCAGTATAACGTGTATACTTATTACACGTGAGCGGGTGTATAGTATTACAAACATTATATTACGTGAACTATTTATAGCCCTAAGGCTCAAGAAGCTATAGTCTAGACGATCCCACCGGCGTAAGTGTTCCAGCCGGGGCTGAACATCACCGTCGTAACACAAGAATAAACTTTAAGTAGTAAACTCTGAACTAAGTTACTCATCTTTGGTTTAATTACATGAATAGTAGAGAGATATTTCAGCCAGCTAGGAACAATTGATTGGATTGAGGGACAATGCTTTCCGCTGTACAAATGGGGGAATAAAGCAAAAAATAACAATGCTTTTGATAAGATGTGGAGTGTGGAAGGCGGTCTCTACAATATAGAAAATATTTGTATAGAAAATATCTGTGTAGATCTACAATATAAAGCTCATAAAATCAATCCCATCATGTAAATAGCTTATTGCTTCTTTTTCAACGCCGATCTGGTGACATTTTTGCCGCCTTTTGCTGCATTCCTCTCAGCCTGCTCTACTTCGAACTGCGTGGCCTCGTCGGCCTCCTTTCGCTCGGCATACCATTGCCCAACTTGCAAGACAAGCACACCAACGAGTACGAGGGCCAAGATTGTATTACTCGCCGCCAGAACCCTTAAGCTGTCTTCTCTACCAATAGCCAACTCGGGATCGCCATTTTCGGGCGTTCCATAAGCGCCTGCGGTAACAATTCGGAGGCCCTTGACAATATTGGTAATATAGACCACGACACCCACAACGTAGAGCACCAATGATGCACCGTCGAACAAGAGGTTTGCCTCGGAGGGCTTGAAGAGCTTGATGAAAAATCCGATGAAGCCGACTGACACGGCGATATGGAGAATTCGCGGGATTATAGGCGGAGATGCGTGAATAAATTTAAGGTGTGCTTCGAGGAAATCGTAGTATGAATCAGGCGTGACATCTTTTGTCCATAGCAGAGGATAGTCGTATGGGAACGAAGAAAAAAGCATTCCTAGGAAGAAGAAGACGGCTGAGAGGTGGTTAGCTAGTAAAATCGGATTTTTCGACGAGCTCAGTACTCACGGCCAATGATCATAAACGTGGCAAAAGAATTCGATCCTCGTTGTCCTGGAGGCTTCTCGTAGGTCTTGAAAATGGAGGAGATCTTTGCAGGATCCATGGCGATGCTCGTGTCTCTAGGTGCGCGGGGTGCGATAATAGTTGCGCCGGACTGTGACCTTGCGTATAGGACGGGAAGAGGGGGGCTGGATCTAACAAGCTGCGGAGCGTAGAGAATGGGTATGATCCGAGCAGATGCGATGATGATATAGTCTTAGACTCCTTATTAATGGTTTTGTAAAAGATGTCGCTAGCCATGCGACGAGATGAAGCTTCGCACTTCACGACAAATGGAGCTGAGAGGCTAGCGCAAAAGGTAAAATTGGTTGGGGGTCCATTTAGGAAGGAGGGCTGTGCCGGGATGCCTGAGGATTGAGGTTACAAGAGAGATAGACATGGGGGCTTGATCAACGGTGATAGTGCTGTTCGTTTATGTCACGGCTGACAGTCATTCATTCATCCGCTCGCCCTCCATCCGCTTATTCCGTATATCTTCTTGCACTTGCGGGAAGCCGGGTACCTGCCAGTATAGGACCTTCTATACCATAGAAGACGTAGCTGCTTGCTATCTTCTTCTTACCTCCCGAGAAGATAACACGTGCACAGTTTATGGCCTAAGGCTTGGCAGCCACTAGGTTACTACAATTCATCCTTCTCATCACTACAACATATTGTAGACAGGCAGTTTTGAATCAAAAGGAAAGATAGAAAAGCCCAGAATTACTATGCTCAAATTCAGTGTATTTAAGTAAAAAAAAATTAGACTGATGTCGGTATATCTAAGGTTATGTAACGAAATCTTTTGATTAACTTTGTATATGCGAGACGCATAGGCCCTCAAAGGCTTACAAGCTTTCCATCCTAACATATGGAAAACCAAGGATACAGTAGGACTCATAGTACAGTATGTACTGTATGGAGTATGCACTCTACTAATAACCCCGTTATCATAGGGTATATATATAATACAACTTGCTCCCCTTCTTATCACTGTTCCAGAACTATAATCTTACAAGTTGATCTTCGAGCCTTCTGTTTACTTTCTCCTCGTGCCGTCAAACCCCCAACTGCCCACTAACTTCATTGCCACTTCGCCACCCTCTTCTAACTTCTCCTCTTTCAACACATTACTCAAACAATTCCACGGATCCCTTGCCCCACCCCATTTCAAAACCTCATCTTTGAACCTCTCCCCATTTCCCCTCTCTAAAGCCTCCCCCTTACCACCCTTGAACACTTGCTCCCAGACCCTCTTTGCGAGCACCATGTCAAAAAGGTAGCTATAGTACGACCCTCCATACCCATATAAATGTCCAAAGAAGCCCTGCCAACAAGTGTTTTCTGGATCCGGAGGCAAGACTCCATGTTCACGTTGAAGAGAATGGTAGACTTGCGTGCTATTGAATGAAGGATCAAGAGGGAGGGAAGAGTGATATGCTTGGTCTAGCATTGAGAGGATAATTTGGTTTTCCGTATCGCAGCCTTCGAATTTTCGGTCCAGGGAAAGCTTTTCGGAAATCATCTCGTAAGGTAGTGGTGCATCTGTTTCATAATGGCTAGCGAATAGGGCGAGGACTGAAGGATCGGCTGCAAAATGTTCCATAAGGACGGAAGGCAATTCTGCAAAGTCAGTTGCACAGCGAGTACCCGAGACGTTTTGGAATTGTGTCCGTCCGAGGATAGAGTGAATTGCATGACCCATTTCGTGGAAGAGGGTTGTTACGTCGTTAAAGCTTAGTAGAGCAGGCCTTGTGGATCGAGAGTCTGTTACAAAATCACAGATTAGAGCGATTGTTGGGAGTTGCATTACTCCACCTGGAATCTTGGGACCAATAGCCATGCCATCATTTGCAGCGGATTCTGGGGATCCGAAGAGGGGGTCTGCCCGCTGCGAAGCTTCTTGAATCTCATCATGTCTGATGAGTCGAGAACATCGTAGGGTGAAATGTGCTGGATTAGGTGATTTTCCTGCACGGGAAAATAAATCACAATATAATACCGCTACATGGCCATCAGTCTCTGACACAACATCGAGTCGTCGGACATCCGTATTCCATGTTTCCCCTGTATTCGTCCCATGGGGAACGAATCGAATCCCATAAAGTCGAGTAAATACTCTGGAGAGTCCTTGTATTACGCGCCCTAGAGAGAAATATGAAGATAGAAAATCTGGATTCCGCGTCCGTGACCTGACTGAGGATAGTATGTGAGACATATAATAATCCTTATCCCAAGGGTTAAGCGTTGGATTGGACACGCCAGTATGGACTCCCTTCGCTTTGAGCAGTTCAGCAACCTCACTTGTCACAAGCGGACGGTTGTGATCTGACATAGCACTGAGAAAACCATTGACAGACTGTGATGATCTTGCCATTTTATCTTCAAGAGTCAATTGGGCATAGCTCTCAAATTTTGAGAGTTTGGCCAGTTCTGCTCTCTTCCTCAAGAGAGACTGAAGTCTTCCTAGAGAGGTTTTGGACGCCTTTCGGCTGGCAGTAAAAATCTGTTTTCTCGTAGCTTCATCCCCAACGCTCCGCAAAGCAGCATGAGCGACTCCCCCAATCGATGGGAGCTGGACTTTGCCGCACTGGGTAAATTGTCTAACAAGCATAGGGTCCATGCCTTTCAGCTTGCTACTTGGAAACGACAGAAAGTCCTGCTCGGGTTCCATTTGATCCACAAATTCTGGCCCAACTTCACTGATCTCCTGGGATAGGGCCACAAATCTTTCTCGCTCTGCTTTTGGTAGGTCAATTGCTGACTTGGCGAAGTCTCTTCGCAGAATTTCTGCTACAGTATGCTCTTGTTCATCCCAGACAGTACCTCCATTTGTGATTTTTATAGCAATGTTCAATTGCTCTGCCAACCCCGTAGTTGTATTGAGGACATTCATATATTCAAACATCACAGAGTATGCTCTAGTAGCAGCAGCTTGTATGGAGGGACTCGGATGTGTAGCTCGAACAAAATCGGACAAGTCGATTACTCGGCATAGTAGGTCGCTGAGCCTATCCAGATCCTTCACCACCTGGTGATACTCCACCGGACTCGAGGCAGCCAGAACCTTCTTCACCAATTTCTTTGCCTTCTCTAAAGTTGCGCTCGCAAAGCGGTCGAATCCTTGGGGCTCCGTCAGGTATCGATTCTGAAAAAGTCCAGCATTACGACTTGTTCTCGAGGACTGGGAAAACTCCCTATAAAATTCCGGCGAGTCGAAGATCTTCCGCAGAACACTATCATCTTGATGGGCCCCAGGAGAACCATGTTGGATTATGCTCTGTTGTGGCCGGATACTGGATATGGATTCGATACTGGGAGGAGGTTCGGAAGGATGGATGGAAGTCTGGGAATGGTTAAGTCGTTTTGATATCTGCCGTATGGCGCATCTCGAGCAAACCCATGGTCGTGGAATAGCAGATTTTAACATTACTCTGATCCATATAGTTTAGTGTATATAGAGCAAGCTTTGGGCAGATGACGAGGGGAGGCATTTCCCCAAAAGAAAGTGATTTATGCAAGGAAAAAGGTAAACCCGGGAGGGGGCAACGAGTCATGTGACTAGGTCTAAATACAGCTAGGCAAGTAGCCTACACGCGCCGGTTGATTAGGAAGGGGAATGCCCCGCCAACTTTACCATTACCTATACAGCTTATCCATAAAACCTGTTGTGTTATACGTGTTATACAGAGTACAATACGAAATATAGGTCTATGAGTCAAAGGCATACACGGGGCGAAGCTCCGCTATACTATAAAAACACGCGATATGCCGTTTCACAGAGAACCAGAGGTGGAAGATCACTCGATTAAATCACGTGATAGACCCTTTGGACCTTGTGAAAGGGTCCAAGGGATCCAGGAGGACGAAGGTTCTATATAAGGTTACGGTACTTCGTAGTTAGGATAAGATAGGAGCTTCGTGCTTAACCTTTTCAATCAATTCTATTTTTAGTGACAGCGATCCAACCTAGCAGCTATACACTTCGACGACTTCGAATACTGACCTCCCGTTCCGGATTTCGGTCACGCCCGACCGTGACAAGTTTCTCTCCTTCGTCTTTATTTATTTCATTGATACAGAAGCATTAGTTTGCGCTCCTGCCTAGTAGATGATTTCCGAACTACCTATGCCCAAAGGTCCACTCAACTCTTCCTCTTCCTTGCCCACCATGCGCCGACCTCTAAGCAATCACCCCAAGAGATCCCTCCCTGCTTTAATAAGTCGTTCATCATATTCCCGTACCAGCGATCCCACTCATCCTGACCCTTTCCACTCGCCTCCCTCAGCAACGGCTCCAGACTCTCAATCATTTGAACCACCGTCATTAACGCCGTTCTCCTCAACGCTGCCTGCCCGGTCGTTAATATCCTCTTACCTTCGTCTTTCCCCTTCCCCTTGGATGCCCTCGCTGTCATCTGTGTATCCAACTGAGAAGCCACACCACTGATTCCTTCCTTCTCCCACCTGACCTCACCTAGCGGGATCGCGAGCCTCCGACTATCAATATCTGTTAGGACCGCTTCTTGAAGTAAGGCCGGTCGCGTGTTAGTACAAGGCATAGGAGTTAAGCCTCTTAGCTCTAGCGCCCTAGATATCCAAGAATTGTAATCTTTCAAATACTGATTTTGTGGTTCTGAAAATGGTGTTTGGGGGGTTATCGTATAAACCCCTATTGCTTTCGTATATATCTGGTCCTCGTCCTCGCTATTATCCCCTTCTGCCCCATTCGTAGTCGGCTCTACATACGGCAATAGCATCCTTAAACTGTGATCTCCATCCCAGATCTCTAATGTCCCCCCGGGTTTTAAAATTCGTAGAAATTCGTCGATGAGGGCTTGTTGATGGCTACCTTGCGGCGTCGCTAATGACATATCTTTGTTCATGATCAACCCGAACTCATCGTCTCGAAACGGGAGGGGGAGTTTGCGAAGGTCATGCTGTACAAATCTCCAGTTCATATCGGGATCGGAATCCATTTTTGGTGCAATCGGGGTAATGTCTAGACCGGTAAAGGAGATAGAGTAGTCTCCTCTCTGTGCAAAGTGACGGTGGCACATTATGCTCCAGAATCCGGTGCCGCATCCTACTTCGAGCACACGCTTGGGGGGTTTCTTTTGAAATGCCGGGGAGCAGATAGGGCCGTTGAAGACTTGGCATAGGAGCATCGTACGAAGGGTTTGTCTGTGGATTTCTGTGAGATCACAAGGGAGAGGGTAAGGTAGTGATGAATCTCTAAGGTATCGTCTGCCATTGCGATAGGTGAAGGGCTGAAGGGTGTGTTTATAGTCGCTAGGAGGAGGTTCGCTAGTTGTTACGGTTGTGAGAGCACTCGAGCCGGTTGTACTAGACGTGCTACTCAGACGGGAAAAGGTGTCGACCGTCGTCTTTGAGGTCACCTTGGAGCTTTCCAAGGCTTGAATGACATTCTTACGGTCGTTGCTGGTTCCCGACGTGGAGGAAGATTTGCGAGCCGTCGCAGCGTGCGACTGCGCGGCTTGGGATTTGCTAGTTTGATTTGCGGTGTGTTTGTAGTCAGGGAGTGGCGTCGAGAGCATAGAAATGTTATCTGGGTCGGTAATGAGGGAGAGGCTGTTCGTAGATTGCAACGACGGTGTTGTTGCTGCGGAGGAGGAAAGATGGCTGTCGGTTGGTGTTGTTATCGGGCGTTTTTCGTGCGTTAGGGGTTTCGAACTGTCCTTGGAACGTGATCGCTTGGAGAAGGGGTTGAGCGACGAGTCTGCCGAGGAGTTCGCATTCGCATTCGCATTTGCATGTATCGAAGGCGGCTTCGCTCGGTTTCTTGGTTTCTGGCCTGCGGTTGCACCTTTGTAAAAAAATGCAGCTTCCATAGTTATGGGTTCCATAGGGGGGGGGGGGTTCTTGGATGGAACGATTTCTCTGATTTTGCCTAATAGCAAACCTGGAGAGAGCTTCCGGTCGGTCCAGGGGCCTAATACCAACCTGTATCAGGCCGGGTTGAAGCCAATCCGGCACTCCAGATCTTCTGCTGGCAAGGTGTTTCCTTTCAAATTATGGGTTGCGTGGTGATGTGGGGGCCAACGAAGGAGGAGAGGCGTGTTGGATCAGCACTCGACACACGAGGATTGAAGGACTAAGCCAATGATGGCCGGCCTACATGAAGGGCACGCTGAGGCGCGAGAGGGCACAGTTGACAGGGCGAGCTTGCTAGAAAGGGTGATGTGCCGGCATCGAAAGGGAGCGAGGAGAAAGATCACAGATGTGGCAGAAGTTGGTGTTGAGATCTTTTAGGATTTATATTATCAGATAGACCCTCAGAGCCTTATCATCGAGTGACAGAGAACCAGCCGTAGGAACCAGGGACGTCGAGGGGATTCTCGGGCGCGGCCAGCCTTATAACTTGGCGCTTATATTAAAACAAGCGGAAAGAGATTGTCCTTCAATCTATCTATTCGCACGGGTTGATCAGCGACTGTAGAGCCATGCCCTGCTTCTTGTGGATCTTGTCCAGGTCGTGATGGTCCTTGGGGCCGAGAGGGAGCCACTCGATTAACGTCTTTAGGTACCTTGTAGCGATACTCCGTCTGGGGGCATCGACTCAGACGGACGTATCGTTGTCCCTCCACCTCGTGGATGGAGAGGAAGAGGAGTCAGCTTAAGAGAGGGGTGGCAGAAATATGGTGATGTGGGCATTTAACGAGCGACCTCGCCAGTTGAAACTCCCTACTTCTACTTCATACATGTTTGTAACTCCAATCGAGAGACTGACATCTATCTCTCCTAAAGAGTTGGGCGAGAGGACAAGAGCAAAAATACTCCCCCTCTTATCTTAGACGGCAAGCAGCTTACTTATTCTTAGTTTTATCGCACTCTTGTTTATAGGGCCCCTAGGCTATTGCCCACTTCCCCAGACCCCGGATCTCTTTTAGAAAAGGATGTTTTTCAGATAGAGTTAGAGGGACAACAAGTAACCTTATTTAAATCACCAGTTTTAATTCTCTACGGAGGCAGCTCGGAGACTGACCCCTTCTAGGTTAAGTGGCGCTAACGGCCTGAGTTGAAACATGAAAGGGGGGGACGACCTTTTAACACCACGAGCACACGAAACGAGCCCTTACTGTCACAGGTAATCTGGAAACCCTGCTAGGCAGAGGCGCAAACTAATGCATCTGTATCAACGAAATGAATAGAGACGAAGGAGAGAAGCTCCTATGTCGTAGAAAACTACAAGACTATATACACGCGAAAGGTGAGATGCTGACGAACTAGCGCTAGTGGGGTTCGGGGGCTTAGCATGAGCCTCAAGTCACAGGACCCAAAAAAGCTCGGGGTTGGTCCGTACGATCCCCTTAGCTGCCAAATTCCTACGTACTTTGAGCGAAGAAGTTGTAATTGATTGAGCAAGGGTTAAGCTGGGATTATTAGCCAATTATAAGAGCTCGCCAAAGTACGTAAGAATTTGGCAGCAAAGGGATAACTCATCTCCTCCAGATCCGTAGTCAGATGATGGATCACGTGACAAAGTCTTTATATCTTCGTGAGTTAACTACCTGCTTTTAATCTTACCCTCAGGCTTGTCACCAATTGTGACATTATTTAGTTAGGATTTTAGATAATAACTAAATTAGAAGTTTTATATAATACTTTTAATATTAATTATAGTAAACTTTAAAAAGATATTTACAAGTACTATTTTAAAACTATCGCTGCCTTTTATAAACTCTTGTAGCTCTAATAAACTGTTTATAATAATGTGTGTTAGCCTGAAGCCTACTAAAATTTTGAGGGTTATCGGCTCCGCTATTTACTAAGAGATATATCTCACCGATGCGAGATCACGTGAAAGGCCTTTTGGGCCTGCTAGAAAGGGTCGAAGGGAGGTCTTTGGGATCTATTGGCATCCAGGGGATCCAGGGGCGGGAAGTCAATACATAAGGAGACAGTAGTTGGTACTTGGTAAGAGCTTCGTGCTTAACCTTTGCAATCAATTCATATCTTTAGCTAAAAGCTGTTTGGGTCAAAGCAAAGACAATCTACCACCCCCAGTTGTATATCGTCCAGATTCCTGCTTAGGAAAGTCTTCACACCGGCATAGGTGTTCGAACGTTTGGGCTAAGACATCATCGTCGTGACACTAGTTTACTCAATTTGAGAATGTAAACGTAAAATATCTGTTTATTGACAGAATCAAAGACAAGGAGAAAAGCCCCAGCGTTAGCCGTGGATTAGCAGCGAGGTACAGGGATTGCTGAGCGTCGGAGTATAATACAATAGTTCTAAGTGGGTCTCATCGAGTCGGAGCTCCTCCCTCCTCCCTACCAGTGTCGATATGGGATGAGGTACGCATTGCATTCTTACTCTTTGCGGAGTATGGGGTCGTCCAATCTATTTCCTCATGAGGGTTCACCAAAGCTCTCTTCGTAACTATCAAACGCACGCTTTGATTCTCAGCCAACCGGAGCGTGATGGTCCTGAGATCGGGACTATTTCCTAGCTCATTCATCTGGGATAGGATGCTTCTTGCGTCTGTCGTCGTTTCTCCGGGACTTCCGCGCCGTACAGTAGCATTCCCAGCCTCTCTAGGTGATTACCAGATTACCAGTTCCTCTATGGCATTCCCCCTCGAGGTTTCAAGCCCGGAGGGCATCGAGCAAAAGCAGGAGCATACCACTTCGTATATTCGGTCTGCCTCGCTAGACAACACCAAGCAGAGTTGATGGTCTCGGTCGATACGAGATTTTCACCTCTTCTTACTCCCCGAGTCTTTTCCGTGCTGGGTGCTCTCGAGAAGTCATCGACGGCATTTGGGTGAAGGGTTCAGAGCAAGCCATGGAACCACGACTCCGTATGCCGTCCGACCAGAGACCGACTTGTATTGCCCCTTGCTTACCGAGAGGTGGTATCCATCCATCCATCCCGAGGACAATGCAGACAACACAATACCATCCAATGCATACCGGCACTTCTCAGCTCGTGCAGAGGCGTGATGGAGAAGGGCTGAGTCCGGTGTGGCGTCACCCGAATCAATCCCAAAGCCCGGTGGCTTTGGGGCTTCACCTGAGTTCACTGACTCGATTATATTCTTGCTCAAGCACGAAAGCGCAAGGATGAGCCAAGGAGCTGTCGAGGTATTTGGATTGATTTCCCCCTTCCTTTTCACATCCGTCACGAGCATCCATTTTATGACCGTCGAATTCCCCTCAGGGCGAACGGTTCCAGACCGCGGGACCTAATAGCCTCTCGAATTCCTTGCCTTGTTGAGTCGACGGAGCCAAACCTTACTTGCATCGGACAGCTCGTATTCCATGAAGAGACTCGCAATTTGCCAACCTCGAGAGCTCGAACAGGCTTTTTCACTCTGGACTCGGGCGCCACGCACCGCTTCATTTAGCCATCCATTTCATATACATACCTACCGACCTGCGTTCGTTGCAATCTGCATATTCATCAAGCCATCTCATCTCCAACGTCGAACGATCGACCCGTCGACCCGCCCGCGATGGCCCACCACCTCCCCTCACCCCTCCTTTCCATCGTCCTCCTCTTCTCCCTCCCGACCATCACGTCGGCCCAGCTCGACAATGGGATCCATACCGACAACGGCAATGAATGCTCTTGCTTTCGCACCAACTCCTCCTCGCAAGGCTACTTCACGTATCACCGTTTTCATGACTGGCGCAACGTAGCCCAGGCCGCCGCCGCCCCTGCTCTCGCCACAAATGCGAGCAGTGCAACGAATGCATTTGCAACTTCTACTTACTTTCAAGATACATCGTGGACGAGCGAGTGGTCGATACAGAGTTGGAATAATAGTGATACGGTGTCGACGTTTAGTGCCTCGAGCGATGCCGCAGTCCTGATGGTCAACTCTGCAAGTAATGTTTATATCGGTATGCCTCTTCGTCCCGGGATAGATATGATCTGAGCCCGGGAGATATCCAGACATGAGAGCAGGTGGCTAATCCCTTGATGGACATAGAATCAAGTAATGACTCGGACCCAACGTACTCCTCCTTCCTCACCCTTCGCACCACCCGCCTCCCCACCTTCCAGTCCGCTGCTGAGATCGACTCCAACGAGCAAAACTACCTCCATCTCTCCGCCCGCTTCATGGCTCGCGTGATTGGCTCCGACGGTGCCTGCGCAGGCATGTTCACCTACCTCGCCTCGGACCCCGTCCAAGAAGCCGATATAGAAATCCTGACCGGCGGTCCTCGGAACTTGGTACAATATACGAACCAACCCAGCACGGATAAGAACGGGAATGCGGTGGCAAAGGCGACGGTGAATGGATCGTTGCCATTTGTGCGGGATTGGACACAATGGAATGTGTATCGGGTGGATTGGATGCCTAAGCAGACGAGCTGGTACGTGAATGGGGAGAGTGTTGCGAATATCAGTTATCAGGTCCCAAAGAGCCCGGCCGGGCTGATATTGAATATGTGGAGCGATGGGGGGACTTGGACGGGGAATATGAGTACATTCGATGAGGCGTTTCTACAGATCCAGTACATGCAAGTGGTTTACAACACTAGTGGGCCTTATGCTGGGAGCGATAAGAGGAAGAGGGATGAGGTGGGGGTATTTGGACGGCTGGAGAAGAGGAAAGGGACGCCGGGGTGTCAGGTTGTGTGTAGTGTTGACGAGGAGGTTAATACGACTGGTGTCCCGGCATTGCTTTACAACAACACAGGGATCGCGCCAGCGGGGTGGAGGGGAGAGGGAATGGGGAGTATGGTTTGGATACCGTTGGTGTTGGTTGGAGGGGCAGTCTTTGGGTGGTTATAGATAGAGAGTGTAGTGCGAGGTGCGAATGTGTATATGTCAGAGGCGGGGGCAATTGTCATGCAAGCTAGGTGGATGGATACATAACGAAGATATGACACTAGATTAACATAGTTGGGAATGGTCGGATGGCTCGTAAGAAACTGGGTTTCTTTCCATGCATCTGGCAAAGGATGCGGTGGGGTTGAGATTAAAAAAAAAGCCTGGGGTCAAGTATGTATGTTGCTTACATAGCATTTAGCGTACTTTGTAGAGCCAACAACCTTTACAACTACTTATTGCTCTTGTGGTCTATGGTCATTTTCTACATAGTCTAAGGGAAACAAAACAAGCTGATCGTCAGCCCCGACGCTATGTATATGACCAGCTTGTAATTCGATGTGACCATATCTGAATATGGCTAGGCGAAGGGTTCACACGCACGTGCCAGTTGATTAGTCATTTAGAATCGATAGGGCCAACAGGGGCTGGTGGGGGGCCTTCTAAAATGACTATACCAACCTACTACATTCTCACCTCACGTCATCAAAATGTCTTTGTTAAAGACACTGGTGTCTCCCTTGTCTCTGGATAAAACGCTGTCTTCTAGGGTTAGTCAATTGACATGTAGACGATTCAAAAGCGGTCCATACGGCTACACACAAGCCAAAGCTCTAGTATACAGCAAATATGGCGAGCCAGGTGAAGTCCTCTCGTGCGTCTCACATTTCTATTCCTATCTCCAATTACGTATTTATTGATATACGGAAAATCAATATGCTAATACCCAGATGAAAACTACAGTCTCCACAACTACTCTATCTCCCCCTCCCTCCCCGCTCATTCTATCCTCATCCGCACCCTCGCCTCCCCCATCAATCCAGCGGATATAAACCAAATCCAAGGCGTCTACCCTTCCCGTCCCCCCTTCACCTCCCTCATCGGCACGCCGCTTCCCTCTGCCGTCGGCGGTAACGAAGGCTGTTTCCAAGTCTCCTCCGTCGGTTCCTCTATTACCTCTGTCTCAAAGGGCGATTGGGTTATCATGCGTAACACTTGTTTCGGAACTTGGCGTACACATGCTCTAGCGGAAGAAAAAGACGTGGTTAGGGTAGAGAAGGAAGGGTTAAGTGTGGTACAGGTGGGAACGGTGGCGGTGAACCCGGTGACGGCATGGCGGATGCTCCGGGATTTTGAGGAGGTAGGTGAGGGGGAGTGGTGGGTACAGAATGGGTCGAATAGCGGGGTGGGAAGGGCGGCGATACAGTTGGGAAAGCTATGGGGTCGGAAGAGTATAAATGTTATTAGGGACCGCCCGACAACGGAGGAGACGGAGAAGATGAAGAATGAGTTGTATGAGTTAGGTGCTACGAAAGTAGTTACGGAGACGGAATTGATGGAGAGAGGGTTTAGGGAGAAGGTTAAGGAATGGACTAATGGAGGACGAGAGAAGGTGAGGTTGGGACTCAACTGCGTAGGTGGGAGGCCTACAGCGGCGTTGGTGAAGTGCTTAAGTGATGGGGGACATCTTGTCACATACGGGGGAATGGCGAAACAGCCATTGATGATACCTACAGGAAGACTGATATTTAACGATGTCAAATTCAGTGGGTTCTGGGCGTCCAGGTATGCCGAGAGAAATCCAGAGGAGAAGGAGAAGACTGTACATGAGATTCTAGCGTTGATTAAGGAGGGCAAGTTCAAAGATGTTCCGGTAAGAGAGTGTCACTGGGATTGGGATACGGAGGAGAGCGTGCTCAAGGGGGCAGTTGAGGGAACTCTAGATGGCTTCAGAGGTGGAAAAGGTGTTTTTGTTTATAGTAATACATAAGATTGGAAGGGACACTAGTGAAGTACGTATAATATAAGTCTTGTGGCAGAATAGTATGAGAAGATGTATACTATGTAGGCTTTACGAGCGATCTTTTGAAGTATCACACATTAGAAATCAAATCTAACTATGATAACACACTAGTAGCTTCTTTTTCCTAAACCTATTGTAGATATCCCGTATCTTTATAGCGAGCTGCGGAAGATGTAATCATTCTTATAAGATACTTCTTGCACTTATCTATCTGTATTACATCGCTACGATTAGAGGCAAAGAGAATCCTTGCCGTCTACATAGCTTTCTTTAACACCTCTATATTAAGCTAAACATCAAAGACTATTCTTGTTTCTTAAAGTAAAGCTATTCCAAATCTTGTGTCTGCGTATATTATACGCGAGGTAGCAGTTATATTAAAGGTCGTCGGAATACCGCAGATGTTATAATCCAGAATTCTACTAGCTAGAACGAACCTCCTCCAATCTTTCTCTTCCATCGAGCAGCGCACTTGTATCTTTATCGAGATGATAATCCCCGACCAGAAGGCTGTCTGGGTCTCATCCCCTTGGGCACCGTCACATGAGAATCGAGTAATTACATACATCACCCAGCTTTTTCTTGCTAAGAATTTGAAAAAGAAAAAACAGGGGTGGTTGAACTAGGGAGGAGTTTTGATTCCCTCGGAGGATAGATAACCTTTCTCATTCGTTCTTCACTCAAAGGCAGACTTACTCTACAACGGTATCGGCACCTAAAAACACCCTGGCGATAAACAAGACCCATCAAAGTGAGGGCATATATTAGTGAAAACAAATCCAGGGCTCCTATATTGGGACATCGAACCACCTAGTAGAAGTCCTGTTGTATCTAAGGCATTCATTCACTCAACCTCTTGATAGGACAGGGAAAAACATATTTCCTCCCGATTTTGTATTAGGACGTCAAATACTGCTAACAATGATAAAAATTGAAACATCTCCTAAACTCTTCAGACAACAAACAGTCACTCCATCCAGAGGATATCGACGACTACCAAGCTCGTCCTACTCATCGAACTCCGTTCTGCTTCACCATCTTTCTAATCCCCATCTTCATTCTCGGAACGCTCTCACTGGCTTATTGTCGTTCTCGCTTCTTTCCCAGGCAGATATATCCTTTAAATGACTTCCACGTAGGTGCATTGGTGCGGACTCGTTGATGCCATTCTAGAAAAGATGAGACTAGTCTAGTGAGTGAGATGGTATTTCGATTATGAGCGGCGTGGTAGTAATAGATAGATAATATGACTCGTGTGAGTGTCTAATATCTAAATTGTATGTGTTTTAGAAGGATGGATTATATGCTGAAAAGGCCTGCGGCTAGACTTAGAGGCAGGTAAGCAGGCCTGTAATCAAGTTAGTTATTAAGTATCGAGGGACTTAATCCATAGTTTTTAAGTACAACTTACTATGCTTAAGATAGTAAAGGCTTAGACAAATCTGCTCTGCTCCTGAGCAACGGTCATGTAGCGAGCTGTAAAGATCAGTCAAAGTATTAATAAACTACTTAGAACACTTACCGTCGTCGTTATATTTTCGAATAGCTCTGTATAATGTCTAAGGGTAGCATGACTATCCTTCCTATCTTAAGTTATTATGTTCAATTAGCTAGGAATACTAAGTATCAACTCAAAGGCATGCACGGGCCGAAGCTCCGTCATAAGAATTTGGTGGGCGTTCTCTTGCATCTAGGCCTCGCTTCAAGGGGCTTTTGGCTTCGTAGCCTGTGAGGATGTTAGCCAGAGCAGCTAAATTCAATTCGAAGATGGTAAAAGCCGTTAAATTCATAATTAAAACCCAACTTGTGCTCCTTAGGTTTGGACTTCGATAATTTACTACAGAGGTAAGAAGCAACTGGAACTGCAGTCTATCTATCCCGGGCGAAAGGGAGGCTAACGCGCAACTGATATAAGGAGCATGTGAGTCGGAGTCAGAGACTAGAGCACAGCTTACTGTTAGACTGATTATAGGAAAAATAGCCTATACTCATTACTATCTTTCTCGATAGCAGTAAGACAAGTGCTCTATGATACTTGAGCTGAATCGTTAAGATAAGAGGTGTAAGAATATTAGATCTCACCATTTTTGAACTCATCCTAAGCAGTTACCATCTTTGAAAGAAGGCGAGCGAATTGGCGAAGCACTCTACTTGTCTATTTGAAGCCCTTCTACTGTGTTATATGAAGCTCGCCGGCTCTCTTAACATACGTATCTTGCCGGCTGGAAGAGGGAAACAGAGGCGTCGGAACCGGGGATACCGAAGCCGACAGAGCTCTTCTAGAGATGGCTAGTATAATTATAGGGAATAGAAGTGGTAGCTCTATGCATTAATATTGGTGTTGTACAGTGTTGGATTTTTGGAGCTATAGTATTTTAGGACTGGGAAGTTAAGAGAAGCGATAGTATTCTTAATAAATAATAAATAACTTTATAAGCACCTCTAGAATCAATCAATGATACATATTCCCCTTTATAATACCTAAAGAGGTACTCGGTAAAATATATTTCTTTCGTCTAATATACCTTGGCTCCCGAAAGAAAATCTTGAGTATTGTTTATTCCTAAACGCCAATTCCACACACAGGTGCCATTTCTTCATGCAAAGAGTATATCTGTACACATATGTATACACCACGCCTTCTATTTATCTCTCTAAGTGTGTCTCAACCCATCGACCCGGTCTCACGTCCCAGTCAACCCTAACCATCTCTCTACTTCCCCTGCCGTTGCTTGTGCTTCGGATTCAGCGAGCAGATGATATAAACATGTCCCTTCCCAGACTTTCCTCCTTTCCTCCTGACGCTCTAGAAATATGTCCGTTAGCATTTATTCGATAGCCATCTCAACCTTATTATCTTCTCCGTCGGTTCCATCCCACAATTCCACCGAATATCCGCACATACCCCCAAACCCTCAACTATGAACACTACGCAAGAAAGAAACCCAGGCAGGTGGGAAGATTGTGTAAACATACCTTACATCCTTCGCATAGTTTTTTAACACTACTCCTCACTTTCATTCCTCTAACCTGCCCGTTTCCAACACCTGAACCTAATCCCAATCCACCGTTCCCTATACTCGTCGGCCTCCCCAAGAACGCAAATAGGGAAACGCGGGAAAGCGTAAGTGATGCGTATGTTCTCGCCGTCGTTGTGCTCGCCGTTGGAATTGAGGAGAAGCTGCGGGCGAGGGAGGGGAGGATGCGTGATGTGTGGAGGAGGGATGCCATTTGGGCGTTTTCTTTGGTATGTTTAGCGGTGTAATAAAAGTTGGTGAGTGAGATTGAAATAGGAATTAGTGTCGGAGAGGAAGGGAGGGAGGCGTGGGAGGCAATTGAGCTTGATGAAGCATAAGGTTGGAGCTTCAACCTTCGAAGTTGATATCTCGGCCTAGGGAAGGTCACGGCCCGAGATGGTTGCCCCGTAATTAAGGCTTCAATTGTTGGCGGGGAGCTGCACGGACACCCATTACCACCGCCGAACCTCAATCAACAGGTCGGAGATATAGAGGAGTATATTCAAAGGGGGACGATTTAGTGGCAGTAGGGATGCTTCTCTAGTGGTACCTATCGTCTATCAAAATTTCCCGCATGAGACTCCACCGTAGATCAGCGCCTGAAGGAAACAAGACAAACAAAATCTGGAACCCCAAGTTTTGTTGCACGTCGCAGAGGAGGATTTAGACCTCATTATATATGGAAAACCCTTAGACTTGGTCCGTGCCACTCGCGAGCCATTCACTTCTAGATCAACAATGGTATGAGAATTATAATTTCCTTTACGCTGAACAATACGTGAGGTTTGCTCACGTGGTTAAATCAAACTACCGGTGTACGAACGAGGAATCATTTTTTTCGCCTATAAATTGAACACCGATAAGACTTATGGCACGACGGAGCTTCGCCCCGTGCATGGCCTTTGAGTTCATACTTAAAGCCGAGAAGTTTTCTAATTGGGGTGGTCGACCCAGGTAGGAGTTTTCTGTTCCTCGGAGGATAACTTGTATCATTCGTTCCTCACTTAAAGGCAATTGACTGAATTATATAGTGGGTGTGATAAGTACGAAGTATTAGTGCTTTGATCCAGGGACCAGGACCAGAGCGCTTCCCTTGAGTTGCCCATGCACAGCGCGGCAGAGGAAGGGCCAGCTAGGACACTAGTATACGGTGCCCCCCAGGTCGAGCAACACGACATCTGCTATACAAACCCTATAAGCGCTAGAATCTCGAGAGCCCCTCAGCTTTAGTTGCACATCTGCTATCCCCTGTCTTACTTCTATACACCCCCGCCTACTTTAGTACTAACACGCTTACCCTAGCGGATAGATGTCCTTGGGCCTAGCCTCCCTTAGGTCTACCCTTCCTCACATTTAGTTATTTAGTCTCAAACAGATCTCACAGTTGCGAACGACTAATATAACACGTGTGAGCTGCGAAGTAACTTAGAGATACCTTTAACAGAGAAACAAAAGAAAAAGGGAAATAAACTCGAGAGGGGAAAAAACTTACACTAGGGTCAAAAACACCCCTGTTTTTATTATTAAGTTATAGTAAGATCTTAGCAAAGGTCCAGTGTAGCAGGTCACATACTAGTTAATTAGTCATTTCAATATGACGCGGCACCAGCGGGGAGGGGGGAGGGTAGAGCGATAGAACATATAAATCTTTTAGAAGTAGTTAGTTCCATCATTGAAGAAGGGTAAGTCATCGTTGTCTTGCTTAAAAAGCATAGATAGCTTCCCTTGATGAGGTCCAATGAGGACAATCGCGGGGTGGTCGCTTCACTTCAAAGTTGTTTACTCGAGAAACAACAGAGGGATCAAATTCTATGGTTTCTAGGTTAATCGCGAGGACGCTGTAGCCTGTCGATATATCTAACAGCCAACTATAATTCAGCACCCAACGTGGCTCGTCATCTATGCAAACTCTAGAATCGTCATATTCTAGCCCTCACCATCCCCTCCCTAGGAAGTTTTTAACATTCTTAACCCCCATCATCCCCCCATTCTCAATTTCGATAACGGCACCGATCAAGTCATGATTGATTTTCTCACTAACAACGCTATCATGTTTATAATCGCAATGGCCGTCCACAAACTCCCGAATCCATTTCGCGGCGGTCCATAATCTCCCATCCGCCCTCTTCCTGATCAGGTTCAGGTAGGACGTAAGTTCGCATCTCGTTTCCACATCAACGTTCATACTATCGAGATAGCTTTCCACCAGTGGGATCAAACCTGGAAACTGGTGTTCTTCGCTGCCGTTGATGATTTCGTCGATGCTCATCAAGGCGTATTCTTCTTCGACTGGGCCAGTGGGCGTCGGAGGTCGGCTGAGCACGGCCGGGGTCGAGGCTCCTGATGCCGGGGTGCCATTTGAGGAATATGGTCGAGAGTATCGAGTAGGGAAAGGATTTTTCCTAAAGTAGAATTTTTCGCTGAGAACAGCATCGCGCCGATGCGCGGTTTCCATGTTCTCGTCGGTTTTGGCAATGGGGAGATAAAAGTTCAAATCGAAGCTGAGGATCGCTCGAGTGATCAGGACCATAAATACAGCGAATGCGGCATTCTCAAAATCGGTGATTTGGATTTCCATCGGTCTGAACTCTACTCGCCAGCCAATATCGTTTCCTGCTGGGGGTGGCTTGAATCTAATATGCTGCCAATTCGTAGATTGGATATTTTCAAAATGGTCGGTCTTGGTCAGATCCAGCTCTTGGAGGTCTTCCGCGAAGATCACTATAGGGTCTCGAATAAACAAATGGGCAAAGTGGGTAGCAAGAAGAGAGTCCATCCCTCCGTCCATCAGTCGCTGTTTAATATCAGAATCATAAATAAGATGAGGGTCAAGGTACTCTTTTCGCAGACGAGGGTCTTCAGAGATATAAGTGGAATTCGAGGCATAGCGAGACTTGGGGATGCGCCATCGGTTGT
The DNA here is from genome assembly GCA_000328965.1 of Ascocoryne sarcoides NRRL 50072. Lineage (NCBI taxonomy): Eukaryota > Fungi > Ascomycota > Leotiomycetes > Helotiales > Gelatinodiscaceae > Ascocoryne > Ascocoryne sarcoides. The sequence goes on along the minus strand of KB205945.1, from coordinate 2,817,080 downwards.
GCTCTAGAGGTGTCTCCCCAAGCTCTTCTTGTGTTCGATCATCGACAGAAGCACCGATCTGATTCCATCTTACATCTGTATCCGCTAAAAATCCTTTATAGATGGGAGTGGCAGCTGTCAATGCCAAGAGAATTGGGCCAAGTGGACTTAATTGATCATACATCCGACGTCCCTCGGTGATGTTTTTGGCCTGAAATGTGATTTGTAAACAGCAACTACCCATTCCAAATGCCATAGCATCCATGTGTATGAAATTATCTGGAGCGGCGCCATTCCGAACGTCATCGTCTTCCGGCCACTTGTGTAAATCATAGTTAACAGTTGGGTCCTTCCACGGCCATAGCGTATTTTTATCCTTGAAAACAGGTACATTGACCTGGACCTTACGGCCTCTCCGTGCTCTGATGTTGGCTGCTAATGTGGGGAAGCGAATATGAGGATTAGCAATTTCATCGGGGACAAATTGAGACCGAAGTCTCTCTCCTGCCGGTGGGAAATATGGGTCGGTGAAAACGCCCGGACTTCCTAAACGTGGATAGGTTGTCAGAGTTATAGGGAATTCTTCTGGATTCATGTGCTCTCTAGCAATTTTCCTCCTGTATATTGTTAGGTTTATATATAGAGATAAAAAGAGATATCTACCTCAATTTCATATTTGGCTCCACATCCAATAGGTCCTTGAATCCGATTCCCCATGGCTTCCCAGGAGTAGCTTCTAACATGAACCGACCAAATTCGGGGTGGAAAATCGGAAGTGTGCTCTTGCTAGTAGATGTGAGCAATCATCCGGCAATAGAGAAGGGTAAACGCACCCAACATCCTGTAAGGCAGGAACACAACCTCCACTTTTGCACAGTTTCTCGTCCTCGGCTAGGGCGTGTAGAATATCGGCTTGTCGGAGCGATAAAGTGACGTTCGGGTCCTTGTCCTTGTAATTGACAACCAAGTACTCGATCTGCAAGGGTTCAGCGACTTCCTCTAACTGTCCCGGTGTATAACCAACCTCATCTCCCCATAGTAAGGCATCTTTTTCTTTCCCCTTTGCTTTCTTCCAAATGGCTAAGAGTTGCTACGCAAGAGCCCCCTATCAGCTAATGTTTACAAATCTGCCAAATACCCGTACCTCTATGCCCCATTCTCGAACGTGATTCGCATTCTTCTTCGCCTCCGGCCAATCAAGGGGGGTTCCTAAGGCTCTATAACAAGTTATTAATTAGCAATCATTCTTGTGCGTGTAAACTCGGGGAGAGCTTCCCCAACGGGGCAGTCTGTTAACTCACAAAAGTCCCATCTTGGCCCTTCCTTCAGTATTCGCAGGCTCGTGTCAATACGCCGACGTCTTCCACGTTCCTGATCGACTCTGTAGGTCGTACGGGTTCTGATTCGCGGGCGAGCTTATTTCTCTAGTGACGATTGGTACAGAGGCTGGTGACACAACATCTGGTTGAAGATCTGGAGAATCCGAGCAGCGCCGGTCAGGGTTGGATTGAAGATATGAGTGAACCGGACAACGGCGCGAGAGTGAATCCGTAGGTTCCTCTAGTTCCCAAGCCGGTTATCACACCCTTTCGATAAAGTACATAAACCCCCACTTTGTGCGTAGTCACATTTCCATCACCGCAGCCACGAAATACAACGTTCTCGAGCACGCAATAGGCGTATGTCGTAGCTCAATGGTGCTGCCAGTCTCCAGAGAGTTCAACCGCGGGCTGATTGCGATGATTCCGTCTGCAGCAATAAGAATGCTAGGCTCGTAGGTGGCTGTTTGGGCATGATCGAATATATTTGTCTCTAGATGTGGTGGGGTTGTGAATTTTTCCTGCTGACAAAACATTTCAGACTCTATGCTCTGCCCCTCCACGACGACGGTGAAATTGTGGGTTTTGCACGGGATTCGACGAGGAGATAGGGCAAAGAGAAATGTCTGGGACTTCGAAAAGCTGCTAAAGGCCGAAAGCCCCTCCCAACACCAAGTCGTATCTAAATGACTAATAGGCATAGTCACATGCCCGGGTTTACCTTTTTCCTTCGTTCCTGAGTCAAAGGCAATATGATTAGGAGGTATTTGTGTTAATTAGATTAGATTAGGGGCTAGTGTTCTATTCTAATCTAATCTAATCATTTGACACACTGATCCTGTCTAATCCAGTGCTTCAAGTAAGAACCTTCTCGTCGACTATTCTCTGGAACGGAGATGTAACGATGCATACGATAAATGTAACAAGCAGGATTTAGGGCCTAGAGTTAGGTCAGCATCTTAGGGCGTTGTGATGATACCTTTGGGATTGTACAAGGTGGGAAGGGAGAGATGTGATGAATTAGCCCAATGTCTCTACGAACTCAAAGACAACGAAGATTTGATATTAACACGGATAGTAATAGTAGGGTCGATGGGGACAAGTACTAAGAAGCTAGAAAGTACATATAAATATGATCTTACGAATAGCAGAAAATCAAATATTGTCGATAGCACGAGCAATACAACTTTCGCCGGATTCCATACACTTTCTCCCTGTAGCTACCACAAAAATATGGTGGTTACACAGACTTCTCCTGTGGCTACCATGTTAGGAAAAGCCTACACAAATTGGCACATACCTACTAGACAAGTGATTATGAGATCCAAAATATAGAAGTGATCACAAGTGGAACTGGTATCTTATTTCCTGGGTATTTACTCACTGTAACTAAACTAAGCCTAAACTCCAGAAAGATACTGTACAATGTATTCTAATTGCTAAAAGGTGCACTTTTCACACCATATATAAGTTAATAATCCTCGCCATCATCCCCATCGTCATCTGCTATATCACCTTCTTCTTCTTCGTCGAAAGCTTCATCATCTCCGAGTTGAGAAGGATCAGATGAACCTTGATCACTGTCTAAAGACTTCCGTCTTGCTTTTGCTAGTAAAGGCTCAGCTTCGGGACGAGGCTCCACTTCAGTTAATTTGCTAGGCTCGCTGGGTTCGAAGAAGCCCACTGACTTCGCCGACGTGATTGGAATTTTGCCGGTGTCCTTCTCTTCGATTACATCTCCACTCCAAGGTTTACACTGTTTTACTTCCTCGCCGCAGCGCAAGCACGTCCATCCTTCTCCTTCTTCGGCCTCTAAGTGTCCAGCTAGACACACAAAACAGTATATACAGCCACATGGTATAGCCTCGTAAGGATTTGTAATATCTGTTTGTGCCGATCCAATAACTCCCGTAGATCCAGAAGCAGCGATAACCTCAGCCTCTGAAGTTGCGGTAGTATTCTGGTCCTGGTAACATATAGCGCATGTTCGTTCTGGTAGAAATGCATATTCTCCACTCTTGGTTTGCTCCTGTTCTTCTCCGCCACTTCGAGCCATTGCTTTCGTTTTCCGCCATGCTCGTACAAGCCATCTTCTCCATCTGCTTATTCCAACTAAAGGCAAGACAAAGAGTAAGAACTCGGTAAAAGCGTGCCACACCAATTGTCGATTTAAGTATTCAAACGACACTTCCCTACTAACTTGACTCGTCGGGGGAGCCAACCTCAGTCTCAAAGTCCTATCGAGCAATGTCCGATATCTCCCATTAACAAGAAATACCAAAAAAGACGCAAATGCCGCGGTCGAATGTACCGTTGATACCACATCAGAAAATTTCGAGAGTTTCCGTAATATCGGACCAGGTTGATCATACCCATTATTATTATCCACCAACCAATTTTCCCATTTTGCCCACCCATACCTCCCCACAACGGTACATAACCCATATAATCCCTTCTGCCACCTGCTTGGACCTGTCAAAACCGGTGTATCCTGCCTTGCATCCGTGAACTTGAGGTTTTGTAACGCAGCCCCGTATGTCGCATCGTGATCCCAAACTGTGAGTTTAAACAACACTGCCCTTAGGGCGAGTATGATCTCAGGGGCCCACTCGTCCTGCAGATGCGATCCAAAGTATTTTAGTCCTTCGCTCACCTGCCCCTTAAGCAGTTCTAACAATTCCTCGTCGAGCAGTTCTGCATCGACTTGTCCGACTCTAAATGCCGGTCTCGTTCCTTCCCTTCCACTCACTGTATCCCAGGCCGTTACGCCCGTTCGTCCCAGGCGGCTGAAGGGGAAGGGGAGCCGGGAGAGGGAGGCTCTGGCATGCGACGATTCGCGCTGGGCGGCGAGGAGAGATTGGGGTTCTGCTTGTCGAGCTCGTCGGCGTGCAGCAAGTCGTTGCTGGGCGAGGGCGAATTCGTTAGAACTCATTAAAGCGACGGCATTTGGCGAGGCGTCAGTAGGTTAGAGGTGAAGGGTTTATATCGCCTGGGGATTTTGGGGAGTGGGTGAGAGCGAAGGATGTCGTTGTTGTTCCCGGGAGCAATGCGCGCGTATGAAGGGCTGGAGCTGATGCCGAGGTCGAATGATGGGACTATAACACGTGACTATCTCGACCCTTCCACATCCCCATATTGTCACGGCACTGCACTGCCTTGCCAAGCCCAGATCTGACCCGGCATTCTTTCCTCTCTTCTCCTTGTCAACTTGCACGTGGGCCTCCTTCTATCCCATCTCCTGTACAATACCTTCTCCAATTTGGCAGAAGCCACCGTGATTCACCTCTGTTCTGCTCTTCTATTTCTATACTTCCATCGCCAACCATACCATCATGCCTTTCTTCGACCCCGACTTTTTCGTTTCCTTGAGATCGTGAATGATCACGCCGACCCTGGCCCTCCCTCCTTCTCATCCTCTCGACAATATTGCTTCCTCCGCCGGCCGCCAGCATGTATTCTATACTCTGGGACCTCTGGCACAGTATCGTCGCCTTGAAGCCCGCCTTCATATCCAGGACGCCGCACTTCAACTTCATCACCACGCACTGTCAGCTACCAACAAACTACCCCTTCCCTCGATATCTGATTGCTAACCCCATCCGCAGATTTCTGGATCATAGGGATGACAATCTTCGGCTCCGTATGTCTCTATATTAAAGGGCATATCAAGTACATAGACGCGTTATTCCTGGCGAGTGGAGCTGCGACGCAGTCGGGGTTGAATACGGTCGACATCAATTCACTCAACACCTGGCAGCAGACTATGATCATGGCTATTTCCGTCTTATGCAATCCCATTACAATCAATACCTTTGTTGTAATTCTCAGGCTGTATTGGTTTGAGAAGCGCTTCCAGCACATCGCAAAGGAGGCTTCTAGGAAGCGCCGGAGCATGAGCAAGACATTTTCCCGATCCAAGACCAGCGAACGCGATATTAGCAGGGAAGAGAGAGCAGTTGGGAACCGGGATATTATAGTAATGCACAATAGGTCGCCTCACGAGACACAGCAGGTTTCTCCAGGCTGTGAGGAGCGCGACCCCTTAGACAAGTCATTGACACCTAACGAGAGATCGCGTTCTTCAAATACCTCGGAGGGGACTGATAAAGGCGAGGGTTCGGAGCCCAGCTTCAAGGGTAATACAAACGAAACAGAGACTTCGCCCAGACAGATCAAGTTTGCAGACCAGGTGGGAGATATCGATAGGCAGATGGATGAAGGAGACCGCCTGCCGGTCCAAAGACGACATGAGGACCACATTGCTTTCTTAGAGCGGCAACGAAACCCATCTGATCATGCGGTCCTCCGCATCCCAGGACCCCGCGACGCAGATGCTGGAATTGCTCCTCAAGCCATGGACGAAGACGAAGCCGACAACCTTCCTCCATCAAGAAGAGGCTCAAGCCAAGCAAGCGATCGGCTGTATGCTGAGAATGCCAGTGTTGACACTGTAGAGACTGAGCCGGTGAGACGCAATGTGACTATTGCGGAACCTCCAACTGCAGCGGAGCGTATTATCGTAGATGCCGAAGCTGCAAAACACACTATGGGATTTCTCAGATTTCGGAAGCCTAAGTTGTTCAAGAAGCTCACGGACGAGAAAACCCAAAGTCTACGCTCACGAACAAACACATTCCAGACCATTAGATCCGTCCTAACCCGAGACAAGGAAGAAGGCCTGCCGTATCTGAGCTGGCAGCCCACGGTGGGACGGAATTCGGCTTTTGGCAATCTTACCGCAGAGCAAAGAGAGGAACTCGGGGGGATCGAGTATCGATCGTTAAAATCTCTGGCTATGATACTGACCGTTTACTTTTGGGGCTTCCTAGTTTTTGGCATTGTTTGCCTTACCCCATGGATAATTAAGAGCTCTCCGTACGGTGCGGTCGTCACACAGGATGGCCAAGGGAGACCATGGTGGGGCATCTTCACAGCGAGCTCAGCATTCACGGATTTGGGTTTTACCCTCACTCCGGACAGCATGATATCATTTCAATCCGCCATTTGGCCCCTCCTAGTAATGTCCTTCCTCATCATCGCTGGAAACACCGGCTTCCCCATCATGCTTCGGATAATCATATGGGTAACAACGCTGTGGGTCCCATCCGGTAGCGGGATTTACGAGGAACTCAGATTCCTGCTCGATCATCCTCGTCGATGCTTCACGTTACTCTTCCCAAGCAAGGCTACCTGGTGGCTCTTTTGGATCCTAGTCATTCTCAATGGGTTAGACTTGATATTTTTCATTGCCCTTGATGTAAGCACGTCCCCCTCTCTAACCCTTCACTTTTTAATTGCCAAATAGCTTGGAAATACCGTCGTTACTCAGTTACCAGTGCATATCCGAGTCCTTGACGGCTGGTTTCAAGCCGTTTCGACCCGTACCGCTGGCTTTGGTGTTGTTAACCTTGCTGCGCTCCACCCTGGTATCCAAGTCTCATATCTCATTATGATGTATATATCCGTCTTGCCAATCGCCATCTCAGTCCGGCGAACCAACGTCTACGAAGAGAGATCCTTGGGGATCTATGGCTCTCCTACCGACGAAGTCGAAGACGATGGGGAACCCTCCTACGTTGGTGCCCATCTTCGGAGGCAATTATCCTTCGATCTTTGGTACATATTTTTGGGGTTGTTTATAATTGCTATCGCGGAAGGCTCGCGTATTCAGAGTGGCGATCCTTCTTTCACAATGTTTAACGTTCTCTTCGAGATTGTCAGTGCTTATGGCACGGTCGGCTTGAGTCTTGGCTATACCGGTATCGATGCCTCGTTTTCCGCCGAGTTTGGAGTAGTAGCAAAGCTCGTGATCATTGCCATGCAGATTCGTGGACGCCATCGTGGTCTCCCCTATGAGCTAGATAGAGCTATATTGTTGCCCAGCGAAAATCTACAGCGGAAGGAGGCGCATGATGCTACGCAGCAACTTGCACGAAGACAGAGCTCACTTGGCGTAGATGGAGCTTTTCCTTCAGACAGTGGGGCCAGCAGAAGAGGTCGGAGTCGGAGCACTACGGGACGGCAGCCACATCAGAATTTCTTGAGCAACTTACTGCACCCAGGCCCGATAATACCAAGCAGCCATCGCGATATACCGCGGTCCGAAGGTGGTCATATACGACGACGTAGCACTGCAACTACTGATTTTTGGAACCGTGAAGCTGATGAGATCAACTCTACTATGCTCAGGAAGTCGCGGACTGCTAATGGATAGACGAAAGAGGGATAGGATGAAGATCGAAGACCCTTTTTACTAAGGAGCGTCAATTGGGTACCACTGGATAGTGGTTTATGAATTGCAGTCCATTTGTTGTAGAAATTATTTGTTTAGATACGGGCGATACCTGGCATAGATATATTTGCCACTGTAGTTATTACCGGCGTTTTCAGCGCTCTGTATATATAGGAAAGGGGCCCACGGTATAGATATTGGACCGAATTTGGGTTGGGTGGGTGCTTCTAGGCGTAAATACATATTCTAGACTCTATAAAGCTTGATGGCAATAGTAGGTGACAGGAACGGGAATGTGCTTGATGCCTTGCGGCCTAACGAGAGCAGCGCTTCCGCAGCTTTGTCACGCAATCACGTGTATTGGCTATGATAACAAGGCTCTATACCTCTGCATTTGAGAAAAAGCATGCAATTTATATTCTATCCAAAAGGGAGGAAGGGAGGCAAAGGAGGTCGTCATGGCAATGTCTGTCGGAGAGTAAGCGGAGCCTTATGACCTAGGCTGGTGATTCTTGTAATAGACTATTCAACTTTTGTTGTGTCACAACTAAGGAAAGAGGAGTTTACTTTTATTAATAGAAAGACGGTACCTAGGGTATACTAACACGAAAGGGCAATATAGGACAGTCAAAGCAATATTTAGCAACTTAAATTAAGTAGAAAGGTAGGGGTGAGTAGTTAGCTGGTTTCTGTCTTGCTGCCTCACCGCCTTAGGCCTGGACAGATAGCCTTATCCGAATACCGTCCAGCCTCGACCTCTACGTCTACGTCTGCGTGGTTTAATCCAATCGTTCTAATCCAACCAACTCTCTGATCGGACTACTATCTATTAGACCACGTTTGAAAGAGATAACTTGGAGCCTCAAAGTAATTTGCAATACTCTCTTGTTCTCGTCCCATCCTGTATTCTGCCTGCCAAGTCAGCATTGCTACTGCTGCCCGAGTACCCCGCCTCACCACTGAGCAGATCGGTACTCGTCTGTTCATGACATCTAGGTAGGCTTCTCCTAGAAGCCTTGCGACCCCGCTTCGTTCTATTTCCCTACTCTACCTTCCATCTGCTGCTCTTATAGATATTTTTTTTTCCATCTACGAGCTTTACTAACTTTCTTTCGACGTTTAGTAATTCCATTTGAAACAGTCACACACGAGCCCTTGCCCCCTTCTGAACAGCCAGCAGCACGAGTGATTCAGTGACGGGCATATTCACCTTCGTTTTATATCCTCGAGCTCATATGCCTGTGTAAATCCCGACGCGATCCCCTATCCTATCCAACAAGAAGCACCAATATGGCCTCAAACCGTCTTCGCAGAATAGCCAAGGAGCTGCGAGATATCCAGAATGACACCGAGTCGGGGGTTCTAACAGAGTCAGCAGATGGAAGTGATCTCTCCCACCTACTGGCCTCGTTCCCAGGCCCACCTGATACCCCATATGAAGGCGGCGTTTTTCTGGTCGACGTTAAGATTCCAAACGATTATCCTTTCAAGCCCCCAATCATGACTTTCAAAACCAAGCTCTGGCACCCTAACGTCAGCAGTCAAACTGTGAGCCGTACTCTTCGCAAAAGACTACTTAGATACTAACGAGGATAGGGAGCTATCTGTCTAGATACCCTGAGTACCGCTTGGTCCCCGGTCCTTACTATTAAATCCGCTCTCTTGTCCCTCCAATCCCTTCTCAGCAGCCCGGAGCCGAAAGACCCCCAAGATGCCGAGGTAGCCAGCATGTTAATGCATCGCCCTGATGAGTTCCAACGGGTTGCTAGAGATTGGGCTATCAAATATGCTTCAGCTCCGAAGAGCACCAATTGGGACAGCATCATTGCACAACAACAAAAACCCACCAAATCGAAGCCAAAGACACAAAAGAGTCTGGAGGAGCAGATGCGGGAGCAGGCACTCAAGTAAGTGGCACTGATCCAACTACAAAACAATCTTCTAACTTAAAACAGATATCAAGGCTACAACAAGGACCTCATCGATCGTTTCGTCAACATGGGATTTGACATTGACCGAGTCGTCGAGGCGTTTATCTTTGTCAACATCGATCGGAATAACGGGGAGGATTACGAACTCGAGGAGGCATACATGGGAGACATTACAGCAAGACTTTTAGGAGAGCCTTGAGGAAAGGAAGGACTTTTGATATAATTGATGACTGAATGACCAAAGAGATGATTACAGGACGGTTCTAAACTGGACGGCATACATGGGTTAGGAGTCATATAGTGGATTTTATATTCCGTGGCGTAGATGGTCGACTTAGCAATAGGGATGGATCTGCACCCGAAGTCATGGATGTTCTATAGCATTAAACAATCAACACAGCGGCCATTATCCCTCAACCTTATTAGGACGGTATTGTAGTATTGACTAGTTGTTAGCTGGATATGCATTAGCAAGTGCCTCTACAAACTGTTTCTATTTCCTAGGTTTTTCCATCCTCTTCTTTACCTCCTGATGCGACTTCATTAGTCTCTCTTCCGCCTAGATCATGAGTGCTTGGGATGGTCTGCTATGGGTGATTTGTACGTACTAATCTGTACACAAGCTCGCAATCCTTCGTAATTGTGTCGCATAAGCGAAAGTCTATATTCAAGGTCAGTTAGTCTGGGTGGTGGGGCTGAGGGTGTGCGAAATCGGCAGAAATCCGTACCCCGCGCTCTGGCGGTAGGAGAGCATTTGCTTTTTCCTGGTCAAAGAGTCACTCGTCCATTGAGCTATTCACGAAAGCTAGAACGGAGCATCTCGACTGGAAATCCCCTAGTTGCTTCATATCTCGTCAGACCTCACCTCTTCAAGATGGCTGCGAAGAATGTTTACGTTGCCGTGATCGGTTGGTTCCCCTGCTGACGCCCCTCGTTGAAGCAAGATCTAACAGTACTAGGCGCGGGGGGAGTAGGACAATGCTTTATTGAACAGCTTTCCGGCCTCACCAAGAGTCTCGCTTCCAAGCCTAGACTGCCTAAGATAAATCTCATCTTCATGTCTCGGAGTGAGAGCGTCCTCTACAGCCCAGATTACACCGCGCTGCCGGGCGACAACCCTTTCCAAGCTCTGGTCGACTCGACACAAGACCGACTTACGCTCGAGCAATCCTTCGAATACCTCGAGAAAGCGCCCGCTCCCCTTGTCTTGGTAGATAATACAAGCGCCCAGCAAATCGCAGATTCATACCCACGACTTCTCGCCAAGGGGATTAGCATCGTCACGCCTAACAAAAAGGCTTTCTCGGGATCGTATAAGCTGTGGCAGGATATATTCTCTGCCGCTGCTACATCCGGCGCCAGAATCTATCATGAGAGCTCTGTAGGTGCGGGCTTGCCTATCATCTCTACCTTGAAGGAGATGGTGGATACGGGGGATACTATCACGAGAATCGAAGGGGTTTTTAGCGGCACTATGTCCTTCCTTTTCAACAACTTTGCACCAACACAAGGTTCGGGGGGGAAATGGTCAGACGAGGTCAAGAAGGCAAAGCAGTTGGGATATACCGAGCCGGACCCAAGAGATGATCTGAACGGGCTCGATGTTGCGAGGAAGTTGACAATCTTAGGGAGACTGGTTGGACTACCCATCGAATCTCCTAGTTCATTCCCAGTGCAAAGCTTGATCCCTCGGGAATTGGAGAGTTGTGCGACTGGAGCCGAGTTTTTACAGAAATTACCCGCATTTGATGCTCAGATGGAAGGCGTGAAAGCAGCTGCCGAGAAGAATGGAAAGGTCGTACGATTTGTGGGGAGCATCGATGTTACAAAGAAGGAATTGAAGGTTGGGCTAGAGGAGTTTGACCGTTCACACCCTATTGCCTCTCTCAAAGGAAGTGATAACATCATCAGCTTCTATACCAAACGCTATGGGGCCCTGCCCTTAATCGTACAAGGAGCTGGTGCTGGTGGTCCAGTAACGGCTATGGGCGTCACTGGCGATCTTCTCAAGATAATTGAACGATTGTAAGGAATCATCGGGATAAAACCATAAAAGTTGTCCTTCATGTATCACTCTCCCATATCATTCTTGGTACCAATCCTTTCGTGGCCCGTTCCTTCTGCGCGTTTCCTTAAGTCCATCTTCTCCTCCGCTGGGTCGGTCGCCGTCGGAATCCCTAGCACAGTCAGGCTGAACGTTCTTGATTTCCCACCGGGCCTCTCACTTAGACTGGGGGCTCGAGGCCGAGGCCGATTCCTTGCTCTGCCACCAATGTAGGGCAGATCATATGTGGTGGTTCGGAAGAGGTATAGCACCAGATCGTAGACTATCAGAAGCGCCCATGGTCCCATCGACAACACTCCCAGCAGTATCTAGACGCGGAAGTCAGCAAGTGAAATGTCTACTCGTCAGAACCATCTTGACTCACAAAGATACGGATGATCCAGGTCTCGATGTAGGCGTATTCCTCGGGCAGAATAGAAAACCAGGACATATCGATGATGGTTGGAGAAAGATGATTTACTGAACGAACGCTCGCATGTGAGACAGACTCCGAGTAGTCCGGGGGCCACGGTCGGTCTCGTTTGAGTCGTGACGAGGGGCTTGGGAGGAGTGCCGGCCAGCCGATCAGATAGGATCTTGAGATATTCGAGACCCTCCTTGTTTTCTTCTGTCTGTGTAAGACCTCGTAGAAATTGAATTATGAATTAATTATATCGTGAGGATGTTGATCGCGCAACCTGCTTAGCTAAGGCGTGGCCGAAGATGCCGATGTTCAGCCGTAGAAGGCCGCAGCCCAGGGTTGAGATTTTGTCTTTTCGGGTTTACATTTCTCCTTCGGGTTTATCTTTTTCCTTTGGGCTTACCTCTTTCCTTCGGGTTTACCTTTCCCTTTGGGTCCTGAGTTAGTTCCTCGGGCAAAAATAACACCTCTCGGTTATCACGTGCCCCTTGACAGGAACTACCGTACTTTGTAATGCCGGAACCCCGCTCCGTCCGGCGCTCAAACCAAACAAGTCAGACGATCAGACATCTTGGGGGAGGCGTCAGCCGCGAGGGATGTTTCTAGTAGGGGGATCTCAAGAGCTAATCTGATATAGAGATCATACAGAAGAGAAACTGCCAAGAAGTCGATTGTAACAGACGAGAAAGATCGGCCCGTGGAAGACTCTCCGAGCAAATACGATGAACAAGTCACCGAGAGGCGGATTAGAAGATGGCTTACGAGAGGCGGACTGAACCACACTCCTCGTCACCGGGATTGAAGATATAAAATCGTATGGGAATAAGCCGTGGAGGTGCGATTGTTACAATACAAAACGGAAAGCGGTGAAGGTGAAGGGTGCTGTAGTGCCATCCATCCCTGCAGCCGAAGCTCTCTCCTCGGGTCCTCCCCCTCCCTCCTGAGTTCACCGCTGCTTAGAGTAATTATGTACCACTTACCCCCCGCGGTGTATAATGTATCGATCCCATTCTTGTGTATCTCCAGAGCAATTTGATATCACGGTGAAAACAGTTCCGGTTTGGCGGTAAGATCGAACAAAGTATATGGTTCTGATGAACGTCTGATAGGACTCAAGCTAATTACAATGGCTAGTCCTTCTCATCTGTCCCACCTCTCGAATCGTGTACGATGGATCCCTTGGTCGCGGCGGAGCTGGCAAAGTTCGACGACGGCATTCCCTTCCGCGCAGCGAGAAACCACACCCAGTCCACATGGGCCCGAACCTTCCACTCCTCCCCCGAGCTCTATATCCAACCGCAATCCATCCCCGAGGTCGAGAAGCTGGTCAACCTCGCGAGAAGATGTAGACGGCGCATCACGACCGTCGGATGCGGCCACTCGCCCTCGGACATCACTTGCACCTCCTCCTGGCTCGTCAATCTCGACCACTTCAATAAAATCCTCGGCGTGAATAAGGAAACAAACGTGGTGGTGATGCAGGCCGGCATCCGACTCTTCCAAATCGGCGAGCAGCTCGATGCCCTCGGACTCGCGATGCCCAACCTAGGCAGCATAAATCACCAAAGCATCGCCGGCGCCATCAGTACCGGCACCCACGGCAGCACCCTCCGTCATGGCATCATCTCCGAATCCATCCTCTCCCTCAAAATTACCCTCGCAAATGGTCGGACAGAAACTTGCTCTTCGACCCGTAACCCAGACCTCTTCCGTGCATCCCTCATCTCCCTCGGCGCTGTAGGCATCATCGTCGAAATCACCTTCCAAGCGGTGCCGGCTTTCACGTTGGCTTGGAAACAAGTCGTCGATACCGATCTTAAAATGTTTGATGCGTGGAACAAGGAGCTGTGGAGACAAACTGAATTTGTCCGGGTGTGGTGGTTCCCTTACACCCGCCGCGCTGTTGTCTGGACCGCAGAGAAAACCGAGCTTCCCCTCTCTCCCCCACCAAAATCCTACTACGACGCCTGGCTGGGCTACCACGTCTACCATAATCTCCTCTACCTTTCCCAATACATCCCCTCACTCTTACCTTATATCGAGAAATTTGTGTTTGGGATGCAATACGGGTTTCGGAACGGGAGCACCACATCTGCTATTCAGCCTTCTCGACAAGCTTTGTTAATGAATTGTTTATACTCTCAATTCGTCAACGAATGGGCTATTCCGCTTTCCAAAGGTCCAGAGGCGCTGAGGAGACTTTCGTCTTGGCTAAACCACCTTACACCCGAAGATTCAGACTATGTCCCTCACAACATCCCATTTTCCGCAGAAGGTCTATACGTCCATGCCCCCATCGAGGTCCGTGTCTCGGATACCTCGAATTCTAAAGCGCCAAGGCCGCAGCTCGACCCCACGTGCGAAGATGAAGCAACGCTTTATCTGAATGCAACGTTATATAGGCCGTACAATTCCGATCCCCCGTGTCGGGAGAGGTATTACCAGGGTTTTGAGTATTTGATGCGGGAACTTGGGGGGAGACCGCACTGGGCAAAGAACTTCGAGAGTAGTTGGCAAGAGATAGATGAGATGTATGGGGATAGAATTGCAGAATGGAGGGCGCTGCGGAATAGGGCTGATCCGGAGGGAATGTTTATAGGGGAGTGGCATAGGAGGTTTGTTATGGGTGGGGGCCGGAAGCTCGCGCTAGAGGAGGCGGAGGTGGAGAGGAAACAGCTCTGGAGGGGAGGGGTCGAGGTTGTCGGAGCGGTTGGAGGAAGCTTAGCATCCGAATACAAGGCTAGAGGCTTGAGAAAGGAAAGTAGCGAGGAGTCTTTTGATCACTTGACGGAGAGTGAGGTTACAATGAAGAAATAAGAGGTGGTATCGGGCTTGGTACCGCTCAGAGTAGATGAGACGAATGCGCACCGTAGATGAAAAAAAAAGCTTCTCCTTAGCACGTACCAGCCCGGGACTCTTGACCACGGCGAAGTTAAAAATGATATTTAAACTTGAGACATAGACTGGAGGTCTCACTCTCGAGGAAGTCAGCCAGTACTATGTTGTACAGCAGCAGCGCATTGTCAATTGTCCCACCACCCCCTGTCATAGGTAGTCTGGATATCATCTTCTATAGGGGCGCAAATCAATAACATCTGTATCAGCGAAATGAATAAAAACGAGGAAGAAGAGGTCCTCCGTCGTCAAAAACTACATAGCTATATACACAAGCCCAAAGGATAGGATGGGCTGACCGAGCGCGGACGGTAGCGGGGTTCTAGGTCCAAGCGTGAGTTTATAGACATGATATTAAAAAGCTAGGGAAATATCTCTGGAAGCCGAGGACATCGCTGGTCGCGGCAAGTGCATGCATATCGAGCGAACACAAGATATGCACAGTAATAACCACGACAAACAACCATTTAACAATTGCAATTTGCCTTTGTTCCTCCGTCAAAAAAAAGGCGTTTAATGTGTATTTAGATAGGAGCATCGTGCTCAACCTTTCCAATCAAATCTATTCTTTAGTTTTAAGTCCGCAAGTCCCGTGATTACAATCCACACCCAAAGCTATATATATACAAAGACACCGACCCCGTTTCCAGGGAGCGATCACACCGGCGTAAGGGTTCGAGCCGCAGGCTAAACCTCACCGTCGTCATGACCTCGTGTAGCGCCCGGAGGTGGTACTAGGCGCTATTATCCAGTCGTCTAATTCATAATATCTATCCTCCTATGTCATCCCATAAATCGTCATCAATACACAAACACAGTTCCTCATATCGACATGGTATATCCTCCTATTCCTATTACACCCTCTTGCTCTCCGCCCGTCGAACCCTCCACATCACCACTCCGATATCGAAACCCCTCCGTAAAATGTCCCACACCCTTTTTTTCATCTTCTCAGTCCCCTCTTGTCTTCGAAAGGTAGATTCCATTATGAGAGAGAGGCGATCCGATCAGTCGTCGACCAAGCTGTGAGAGGCGTCTCCGCTGCTGCTGCCGCTTCCGCTGCCGCTCCCGCTGCTGCTTCCTCCGGCTCGAGCGAGCGAGACGAGATAGTATATTCCCACTGCGATGGCGGCGAGGACGACAAAGAGGACGATTATTATGATCGCGATCACGTCGTTGCTTTGAACCATTTTGGATGAGGATAGTGTAGGATGGTTGGTATAGAGGTAGGTAGGTTTATGTTGAGATGGGTTTTATGTGTAATATTCGGCTCGGGATTTGATGTCGGTGAAATGGATGTTTTCGTGAGAAGAATTTCCTTCCGTCTGAAGATATATTTATTTATTTATGATGGTATCTGCGAGCGTTGTGTTAGTATCACTTGCTCGACTTTGGATCGAAGGACGTTAGATAATTACCTCTGGGCTGATCTGATCGCAAGGCTGACAACAACAAAGTCAACAAAACGCAGCCTTCTCTCGTTGAAATCCTCTCGGTTCGTTAATGTGGCACGCTAATCGTAATTCGTGAAATCCCAAAAACTTTGGAACTGGGAGGCAGGATCTCAGTATGGAGGATGGTATTGGAATGCAAGAAAGGAAGAAGGATCTC
This sequence comes from Ascocoryne sarcoides NRRL 50072, assembly GCA_000328965.1. Classification (NCBI taxonomy): domain Eukaryota; kingdom Fungi; phylum Ascomycota; class Leotiomycetes; order Helotiales; family Gelatinodiscaceae; genus Ascocoryne; species Ascocoryne sarcoides. Next base: position 2,800,648 of record KB205945.1, on the reverse strand, counting down.
CTTCTCGAGGACATGTTTTGTACTCGATGCTCCCAACCTCTCTTATGCGGTGGTTGTCCCGCCATCGACTTTTTACTTACGGAGGGGGCGGGAAGACCCGCTTTTAGTCTTGGCGCCCTCCCTCTCTATCCGTTTATATCGAGACTGTCTGCGAAGTAGTGTCCTATCTTCATTCAAGTCTCCGGTGCAGTTATTTGACATTAGGCATGGCAAAATTCTTTTAATGGGGCAGTCATTCAAATAATAGTAAAAATAGTGAATTTTCCCATGATTTCCCATGAATTGAGGCTCTTATTCCAAAGTAGACTAGCCCCGCGTTTGAGCCAATGAGAGAGCTTATAGATAGTGCGCGTCCACCATTCGCTCCACTTATTCTCTATAACGAGATTAGTGGCACAAAATTATACTATTAATAAGAAACTTGATAACTCGAATAATTCAAGATATAAAACGAGCTGGTAATTGCGGGATCGGAGACCACTACTTTCCGGCAAAGCTACGAGAGATTAAGTATCTTTCTATGACATAAACTGGGGGGAGAATAACGTTTTCTACATAGGGTATACACGAATTATACATGAATTTGTACATTCCTTAATGGAGGCCTCCCCATTATTTAATTAAATAATGGTGATTTGACTATCCCCATTTGCCACAAGCACTCTCAATCAAAATATAGTAGTATCCGAGTTCCAAATTTCCTAATCTCCTTTTTTGGATTTCTTTCGATTAACCTCGCTTTATCGCCTGGCTCACCTTAGCCAGTTCATCTATCTCTCTATTCACGTATATACCCATTCCCTTCCATAAAAGTCATCTTCAACCTCTCTTCCCTTCTCACTCCTCTCCTCCCCCCCTCTCTCGACTCCACTTCCTCACAGCGATAAATCTACCCTTCCATCCATCCATCCATTCTCTCTCCCTCTTTTGACACTGTGCAATCCTATATGACAAACCCATATCAATTCAAACCTCAACTAAACGCCAGATTAAACCTCCCAAAAACAACCACCTGATCATAAAAATCCGCCCACGAAGAAAAATAAAAAACGCGAGGCAGGCTATTCAACTCTATCAATTAGGTAGCAACAAGACATGTATGTAAATCGTCTCTTCAAAAGAAGTCGAGCCGCCTATGAGCTATTCGCGCGTAGGAGCTCGAAAAAGAAGTAAATGGATATGTGACAAAGTGTTACTTGCTTGTATATGAAAAAGAGAAGAGTAGCTAAATGCCAACCGGGGGGCTCGGTCCCGCAACTCTAGAATAGAGAGAGGTAGAAAACCCTGATCATGTCGAGGAATAAATATATGCCATCGGGTTTCTTTTGAATATGTACATATATATATTTGCTGGGTATCTCGGGAGAGCTCGGTTCGTTCATCGAAGGCCGTTACAAAGAGGTAGGCAGGTATTCTACCCTATTCTTACAAGGGCAGCTCCGAAGGAATACACAAGAGAGCCGTGAATTAAAATTCTACATCCAGACGAAAACTGGCGTCGAAGATCCTCAAGATAGATTAATGGGGAGAACCGTAGAAGTGCCCGCATCTATAGGATGAGTTTTTGCAGGTTACGCTGGATGATCATATCCTGAACCGAAGCCATGGTAACTTTCAAGAGATCCGTATCGGTAGCATTGGTGAAATGCGCATATACCTCCCTCTCCGGGCTCCGGTTCAACGCTACAAACTTGTTCATGAAATATTGGCTCGTCTGCTTCGCGTTGGCCGTATCGCCATGGTAGTCTGAGAATCCAAACTTGGTGATCGGACACGAGGCGATCTTGGCCTTGAAGATATCCATTTTATTCAGGAACAGGATCAGGGCCGAACTCCTGAACCAGTGTGAATTAACAATCGACTCCCACAGCATGAGCGCTTCCTGCATTTGATTCTGGCGGGCATGTCAGCGTCGCTTGTATCCCCTCGCGTCTCCCTTGATTCACTTACGCCGTCTTTGTCCTCGGCCAAGCACTGATCGTAGCCGCTGATGGCGACCAAGAACATCAGAGCACTCACACCCTCGAAGCAATGAATCCACTTCTTCCGTTCCGACCGTTGTCCGCCAACATCAAACATGCGGTATTGAAGGGGGCCCAGGTCGAAAATCGTTTCCGTGATACCCGTCGTCCGCAGTCGGGCGCGCAGAACATCTTGATCGGTGGGGACGAATTGCTTTTGGAACAAGCGATCCATATCTACGAAGAAACTGGTTGTCATGGCGTCAGTTCATACAGTGACCCGTTCGGAGAATAAGACTCACTAGCCCAGATTATCATGGAGGGCAAACTCGTTCCCTCTCGCGACACAATTCTGTATGCCAGCATCTCCCCATAGGCTCTCGAATGCTTCCTTGTATTCGATGGGGATGGGCTCGTACGGTCGTAGGTCCTTTTCTTGGCGGATAAGCGTTAAATGATTCTGCGAGATGGTTAGTTATGGAATGGACAACAGCGATCCGACTACGAACTTTGGTTTCCTCGTGCTCGAAGGGGATCTCGAACTCCTCCATGGCATCGCAGAGCATCTGGAGGCCGTCGAGGATGTTGTTGAAGATGATGACCCGCCACTCTTCCTTTTCGTTCTGATTGAAGCCATCCTTGGTATAGATCAATCGCATCTGCTTTAATATCGTCGATTTCCCACTCTCTCCAGCTCCTATGAGTCGATCGCTTGGTCAGCTCCCATTCACGCTTCAATTCACGTTTTCATTTACACCCGCCACGGTGCTCATCAAGGAATTGGCGAGCAGCGCCAGGTCTTTTGAGGGCTTACCTAAGAGCAACAGCTTCACGACCTTTTGCATCACCTTTTCATCGCGATGGAGCAAGACATCGATCTCACGACTCCTCTTCGCCTCGGCGTCATCTCCCCGGCCGCCAAAACACATATTGCAGAGGAAAGCCACGATGGATTAATTCCTGTGATAGAGGAGTGTAACATTTGTGAGGGGAGCCGACGATGGCGAGTGTTTAGCGTGGAAATGTCGAGGAGGAGGAGGAGGAGAAGCAGGAGGAGAGGGAAGAATCAGGTGTGTGGTCCCGGTCCAGTCTAGCATCAGAAGGGGGAGGGGTGTATGCAGGAAATAAAAGGGGATCGGTTTCGCGGCGAGGCGAAGAAGAGAGGGTCTGCGGCGCACCGACGGATGGGGATGGGATGGGCCGTACGAAGAAGTGAGGTGATGACGAAAAGAGGAGTCTTCGTCTGCCAAGGCTCCAGGATGGATGGATAGATAGCAGGGTATAATGATGTCGAGGGCGCGGAGAAACTCGAGACTTCAAGAGGGGAGAGGGGAGGGGGGGAGAGGAGGGAAGAGGAGGGAAGAGGAGGGAAGAGGTGGTGGTGATGGTAGTTGGTAGATGGAGATGGAGATAAAGATAGATGGAGATAGAGATAGAGAAAGAGGTAGAAGTGGCAGAGAAAGATTGCTTCCTTGATCGTCCAGCTGCACCGATAGAGCCGGATCAGAGCAGTATAGCATTGGCAAAGGCCTAGACCTACTCCGTAGGCGAATCCCCCCATCACCTAGGTGCCTTCTTTGGTGCGTATCCATCCTGTCCCGTCCTCTGATCGGATTGTGACCTTTTCGGTTCCGGCAGTAGTGTCTTTTCCACTATTCCGTCTCTTCATGCTCGCGTGGCGTCGAGCTCGAGCCGAAAGTCGACAACGGGAGAGGATCCGGAGAGCGGCTGGAACTCAATCCACAGCCACTACGAAGTACACCGAAGTATATACACTTCGAGGCTTGGTGGCAGGTCACGCTTGCAACTGTTTAAAGAGATATAGTTCAAATGGGTGCCGATCAACGGCCTACCGGGAGCCTTGTCTTTGTCTCGTGGTGAGTTATGCCGAATCCAGGGGTGCAATTGTAGTATCAAAGTGACAGGTCGGATGCAACAGGATATGAGAGTCGAATGTCACGTGTTCATCCGCCCGTATAAAGCCGTTTAAATTTCAGCTTTGTTTGCCGTAATGTCTAGGAGGCTATGGGCGGAAGAGCAGGCGGGTGAAGGAAGATTCAGGTAGATAAGGTTGATTAATGTGACAGGCCTAGCCTTGAATGGTTCAATTAGTCTTTCTTTCGCGCCTATACCCAGATTGCCTTTGACTAGGAACGAAGGAAAACGAAGGGAAACGGTAACCCGGGAAGGGAAAAAGCTCACACTGGGGTCAAAAACACCTGTTTTTTTATTAAGTCTTAGCAAAAAGTATCACGTGTAGATGGGTCACATGTCGGCCGATTAGTCATTTGGATACAACGTGCACCAGTGGTGGTCAAAACTCGCGCACCACCTTCAAAAGATAGGACAGCTATAACTTGTGAACGACTTAAAACTTCTAAAAGATTTGTATATCAATGCCGAAGAGAAATCCTTTGCAATTAGTTTAGCGAGACTTCTAAGGATATTAGGCTTAAGATAGTGAAGTTACCAAAGGTTTAATTTCCTAAGTTGGTGCGCAAATTTTGACCACCCCTGGTGGTGGGGAGAGAGAGATTTGGGGGGGACCATACAACTTATCTATAAAACCTACTGTATTATGCGGAGTACAATAAGTCTACGAGTCAAAGGCATGCAAGGGGCGAAGCTCCGTCATACTATCGACCATCGAATCTGGAGGAGGAGAGTCACGATACGGACAAGCCCCGAGCTTGCTCTGGCACGTGACTTGGGGCTCATGCTAAGCCCCGGAACCCCACTAGCGCACCATCCCTCGCGTATAGAGCCTTGTGGTTTTCTACGACGAAGTGCTCTTGCCCTCCGGTCCTTTACTAACTTATATTTCAATAAAATGCCACAGGTAGTCTGCTGTTACGAGCACGTGCCCAGAAGCAGTGACCGGTTCGAGAACCTTTGGCTCAGAAGGGTAAAGGGTCCCAGGAGCTGAACAACTCACAGAATAACTACTGCTAAGAGAATCCCCGATCCCTAGATAATATAGAATGGCTCACATACTTGTCATCTAGAATTACAGTAGTAAGCAGAGAGCTTGGGTTTATTCAGCTAGAGTAGAAGTGCTTTCTCGCCTCGGAAGTCATTTGAACCACACTAACTCGGGGCGACCAATGCCATATCTCCTGTTAGTAAATCATTTGAACCAAGCTACGCAGTTTTTATTATACTTGCCAGGTCAAATAAAAACACTACATCTTAGGTTAATTAGCTAAATTAAGTAGGTGTAGAACCTTTCTTAGCCCCCTTCACGTTATGGATAGTTCCTCTCCCCTTCCCTTTCTTCACCTTTCCTACTCATACGCAAAACCTTCCCTTTCTTCACCTTTCCTACTCATACGCAAACCTTCACATTCTTCGCCTTTCCTACTCATACGCAAAGCCTTCGCATTTCACCCTGCTGGATATACCACTTTCAAATATGTCCTACTATCAATTGAATCTTCGTCTCACAACCACCGACATTATGGTTTCTCACGCCCAAGACCCCCGAAACCAGCAACTAACAGCCCTGCAACCCCCCCGGGTTCTCCAAACACCTAGAGGAGAGGTTATTCTTCGGAACGAATATAATTTCCCACGGCCACAGGAGAAACGATCAGTCCGACACCAATCTTGTGAAATGTGTCGGAAGAAACGATCAAAATGTGACGGTGGAGCCCCTTGTAAGGCTTGTATAACAAGAGCAGGACAGACCAAAGCTGGTGACTCGGAGTGTATCTATTCTACGTTAGATATGCGATCAGCGGCTTCCATCATCAAGATGATTAAATGTACTCGAAAGGAGATTATATTTGGGGAGAATCTAATAGCTTATATCAGAGCTACTCTTCAAAGCTACAACACTTGGGCGATTAGCAACGAACTCCCAAAGATTCTAGGTAACAACTCACTATTAACACTTGCCCCTCACAGGTTCGACGACGAGTATATTTCCAAAGGCAGAAATATCAAGCAACTTAGAGACGAGAAAGCTAACTTTGATATTATCAATTTACCTTACCTCTCGTACACGACGACTATTGAGGGTATACTAGGAGAGACAAACGACATCGATAAAATTATGGTCAAAATTGCAGAGGCACAAGCAGCTTTCGACTCCAACAACGACTTGACTCAAGGACGAGAATCACAGCAACAAAATCCCGCCGTTAGTCCTTCTACATCTGGGCACTACCAGCAACAGAGCACCGGCTCTGGCCCTTCAAATTACAACCCCCAGATATACGGAGATGGTTTTGCCTCTATGATATCCGAACCACAGCAGCAACACAGCACCGGCTTTGCCTCTCCGGATTTCAATCCCCAAGCATATTACGGCAACGGGTTTAGCCCTTTCATGTCTAAACCACAGCAGCAACACATGACCAGCTTCCCCTCCCCAAATTATAATTACCCGGAGCTCTCCAGCAACAGCTTTGACCCTTCTATGTCTAAACCGCAGCAGCAACACACGACGGGCTTCCCCTCCACGGATTATAATTACCCGGAGCTCTACAGCAACAGCTTTAACCCTTCTATGTCCGAACCACAGCAGCAACACACGACGGGCTTCCCCTCCACGGATTATAATTACCAGGACCAATACGACAATAGCTTTGACCGATCTGTATCTACACCCCAGCAATCTAACAACATCAGCAATGTCCCGTCGAATTCTAACGCCCAGGAACAACACAATGTTACCTTTTCCCCTTCGGGTTCGATTTTCCAACAATCAAGCCACCTCCCCGCTACACCTTCGATGCCTGAACCCCAGCAGCCAGCCAACATCGACTCAGTACCTCCCACGCCAGCACCAGAAGACCACTTTCTGCAATACGGTTTTACTGATCTAGAGGTTGACCATAACTCTAGTAACAACCGAGAGTTCGAATTCACTTTCTCCAGCGGACAACCGACACCCAGTTCCCAGCTTACCATCTCTCCGCTTGAGTGGGAAGTAATCACGAACAACCACCGCGAAAGGCAGTTAGAGCACAACACAGACGGATAGGCAACACCCCGGACGCAATGGAATCTCTAAGACTCGGGGTTCAACCCGAGACTTAATGGTTTGTCCAAGAGGTTGGTTACTAGAACCACCGAGACCAAGTAGATCAGTTATGTGCCAGATGAAGGGTTATTACTCAGAAATGACTAGTGTGAGTTGTCCTTAGGGAAATATAACTATCACATAGCCAACGCCTGTTATTCGCCAACCGAGTACCGCATTCGACTGAACAAACACACGATTTTGCATAGTAAGTATGAAACCTTTACACAGAGCGAGGACACCATTCTAATGCAAGCTCCTAGCAACTATGTTTATTCGCCTAGGAAAAAATATGTAGATGAAAGAGTGTTGGGTAAAGAGCGTTTTCGTGCCATGTGACTTAAGGCTCACGACTGGTACCCCACGAGCGCTATATATAGTCAGCCATCACCACCTTTCATGTATATAGCTTTGTAGTTTTCTATTCTATGACGAAGGAGCTTTCCTTCTTCGTCTGTATTCAATTCATGTATTATATAAACGTTAGTCGATTCCTCTGCTTAGCAGATGATTTCTAAACCATGCCTTTGACTGAGGAACGAAGGAAAAAGGTAAACTCCTGGAGGGGAAAAAAACTCACACTGAGTCGATACACCCCTATTTGGCTTTGAGTGAGGAACGAATGATGAAGGTTATCCTCTGAGGGACACAGAACTCCTACCTGGGTCGACCACCGTCCCCTAGGATAGGTGTTGATATTGTAAGGAGGATCGAGGTCTAACAACAACATGTGTACTCAACGAACAATCAGCTGAAGCTAGCTAGGGGCGTAGTGATTATATACTCATCAACAGGTCTTCGTCTTTCAAGTAACGAATAGGAGGCGGAGAATTTCATTGTAGTCTGGCTGTGTGTCTTTCTAGTTCTACTTATGCATAGATTTTAGCACAGGCAGGTCGAATGCTTAGCTATCACCCCCCTTCGATGATGGATGCACCCGTACGGCTGAGCTTCGGCAGCGTCGGCAAAGTGTCTCGGAGGTCCAGTAAACCTTTATCAACACTTCTATCATTCGTCCCTGACTCACAGGCATACACACACACTTCCACGCTCTTGAACTTCTCGTGTTCCGGCGCGTCTTCACCGCGTCTTCCGTCCAACTTCGTCCCTCCTAACCCTCTTCAACCATGGCCGCAGCTACCCAAACGTCTCCTCCTCACTCCCCCCTCCCAAAACGTCTTAAAGCAAACCCAACCTCACCAATTACTTCCTCCAATCCAAAAGTCATGGCTGTCACTACCGCCCCTACTTCCGAGCCAGCAGTAACCCACCTCTCTTCCCAGCCACCGCTCCTCATCAAGAAACTGGGACCGAATGCCAAACTGCCCACGCGAGGGAGCGCCTTCGCAGCCGGCTACGATATATACGCGAGCAAGGATACGGTTGTCCCTGCGCGGGGAAAGGCTCTCGTAGATACGGATATCAGTATGGCAGTACCGGAGGGGACTTGTTCGTTTTTACCATTCCCTTCCTTTGCCGAATGAATGACTCCTTAGATCAGAAATGCATGTGCTAATGTCACGATGGATGCAGATGGCCGAGTAGCACCTCGTTCTGGCCTGGCATTCAAACATATGATCGATACTGGTGCCGGAGTGATTGACGCGGATTATAGAGGTCAACTAAAGGTCTTACTTTTCAATCACGGGGAGAAGGAGTTCGAGGTCAAGGTTGGGGATAGGATTGCACAGTTAGTGCTAGAGAGAATTTATACACCCGAGGTGGTAGAGGTCCAGGAATTGGAGGAAAGCGTTAGGGGAGCAGGAGGCTTCGGAAGTACTGGCTAGATGTGGATTGCTTGGCAAAGGTCAGATAGAGTTGCGGATATAGATTGAGGGTTACATGAGACTAAAGCGTCCCGGAATTGGAGTTCGGGTGTACTCGGGTGGAAAGAAAGATAGTTGAGAACTGGAGAGCAAAGCTCTATAGGTAAAGTCACTTCTATTAAAATGTTCGTGCAAGTAAAGGAAACCAAAAAGAATATCCATTCATTTAGCTACGCCTCCCACCTCTAGATCTAATTCTTATCTATTGTCTATCAAATCTAAACCTTCTCCGCTAGAAACTTAACATCCGGATTCCTCAAACAACCTAAGTTTCTCACAAGCCTCACCTCTGCAGCTTTACTCTCAACCAGCCTCCCCTTCTTATCCTCCAACTTCGCCGCTCCGCCTACTTTCTTCTCTACTCTAGCAATCTCTTCATCTCTCGCCTTCTTTGTCTCACTCAACACTTCATGCATGCTAGCTAACACCTTCTCCATAGCCTTCGCGAGCGGCAGCTCTGTTGCCTTGACCTCATCCCCACTAACCCAAGATCCCTTCTCCATCAAACCCTCAACATTTGAAACCGCCTCTCTAAACCTCACAAGCATAAGCGCTGCGAACATATCCCCCGTTCCGCTGAAGAAACAATCGATAGCTGGAATCTTGATCCCAAAGATTCTCGGTGAAGCACCCGAGGTAAACGTCGAGCCTACTACCGATAGAGAGGGCATAGCTCCTGGCGTAGGGAAAGCTATCGACGTGATGATAATATGCGGAATCCGGTACTCCTCGTGTAATTTTGTGATAGCCTCTTTCAACGTTTCCATATCCACAATCTTAACCCCCGAGAGCGTTCTAGAAAATCCTCACTCATTAGCCCTCCTTTCCTCGTCACACCTTGAGCCACGGAAATGTGAGGGGGAGCACACTCAGCCTCAAACTGATTAGGCAGGATCAGATCCGCATCCCTGATCAACCTCTTATACGCAGGTACAACATCTTCCGCTACATATAGGTGCCCGTTATCCCCCATCACCGGATCCAAAACCCAGAAGAAGCTCCCTGGCTTCAAAACCGCTTTGTACTTCAAGTCCCGACCGATAGCGCCTACAGCCTCGACGGACGCAGCCCCAGGTAGGTACCCCGAGAGCATCATGTGGAAGTCATCGAGATATGAATCCTTGAGCCCTTGGTACAAGTCTGTGATCTCCGCCGCGGTCGCCCGTGTGCCCTTGGCCTGACCGTACCCTAGATGATTGCCTGCATCTTCTCTCAGCCCCGAAACTTGAAATTGCGAGGGAAAGACTCACTGAACTGCACAGTATTCAGGGCAGCGACCTCGCAACCCAGCGACTGCATCACGAATGTAGCCATAGTATTCCCGACATAACTTATATACGCACGGCTTAGCCGGATATTCTTTTGAGTCAATGGGTTCTGAAGCTATAACAACACTCACCCATAAACAACCTTCAGTACAATGTTAGTCGAAAGCTGTGGTATGGTAAGGTGATGTTCTTACATGGCTGGCAATTGCAAGAACATTCGTCTCCGGGACCGGGAAGTCTGAAGGCATTGCGGTTGTTGGAGAAGGGTTACGAGGAAAAGAGTAGCGGCTGTCACTTAAGACTGTGAGATGAGATACTACAAAAGAGAGGCATAAATGAGTGTCGGTGAGCGTTGCGTGAGAAATCGCACACCTTCTAACGTAGCTGAAATTCTTATCTTGGAGTCATATCTTTTCCGAAACTTTAGGTCTTAGTAGTGGGGTTGACCATGTACCCCGCGCTAGGCCCGAACAGCTGTAATATCACAAAAACCTAGAAAGCTAGGATAGCCAAAACATAATACTTTGATGAACACGGTAGAGTGTTCGGCATTGGTTCGTTTCTCCTGAAAGTAGAATGACTGTTCGTTCCATGGCTAGCTGGTATTCGGGATTGGTCGAGTGGGGAAAATGCTAATGAGAGGCGCGCATCGATATATTGGCGGCAGTTGATTCTGCTGCGATTCAAGATGCCTTTATTTTCGACTATATAGTTAGGGTTGATGCTCCTCTCGAAGTCAGTGAAATGCGAATGAAAAGATAAAGGGAATACACTTACATTGAAGTCCGAAGCCCACGGAAGAGGACAAAGGATATGCTGGTCATGCGCTACGGTATGCTGGACGATGTCCGATCTCGCTTTCGCGCGATCAGTAATGTGAACGTGGCGATTGGTATTCTAGAAATAGTTATTATCCATGATCTAGGCAACGGCTTCTGTGAGCTGCGGGAGGGTGAAGGCATTGAGGCGAGCTGTAGCCATGACGCCCATTGCTGGCCGTGGAATGCTTGTGACTTGAATTGAATTGAGGTTGTGAAATGGATAAGTGTTGTTAGTAAAGTCAAGGGTAGAGGCGCTTATAGGCAGGGCTGCGATTGTACATAGAACATCATTCTTTCTCTCCTGTTCATTTTTGAGACCTACTCAGTGAGCTCATGTGTGCTCTACTACGGAACTAGTACTGCCCCTCCCTTTATCCTATGAATTTATGTACGAAGTAGTACAGATGACTCCGACACTCTACACTTCTTGACCACTTCCTCCCTCAAGCGAGCCACGGCTTGAATCCATCTATGTCTTCATACGCATAGGTAAATTATTCTTGACATTGCCTAGAAAGGATTCGCATTTCAGACGTTCAAGCCGCTCCTCTTCCCATCAGTCTTGTTCCGCAGACTTAAACAAGAACATTCCTAATCTCTTTAAGAAATCTTGTCACTTCCTCCTCAGTACCGACTGTAATCCTCAAACACCCGAGACAACCGTGTTCCTTTCCCCTAAACCTCACTACTACCCCTCTCTCCTCAGCTAGCTTCTCATAAACCTTTAACGCAACCGTATTGTCCGGTTTGCCTTCCTTGTTTAACATCTCTACGAGTAGAAAATTGCTCGCAACCCCGCCTCTAAACCTCCCTACACCTTTAATCTTCGGTAGCTCTTTCGCTAACCTCTCTCTCTGTCGAATAATCTTCTTTGTATTCTCTCTCATAACCTTTAAGCCCCCCTCCTCTAACGCTAGACAAGCTATCGCACTTGTCAAATTATTCACATTATACGGCGCCTTAAGGTTATTCAACAACGCCGCGACAGGAGGTGCAGCAAAAGCAATGCCTAGCCGAATTCCCGCCAACCCAAACGCTTTCGAAAGAGTCTGTAACACGACTAAATTTGGCCACTCGCTGACCCATTCCGCCAAGGAAGAGCCCTCCGGCGCGAAGTCAATATAGGCTTCATCTAACACTATTATCCCATTCCAAGTCGGATGCTCAAGAAGTTGTTGTAAATCCTCTTTGCGTATTAACGAGCCAGTTGGATTTCCTGGAGAGCAGATATACATCAGTTTGATTTTTGAAGCCTCCGGTCCCGATAACGCGGTTAATATAGACGGGACATCGATCCCAAAATCCGGCGCAGGGAGAAGTGGGATTCTGAGGAGGCCCAAGTCATTTACTTGTGCAGAGACGGAGTACATTCCATATGTTGGCGGACAAACGAGGATCTTTTCTCGCCCTGGGACGCAGAAGCATCGTAGAAGAGCATCAATTGCTTCATCACTCCCGTTCCCGACAAATAGGTTCACGGGCGTTATATCTTTCGGGGTGTGGATGTGTGTATTCCGCAGATCACAAAGGAGCTGCTTTAGGACGTGCTGGTGAGGGTCTGGGTATCGATTTAGGCCGTGGAGGTCCATTGGCGAGGCGTCGTTACCCTTTGAAGAGAATGTCGATAGACTCACTGTCGAGAGGGATGGCCCATAGGCGTTTTCGTTCGCATCGAGTAGAATATTCGTTCCGTCGTCCTTGTAGTCGCTGATGGCGGGGTGAGTCAGGGACCATCATATGGAATTTGAAGGAACGGGCTTACTCTCGTGCGCACCGGTATGGCTCTAGAGCGAGTATGTTTGGACGGGCGCACGTCTGAAGATTAAAAGGGGATTTCCTTTCCGACATCTTAAAAGATTGTGACAAAGAATGGGTTTAAGGAAGTGTTGTTGCTGACTTGCGATCAGGGTCGAGCTTTTCCAAAAGTTCCTGGGAGGCGGTGCACCAGGCTTAGTGGGGGGTTTCTGCCGCAAGACACCGCCCTTCTCAGTCCCAGTATCGCGGTATCGGCATCGGCTCCCCGGCTCTCCTTTCTTTTCCCGAGTGACCCGTCCCGACCACCAACCACCAACCCATTCTTACAGTATCCTGTTTCTCAAACTGCTGGTGTACATAACAATTCAAATGAAGAGAATTGGCCTGACCTGTTCTTACTTCCTAGGATGGTAGGATCACCGCTTTGTTGGCATCAATATCGCGCAACAGTATGATGTCTCCTCATTTAGGTTCCATGGTCGCTTATAACTCAAATTGAGTCAACCAAGCAAAGAGGTCGCTCTCACCGAAGAACTCTAGTCTAATTAATGGACGAGGTTACCCAGGCCAGATATCAAGAGCACATAACACTCCATGATATGCTTTAGGGGAGTGAAAGTAATGGCCAGGAGCTGATCGGCAATTAAGTTCACTTCTTGTCTCTAAGCCATTCTGTCGCGAGCACCCTATTAAGACAGTTGTGCTTGTCAATACTGACTGGCCCAGTATGCATTTATAAATCCAATGATACAAATAGATTCCCGTAAACTCTATGCTCCCCCCTCCTATTAATCTTTTGACGACCGGCATACCACGCCTGGGACAAATAGATAGTCAGAATCTATCTAAATACAAGCTATTAAAGGTAAAGGCTGAACATGTCCTGTCAAAACTCTAGGCGGCAAAACTCCGCCCCTTTGAGTGCCGCTTTGTCGCACCTCTCATTTGAGGAGGCTATCTATTTCCTCTGAGGTGAACCCAAATACATACAGTAAATCCAGCAAGCTTTCTCCATTCAACTTTGACTGAGCCTCCATTTGAACTACGGGCTTAGCATTAAACGCTACTCCGAGCCCTGCGGCGTGCATCATTAGGAGGTCGTTTGCGCCATCGCCAACTGCCACGGCTTGTGTTACGTCGATATTTTCCTTGGCAACAATTTCGAGGAGTAGGTCTCGCTTTCTCGTAGCATTTACGATGGTTCCAATAACTTCCCCAGTCAGAAGGTTGGTGGCTGGGTCAGAAGCAATTGTGTTTGCAAATGCATAATCCATGCCGAGGGAGTCCGCGAGCCATTGAGTGAGGGGAATGAAGCCACCCGAGAACACGGCCGTCTTACAGCCTATCCGCTTCAATGCTCTCACCAATTCTCTTGCACCGTTTGTGGGCTTAATGACAGTCCTTAACCTTGTAAAGATATCTGCGTTGCAGCCTTTAAGAAGTGCAACCCGTTCCCGGAATGAAGAAGAAAAATCCAGCTCGCCCCGCATTGCCCGTGCCGTAATTGCAGAAACTTGTGCTTCAACACCTATCGAGGCAGCGATGAGATCAATAACTTCTTGCTCAATAAGTGTAGAATCCATATCAAAACACACCAATCGCGGATATCGCCGGAAGATAGTATCGGCTTGGAGAGTAACATCAACATTCCATTCTTGCTCAAACCGGTAGATAAGTTCGTGCTTGCGCAAGTCATTCAAGGTAAGATATGTTGGATCCGGGGTAGGCGAGATAGTTAGCTCCACGATACATGGGTGGGTGGGACTATCGAGACATCGGTGAGAGGAAGCAATTGTCTCCGAACCCTGGCGAGAAGGCAGAGACTGTATGAGGTGAAGGAAAGCTGTCAGACAGAGCGGCGAAATATAGCTGCCGTAGAGATGGTCGAGGGGCTCTGGGTCGGGCGGAGGGGGCTCGAGGGGAAAGTTGGACTGTGTGCGAGCAGGCGCTATACTTGGGCGAATCGAAGGGGATTTCGATGCCGATTTTGAAGGCGAGGGGGAACGATCAGGAGGCGATTCCGTAATGGCAGCTCGGGGGGACCTGCTCTTGTACATTATAGTTGCGATGAGACGGTCGGAGTGAGTGCCTGGCGCAGGCTGGCAATTCGTGTGGGAGAAGGTGTGGACGAGGCCGCTATCAATAACCTTCGGAGGAGATGTCTTCGAGGGGATTCCATTATAGGGGTGTATAAGTTTCGTTGGCGAAGGGAGATTCGTAACGCCCTCCACAATACTGTCGATCCCCTGGTGGCCATCCTGTTGTGGAGGACGATACTGTTGATGCTCCTGGAGGTAAGACCGACTGCGCATACTAGAGCCGAAGCTGGGACGGTTCGGCTTGGTCGGAGTATCGACGGCAGCCATAATTGCTCGCGATAGTATATGTATACACAGCGCTGCTAGTTGAATGTGATTGCTGCTGCTGCTGTTGTTGACGTCGTCGCCGTGCTGTGTAGTTTACAGTGTTCGAGGGTCGGAGCTGTCATGGAGGGGGACGCAATGCGCCGTGGCTGACGCAGCGCACGCTAAGTCACCGGGTGGGGTGAGCATGGGCCATGGCTTGGGACAGCTTTCTGCGGTCACATAATATCTTGGAGAACGTGGAGTTGAACGAGTGTGAATAGCTTCATCTGTGCTGCACTATTTGTGCAGAGGAAGAGGTAAGATGATCCCGAGGGACAACCACCTCTTAAAGTCTCCTATCGGTTAAATGCGACGGGCATTTTTCTTCTGTCGATCAGCCAAGTCGCCATGCTCGTGAGACGAATGACACGGGCGAGTGCGACGGCAAGACGAGCGTTTAGCAGCACAACCGTCAGAAGAGAAATCCAAGATGCAGATACTCTCGAAGATAAGATCATCCCGAGATACCAAGGCAAGTCTCTTCGCAATGCTACGACAAGCTTTCACTAACAGTTCATAGACACCCCCAAAAGCGATTTACTCTCTCTCATTTGGCCAGCACCACCTCGAAATATCCTCATCATCAAGAAGGAAAGAGTTCCCGAGGTGACCGAGTCTCTAATTGAATATGCGAATCACATTCACTCCAACTACGAGAATGTCTCCCTTATATTCGAGCCTAAGGTTGCGGCCCAACTCCACAAGCACTTCGATTTCCCCATTTACACAACTACGACCACAAAAGAACTGCTCGAAAAGGTCGACATCACAACCACGTTTGGCGGCGACGGGACCATCTTACACGCCTCCGCCCTGTTTAGCACCACACGCCACGTCCCACCTATTCTCTCCTTTAGCATGGGCACGCTAGGCTTCCTTGGGGAGTGGAAGTTTGCAGAGTACAAGCGGGCATTTCGAGAAGTTTACATGTCCGGAGCGGGTGCCGGTTCCCCTCTCTTTCAAGACCAGAAGCATCCCCATGTTCAAACGGAGATTGACGAGACGGGGGATATCGTCACGGGATGGTCAAGCATAAGAGGGAAATCCATGGGTCCGACAAGGAGCTCTAAAGTCCTGTTGCGGAACAGGTTGCAAGTCGGGATCTTCGACGCAAATGGGGACCGCGTATATGGGGATCAAGGAAGGGAATTCGGTGAAGGGGATGTACATGCGATGAATGAGGTTATCATACATAGAGGGAAGGAGGCGCACTTAGCTGTTATAGAGGTCTTTGTTGGAGGACGATTTTTGACCGAGGCCGTGGCGGATGGGATGATTATCTCCACGCCCACGGGGAGTACGGCGTATAGTCTAAGCTCTGGAGGGAGTATTATTCATCCGCTAGTGAGCAGTCTCATGCTGACGCCGATCTGTCCGCGGAGTTTGAGCTTCAGACCGCTAGTCCTGCCAGCGAATACACCGATTACGTTGAGGTTGAGCGAGAAGAATAGGGGGAGAGAGCTAGAGGTTAGTATTGATGGAAAGAGGAGGAGTCGGGGTGTGGCAGTGGGGATGGAAATTAGAGTCAATGGGGAAAAGATTGAGAAGGGTATGGAGTGGGTTGGGGGTGTTCCTTGTGTTATGAGGGGAGTAAAGGGCGGGAACACGGAGGATGATGGATGGGTTGGAGGTTTGAATGGCTTGTTGAAATTTAACTACCCGTTTGGTAGTGATGTATGAGTACTTTTACCATTAGTAGTGATTGGCGATTTGTAAGATCATAATGTCTCGCAGACCAACATAGATTAGAAGATTGGGGATCTCGCATCCCCTTCATAAGCAAGATTTTGTTTCCAAGACGACTTGAGAGTAACGGGCGAATATGAACGCCCTTTTGCTTTTAGCCACTCAGAGACATCTGCGATTTTACTACGATATATAACATCCAGGGTCTGGTTGACCGAGGAAGAACTTCTTTCTTTTCTGAAGACAGTACAAGGACTGCCATCTTGATTTTCTGCTACAGAGATAACGGCTCACAAGATCTCCTACTGTCTCCTAAGTTCCTAAACGGCCTAATCTGTGTAACTACACAAGGCACTGCTAGAAAAGAGAAAAAAACAGTAAGGCATTGGGATGTGCATTACGGCTTTCTGCCTTGTAATCTGTGGTCCAAGTACTTCCCCATTATAAAACTACATGTCCATGATTAAGGTTAATCATATGCATTTAATAGAGGTGTATTACATTTTCTAAGATATCCCAAAAGATCATTGAAGGATAAGAATGCAATTCTCATATTGATCCATAGAGACGACAAGACACGTTATTCACAAATATTCATACAAATCCATCGTCTCTTATTATACTTCGTAGAAGCCCTGACTAGCACTAATAGCCGGGCAAATGGTCGAACCTTACCCGGACCCGAAGACGTCAACCTTAGCCTATCCGATCGGACATAGGCGATAAGCACCACCTAACCTCAATTCAAGATCTCAAACAACAAACTGCAATTCTACTTCCTATCGGCCAGCTCGTAGCCACCTACCTACCTGCAAGCATGTCGCACCTCTTCAACCCACTCGCAACACCGACGCAGCTATACCACGCAAAAACCACGCTCAATGACCTACCAATCGAGCTCCTCGATAGCATCAGGTTCTACACTGCTCGATTGACGCAAGCAGCTGGGATATTGCTACGTTTACCACAGGATATAACCGCGAGGGCAAATGTATTGTTATTTCGCTATTGGTTGGTAGACAGTTTAATGACCCACGAGTTCGCCGTACGCTCCTCTCCTCTTCCCCCACCTCTTCCTCCAAACCCAACCACAAAACTAACTCACTGGCGCAATAGGAAGTCAGCGCTGCGATAATCTACCTAACAGCCAAGATCAGCGCATCACCACGCTCACTCCGCAGTATTACAAATGTATACGCCTACCTCCTCTCCCCCTCCTCACCCCTCCACCTCTCCACCCCAACAACAACAACAACAACCCAGCCGCCCCCGCAAACCCCAGACCAATACTACCTCCCCGAATCCACCTACATCCAAAACCGCACCGTACTCCTCCACATCGAAGGCCAAATCCTAAATGCCCTAGGTTTCAACACGCACGTCTCCCTCCCCCACCCACTCGCCATAACCTATCTCCAAACCCTAGACGTCTTTTCCACACCCCCAGGCAATAATAAAGGGAAACAAGTCGCCAAAAGAGCGATAGCACATCTCAATTCTGCGCTACTGAGTCCACAGATGATATATCTTACGCATCAGCCGAATGCGTTAGCGGTCAGCGCGATTTATCTGGCGAGTAGAGAGGTGGGGGTCAAGTTACCTGATTGTGAGTGGTGGGAGGTTTTTGATGTGGAGAGGGAAGAGGTGGGGTTTTTGGTTATGGGGATGAGGAGTTTGGAGGGGGTAGTGAGAAGGGAAGGAGGGAGGTGGGGGGGGAAGGGGATGATTGTGAGGGAGGATGTCAAGGAGGAAATGAAGAAGTTAGAAGGGAATAGGGTTGTGATAGAGGATGAAGAGGCAGAGATGGGGAGGTTACTAGATGAGAAAGTTAGTGTATGATTAGTAGAGATTAAAAGGTTAGTGTGTAAATAGTAGAGATCAGACGTCAGATCTTATTGTGATGTATTAATTAACTATTTGGGGTTTGAGGAAACTATAGCTGTATTTATAGAATTGTGGCGAGGACATATAATTCGATTTAAGCTATTTAATCTACTACCTCATTATTCTATAACTAATATAAGATAATGTTACAAGATACCACTATCTCAGATAGAGGGGATTGGGGCTATGGTTGTAATTCTTCAATTTCGTATCAAAGCCGACGATTTACGTATGATTAACTGTATAGTAAACTAGAACGCCGCGATGATATCTCGGATAGAGGAGATTTAGGGTTGTAGTTATGTCTATTCAACCTTAGGCTGAATTAATATTGTAGATACTAGTCGTGTCTTGTTGAATGCACTAACTAGACTCTGAACTAGAACTTTCTTTCCTATCTTATACTTACTCTGATGTCACTCTCTCTAAAATATTAATGTGATTCAATACCAATCAAGGCAACTACTTAGAGGCAAATCCCCTGTATTGAGACGAGGATATCTATTACAAAGCCATACATGCTGTCTCGCCCAATCCTCCTCCTTTTGATACCTTCTCCAACTCCTTCAAGCCCTTCGCCACCTCTATGCCATGTTATGCACGCCCCAACTTCTAAAACATATCAAAATTCTCCTTCGTCATAGCATCCACAAACTCTAGCAGTTCTCAAAACGTTTATTTCTTCCTACTAATCTCAGAAACTACTCTATTCAAGCTGCGATTCGAGACGAATCCCCTCACCCCGTCAATCAGAGCCGACATTGGAGCTAACCGCATATTCTCCCTTAGGGAATTCCTCTTCTGAGTTCGTCGCTATTTTAAGTTAGCCGAGAACCAATTATATAAGTAAGTTAGGGAGGGAGAGAAAGTACTAATGCAATTTGGACAAATGACATTTATCCTTATCTCATGCTCCGTCAACGGTTGGGCCAGCGACTGCCCCCCTCCAACGAGACCATGTTTCGCGATCGAATATGTTGTCTTCATTTTCCTTTTCTCCTTCTTGAGGGTTCGTCTTCAAGGCATGGGGAGAAAAGTCTTGCAAGGGCACTTGTACCTCCCTCGAAGCCGTGTCATTTGGTATTTAGGTGTATATATCACAGCCCTGTTAGCTAACCTAAATACTGTTAGTTTAACGGTAGAGGTTGGGAAACGGATGGGTCTATATTCTCCCAGCCTTGGTATTAGCTCTAAGCGAGGATATAAAAGAAAATGGAAAAGTCCTTGGCAGGCTTTAAACTTGAACACTTATTTTTCTATATTTTTAGAAATGAATGGCATCCTGTTAAGAATATGATTACTTACATGTGAACTATTCCATAACAAATGTATGTTGTATTCCAAGGAGCCAAAAGGCATTAATATGGGGATACGAATATTCGTTGGGGAGAAAGTACATAGAGATGACCGAGTGAATAGGCAGGTAGTATTTATTGTTTAACGCCGAGGGCATGGTGCCCTTGGGCCCCTTTAAGCCTCTGATAGACGCCCAACCCGAACCGAAATCCGGTTATAGAAGCGTCATTTTACAATCTAGTCAATATTCTCCCGAGAGCGAAAAGAGATGTTTGAATCATGTAATCACCCGATACCAGAAAATACTGACGTCGTTAACTCAAATGAGCTTTCATCAAAGTGTAAAGTGGCGACAGCCAGGCTCCCCCTGACTTATATCTCCCACCGTAGGAGTGATTGGGGAAGTGGGCTGAATCGCCTATATCATATGTATATTTGTTATACTAGCTTAGCGAGCGGGGGTATGGATTTGTATATACATACGGATCCATCCCTCTCTCTTACTACAAGTAGGCTCTAACATCAACACAAGAATAGGACTACACTTGTTCACTGCGCCTAGAATACTCGTAGGTATCTCTGTGGGGACTGACAACTAATAATAAAGTATTAATTCAAAAAAGAAGGCACGTCTGGGACCTCCTGTATTATTAATGCTCTACCACTTCCACTGCAGACTTCTCACGCATCGCCGAAGGAATCTAGTACTTTTTGCGTGGCAAAGATATTACTCATCGGCAGAATAGTTGTTTCTACAGGGTTAGGTCTCATCTGAGACTACGTTTCGAGGACCGCAATATGCATTGCGAGGTTTTCAACAACACGAGTACTCTAATGATGAAACATTCTGCTTTAATAAATACGAATGTTTAGATTGCGGTAATAAAACTCTATTGTTTGCTGTTCACCGAAGCAGTTGCTGAATGAGTAGTTTCTGGGCTGGCTTCTACATGTTGCCTTCAGTCCACTTGATTGCCTCGCGTGTTCCACTTAGAATTTCCTCGTGTTTCATGCCAGCAAATCCACTTCAAGCAATTCAGTATTGCAGGTCAAATCCGAGGTTGGGTGGAAGCATTAGATAGGGGAGTGTACGGTTCCCCATCCACGACAATTGAATTTCTAGCGTCTGCGCCGATCTCGAGGGTAGATCTCTGGACAAAAAGACGAAGTTTTGTAGCGTCTTCAACTTCGTCGATGTCTTTTTGGTAACTGTAGCCCTGGAATGGGTCAATGTATGAACTCCAATTTTTGCATTTGAGTGCATGTGATGGAGGAGTAGAGGATCAGAAGGCAAAGCTTACTTTTTTAGAAACATCTAAGGGATCAACGTATGGGTCGATTCGGATAAGCGTTGGAACAAAGGCTACATTGAATGGTTGTTGGCGCCACACATTACTGGGTTTCCGCCATCTGTTCTTGTGTCAGCTTGATTGCTCACGTCAATAACTCGATAACCAGAACAGAAATTCAGAGCAGCAAAACATGAATAGAAAGATAAGGCGAAATTGTATACTCTAATTTAGACCCAACTTGTATAACAGGAACAGGAGTAGGCCAGTCCTTAAACGTAGACTCAATTAAAGGTGCAGCAATTCGGCAACTTGGACACCAGGAAGATATGCCGTAGGGGTAAGGGGGAGGGATGCTTGTTGTTCCTTCGGCGTCAGAGGCGAAAATAGCAATATAAAAGGGTTTATCTTCTCGCAGAGCTCGCTCGCCGAGAGATTTGTAGAGGATATCTGGGGTGAGGGTAGAGAGGACGAGACCGGGCACCTCAGGAAGAGACATGGTAGAGTCAGAAGGCAGGAGGTCTAAAGAAACAATCCGTTACATAGAAAACGTAGTTGGAAGAAACGATACAGACGAATTTTGCTGTTGTTAAGATAACAGAAAATTTCAGGAATGGCGCAATTTCCTATCCGATGTAGAAATTCAGATGCAGCCAGCAGGGATTTCTCAAGGCCAAGCCACGTGTGCAGGCGGAAAGAGGGGTAGAAATCAATGAATTTCCTCATGAACTTGAATGAATACTTATGACTATTCATAGGTTAACTATCTTCTAAGCTGGCATGGAACTTCCTTTAACACGGAGGACTAGGTTATATAGAGCACGTGACTCAAGACATTCTGACAACGGTTATTTGAAGAAATGTCACATGTAAAATCCCCAAATAAACTAGAAAGAAATACCTAAAGAGGTAGGCATAAGAAATTTCATATCGCATTTTAGCAAACAGAATTGTCTTTATCAATTTTATGTAGTTCTGTGACCTCCTTGTTTATACCTCCTAGATTGATCCCTCGCTAATATAGCACCACGTACAGTACGTATAATCTTAGCACCCAACTACAACGCATCAATCCACTCCAACGCCGTCGATGTCTCAAGCCGCTTCCAGTATCGAGGGTCGATAAAGGTATTGCGAATAATACCCTGCTCATCGACCAAAAGGCTCGCTGGCACAGGAACCTCAAACGAATCATCCCCGTTTCGTTGCACCAAATCATGTCCGAATGACTTGAACGTAGAGCGCATTGAGTCGGGCATACTAAACACAATTCCCAATTCCCTTGCAAACTTGTTTCCCACATCCGACAAAACTGGGAACTTAAGCGCAAGCTTTTCGATGGTCGAGAGAGAAGTGTCAGGAAGCTCGGGGGAGATGGCTACGAAAGTGACACCCTTGGCTTGGAATTTATCGAGATTCTGTTGCATAGCGTGGAGGACGAGATTGCAGAATGGACACCATGAGCCGCGGTAGAAGGTAATGAGGATGGGCCCTTTGGAGAGGAGTTCGTCGCTGGTAACCGTTTTCCCAAGGGCATCGCTCAAGGTAAAGGATGGAAGCTTGTCGTCGACCTTGATGATGTTTCGTGATTTGAACAAGGTTTCAAACTCTGAATTGGCCCCGTTAATAGTCTGGACAACTTGGGTGGGTGCTTTTGTCTGGAAGTTGTCGTAGACAGCACTTAGTTGGGGGGCGAGGCTCATGGTTGCTGATGATAGACGTTTGCCGTACGTGTTTGAATTGTTTTAAATGTGCAAAAGGATAAGATCTCTGAGATTTTGATATGCGATGTAGCAATCGCAAGTTGCTTCCTTTTATACCTTTTGCAATTTTGTGGACTACAACCAACCGCCACGAAGTCAATGGCTGTTGTCTCATGCAAACTCCGTCCAAGTCGGCATTTACAAGGCATCAGTAATGCTTAAAGCCGTACTTGCTTAGAATCACATGGGTATTCTTAGCAATCAATCAACTATGCGGTAGTATTACCTGTATCATGGCTTGCTTGTGCGTTTGTCTTGATACTTTTTACGATTTTGACTTGCACCTCGGATGAATTCGGACTAGTTCGGGCGAATTCATGCGAATTCGTGCGCAACCATATAGCACCGCAACAACTACTCATTCCTCCACAACCGTTACCCTTCTCTCGGCCTATAAATCTCTCGTCCTTCTTTCGGTCCAATTCGGGCCCTTTAGTGCAGAGGATCATGCCCACGCCAGAGAGCATATCTAGTCTCAAACCATCAAAGCGGCTACGCCTCGGGACAAGAAGCTGTGCAGAATGTCGGAGACGGAAGGTTCGCTGCATCTTCGAATCCAACAATCAAGTCTGCAAAGGATGTTTATTACACAACGTGGAATGTGTGGCTCAGCACGGCTCCCAAACTCACAAGAACGGTCCGAAGATGGACAGTTACGACGTTCAGCAAAAACTCGAGAGCGTGGAAGAAAAGGTCCAGCGACTCTGCGACGCCGTGGAGATGAGTGGGAAGATGCTGAACTCTTCTCAGGTCGAGATGAGTCCTGCTGAGGCACTTTCGAGGCTTCAGACGGGAGTGTCAACTTTGGACTCAATCCAGAGCCATACTTATACTAGCGATAATGAGCAGAGGCAGTCTCCGGAGTCGCAATCTCCAATCCCATCTGACCAGATCGAGAGGTTTAACGATGCGCCTATTATTAGCTTGTTCAAAGAAGCTATGCTTATCCAAGAGCAGAATATTCTCTCTGGTCAAATTCAACTTCAATTTTCCTCTGACCCTCGAGCGTCAATTTTGGTCAAGGCAATCAAAGCTCTTCTTCCTAGTCCGGACGACCTCGAGTCGATTCTCCGGATGACCGAGAGATTTTTGCCTATTTGGCAAGATGGCCAAGGACTCCTCATTAATACAGAATCTTACTCTTTGGTTGGAGCAGCCTCGGCAAAAGCTTTCATCCTCAGTTCTATAAAATCTGAAATTCCTGTAGCGGTCGCTAGGGCTACTCTTTTCCTAGCACTCTGTATTCAGCAACTACCAGCCAACTTCAATGCTAAACTGACAAATCTTCCGGCTCCTCCAAAGATTCTTCTCGACTCCTACATTAAAGCTGTAGATAGTCTTCTCTGTATTAGCGAGAGTAGGACAAGCTCAATCGACGGCATCGAATGCCTAGTAATCCAAG
The DNA here is from genome assembly GCA_000328965.1 of Ascocoryne sarcoides NRRL 50072. Taxonomy (NCBI): domain Eukaryota; kingdom Fungi; phylum Ascomycota; class Leotiomycetes; order Helotiales; family Gelatinodiscaceae; genus Ascocoryne; species Ascocoryne sarcoides. The sequence goes on along the minus strand of KB205945.1, from coordinate 2,776,266 downwards.
TCAAACTGTACATCAATATGGGAAAACCTCGAGAAGCATGGCGCTGTATTCGTCACGCTTTCAACCTTTGTCTGATATCAGGACTTCACAACATAGACGAAATAACACCCGATCGCCGAAAAGCCCTCTGGTCTAGTGTATGGCAAGGAGATAAATTTATTTCTGCGATACTTGGCTTGCCGGCTGCTACTTCAGACTCTCATCCGGGTCTCTCAATCGAGCATGTGGGACAAAGTATAGGTGGACGAATCTTGTACGATTCAGGTTTGATTTGGGGTCACATAATTGAGCGTAATCAGAACTACAAGACTCTAGATTACTCAGCAACTCTAGAGATTGACCAAGAGCTCCGACAGAGCAAGAGCCGAATCCCTACCACGTGGTGGGACAGTCTTCCTCGTCCAGAAGGCCCCCCAAGCTCTATCTACAGCCTGATTTATATAAAATTACAGTACTACAGCTTGTGCAAAATGCTTCATCTACCTTATATGCTGAAGTCCTCTCAGGATAGTAGGTACGAATACAGCAGGCTTTCGGCGCTAGATGCATGCAGGGAGATGATCCACGCCTACCAGACATTAAGAGATAACAGTGACCTTGCACTTATTATTTGTGATCTCATGGACTTTCAGGTCTTTACTGGTGCCGTGACTCTCATCGTCGGTCTCCTATCGCAACACTCTCAGAGTGAGAGTTATCAGGATGCAAACGATTGGGCTCTTATTTACACGGTCACACAGAGCTTAAAGCTAGTCTCGGAATCCTTAGAATGTACAGTAGCAAGGCAGGCATTCCAACTCCTCGAGCACCTCTCATTTTTTCGCCACGGTGTCTACTCTGGTCCAGAGACTTATGAAGTAGTGATTCCGATGTTTGGTCGGGTTCGCATCCACTATCCCGGGCAACAGGCGCAGCAGGAAAGTGGTATTTTGCGTAACGAGCATAGTCAAATGCAACAGCGACTACTTAATACAGTGCAGTTTAGTGCGAGTTCGGTCCCTCAGTTTGAGATTGCAGGAAATGGAGACGTAAATTTCGGGGCTGAGCTGGGTGTTGACTGGATGTTGGGGGAGACGGATATTAATATTAATTATGACTGGACTCGAACTTTTGAAGGGTCGTCTTTTGGTTAACTCTACGGATTAATGAAATCAGCCAAATATCAGATGGAGCTTTGCCTGATAGCCGTTCCTTCTACCGTTTAATGCTCCGAGTATATGTACCATTAAAACAAATATACCCCAAACAACAAAGGTTCCCATGTTTCTAACGCCGTGACAACGAGTTTCTTGCTAAAGATATCTGCGGCAAACTCGCTTTAGTAAAAATCACCCAAACCTGCCGTTATAAAGTGATAGTGTTATCCTTTTAAATGTGAAAAACTTATTCGGTGAGGCTTTTCGGGATTGCCATTCTACGCTTTTCCAAAAGCAGCTTCGCCGAATTAATCGGGTATAACACAAATCTGATCACGTACAACTACCATAAAGGAAATTATAAAAGAGTTCAAATTCATACTGTCTCTTTTAATCCTCTTACTAAACCCAGCCACGGCAGATTTTCACCCTTCTAACCCAGTGTTCTGTTGTTTTATACCCCAAAGTTATAAAGCTCTTAGTCTGAGAAAACAGGCCGCTTAATCTACTTCCATCATGTCGACATCGGAGAAAACCCCCGAGGTCGTCAATGGTACTCTTGTCTTCAAAGAAAGTAAAGATGTCGTGTTCTATCTCAAGGATATCTCTTCCAAAGTTACTCCCGAAGTCAGCCCCCTCCCGGTCTTACTCGAGCTCTCTCTAACAGGTTCAGGTCCGCCAACTTCTCGAAGAATATAGCCAAATCCCACCTGATCAAGTCACCTCTCATGTCAATACTATGATATATGCCCCCCAACCTTCTAATTTGAAAATATGTCGCTTACTCAAACCTCTCAGCGCGACAAGGCCTGGGAAATCCAAGCATATCCCTGTACGGGATTGGGACTTTTCCTTTCCCCCATGATCACCAAGTCCCCCGCCTACCCCGAGATCCTGACCCGTCTCAAGGACGAAGCCAATCCTGCTACACTGTTCGTTCAACCACCCTCTTCCAATTCCTTATTCCGCCCGAGCCTAAAAAGCCGAATATCTTGAAATTATATTCTACTCAACTTCCCTCGCCAATTCCTTAACCTCCTACCCCTCTCCGTTGCTCCTAGAATACGCCTTTACGCCACTTCGTTTTCATTTTCTCTTTCTCTTTCTCTTTCCTTCAAATCAAAAGTAACTAACATCAAATCTCCAGCCTCGACATAGGGACATTCATAGGTCAAGATCTCCGTGCCCTCGCTTTTGCAGGGTGCCCAACCCAAAACCTCTACGCCACCGACATCGTCTCCCATTGGCAAATCGGCTATTCCTTCTTCAACGACGCCGACAAATTCCATGCCACGTTCATTGAATCCGACGTCCTTTCTCCTTCTCCAGCTCTCCTCGCTCTTTCAAAAAAGATAGACATCATCTATATGAACTACGTCCTTCACCTCTTCAATTGGGAGAATCAAGTTAAAGCGCTGAAGGAAGTGGTGGATTTGAGCAAGGGTAAGGGAAGTATGTTCGTTGGATGCCAGATCGGGCACGTGAAGGGGGGTAATTATGGAGTGCGGATTTGGTTGCATGATGCAGAGAGCTGGGGGAAGTTATGGGATGAGGTGGGGAGGGAGACGGGTACGAAGTGGGATGCTGGGGAGGTGACGTTGAAAGAGTGGGAGGAGGTTGGACAGGGTGGGAAGGGAGGGATGGGGTGGATGGGAAGTGATTCCAGGGCGTTAGTTTTTGTTGTTAGGAGGATCGAGTGAGAAGTTGTAAAGGGGGAAGGGTTTTATATTTAAATTTTGATTCAGCAGCTCAGCAGCCTTGACGACATAGATGATACAAGAAGAGCTAGATACATTATTTATTTCTAAGTTGGGAAGGACTTGAGCCGCCTAGTGAATCTTGGATACGCTCAGGCACTAGGGATTCAGCTAGCACATATGTTAACTAGCTAGCTATATAACGTTGAGCTACACCTTCAACGGTAGCTGCCGGAAAAGCCGTATGAACTGCATGAGGCGACGAAGAGATGTCTTGAGCTAAATATTGTGACTCAAATAATTGAAGATGGTACCTAGCTTTTCTTTAATCAAGTGGAACTTCGTTATATCAGCATTTGGTACTGTAGCTATGATGCAGATAGTTCTCTATCTATAAATTTGATCTATTGAATATGGGTAAAATGATGAATAGAAGCTATATATGATTACGTGAAGTATTCTTTCAAACGCCACTTGCATCGTTTGTGATAATGCATAGAGGATTTCAATATGCTAGAGAATCTGGTGACTTGTAGTTTACGGGGTACTTCTGATAGGGCCCAATCTATATTGGTGAGATGTGCCTCTAGTAATATAACTGGGAGAATAGTTTTCGATACTAGCAATCTTAAGCAAAGGAGATTTAGGGAACGTACTATTCAGGGACAAATTTATGAGAAGAATTATTGAGATTAAGATAATCCCCAATCTCAAGGAGAGCTAATGGTAATCATCAAGAAGCTAAATAATGATAAAGAGCTATTAGTAAGTTAATTTGGAGACTGTCGCAAATTGCACTGCTCACCTTATACACAACTTCTACCTTCTATTTGCGCTCCATGCATGTTTAAAATAGCCAAAAATGCTACGAAGCGATTCGTTTCTCTATATCATTGCACTAGCGACGCATCCCACCAACTTATTAGCGACCCTTACGATATCTGAAAACAAGTTCTTTCCACAAGAATTCTCTCTTTACACTTGTGAATGCGACAAGGCTTTCCATCTATCCTCCCACTTTGGGCCCTTCTCTAACCCGAGTTGCCAATAGATCTGAGATATTCGTTGGAGGCGTTACCGACCGAATCGAAGGCGTTGAGGTGACGGGGTTCAATCGAAGGGGATGGTATGGATGCAGAACATTGTAGTGTGCACGGTCCATTGGGGTGATAGTGTTCTTGGATTGTGTGGTAGCTACTTCTCCCCGATTCTTCTCAGGATCCTGGATCGGTTCAAATTCTCGTGAAGGAGGAGTACTCTTATTCTTGAGAAGTTGCGCGAGGTTTGATAAGGAGCGGAAGAAGGACATAATGCTAAAGGAGATTAACAAATGTAAAGTCCTGTTAAACACCTCGAACGTACCATATGATGCCACAGAGTACGGTAACAATGATTTCTGAGCCTCTCGTGTGGGTGTATAGGTAACCTAATCGCGCCCACAGAAAGGGGTTCGTGACTTGAGTATCGGAACTGCAGGCCAGGGTATTGTGAGGAGAAGACGATTGAATGGCCCAAACAATCAAGAGACCGAAAAATATGAACGAGAGTGCGATGTCAATGGCTAGGACTAGAAACCAGGCATACGGCCGATGGACGGCGCATTCGCTGATGATGGCGTATATCATGCCGAATATCGCATAGAGGGACTTCCGATTCCTGGATTAGTTTGTTTGGGGGCAGCAAATGATTCACGGGAAAGGCGCGAGGAAACAAAAGATGAGACCGGAGTTGACAACTCATGGTCAGCACAGAGATGATGAAGCGTGATTGGAACGGAGTGCCGATCCTAAAGTATCCTAACCACGTATCAAATAAAAGGGCCAGTATCGATGTCGCAAACACGAATATCAAGAGCGGGAGCGCGATGAAACACGAAGGTAGATTTTGGATAGACTACTCAAGTAGGTGAAGGTGGTTCCGTATGATCACAGGAGAAGAAGTCGTAGATAAACCCGAGGAAAGACAGTTACCAGATGAAAGAACAAAAAGAATACCAGAAGACAAGTATTGATAACTACGAAGGGCTTGGAAGATAGAAATTGTGTTGTTTATGAAATGACAATGATCCGTTATGGGAAGGGAAAGAGCACTCTTCTATTCTGCTGCTTTCTAGATTAATAAAAACGGACAAGATACTCAAACGCAAAAGAGCATGAGAAAATTCAATCAACAACACTTACAATCTTTGATCAATATTCAAGGGTTTTGATGGACTCCGCCGTTGAATCATTCAGACAAAAATAAACTATGAATATAACCAACCTCGCTTCTGCCGTCAAACAATCCATTTTGCTTCCAAATCAGATTCGTATATTTCCTTCTTGTTCTCTAACAACAACTACCAAATACCTCTTTCTCCCTTCACCGCAGCCTTCTTCTCCGGTAACCTCAAAACCGTCAACAAGTTGCTGATGGAGATGCAGGTGTATACACACCCCGTCACCAAATACCACGTCGTATCGAACAACTCCGGCATAGCCAAGACGAACATACTATATGGCCAAAACGTATTGGCCGTTGCAATCACAATCAGGATCGCCAATCCCACACTACACCCATCCCTCGTCGTCCTTCTCCTCCATAGCTCCCCTGGTCCACTAGCCATCAAGACGTTCGTCAGACAAAACCACTGGAACAAGCAATCCTCTCCCATGAACTCGATAAGCAGGTTGACGATACAATAGAAGCCACCTATCTGTCCTACTATACTGTAAATAGCGTCTGCTACCTTGGCTTTCTTGTGAACGTAGGGGCCCCAGATCTCGTCTCGCTCGATGGTGATTGCCATGTAGATGTTGAACACTTCGAAGCCATTCCACACCAAAAGGGCGATGGAAGTACCGAGCAGGAACCAGTGGTAGTTATTTTGTTGAGCGGCCAGGAAGAGGCGGAAACTCCAGGTAGAGTCGTGGGCGAAGTAGAAGGTGTGCATCCATATTGGATAGGGGGCTTTCTTTTCGCGGAGGATGAGGGCGAAGGAGTACATATATTCAAATAGCCGAAGAGGAAGGTCAGGGCTGAAGAGACGAGGAGAGGATAGTTATAAAGAGTATATGCACGCATTAGTGTTTCCTACATCTTAAAGGTAGGACCGGTCCGAATCAGTAAGTGCTGTAGTGGAAACGGATAGGGAAAGATGGGAAAGGTGGAAAGGCATTCATTGATAAGATTT
>KB205945.1:2757468-2770058 GCA_000328965.1 Ascocoryne sarcoides NRRL 50072 | reverse complement strand
GGGGGGGTTGCAATTATAGGCGGATGCTGATGCTATGCTACTTAGGAGAATGGAATAATATGCAATGCAATGCAGAGCCGAGCGAAGTGAGATCCTACGCCGTGCTTCCAGTTGCACGACACCAGTTGGGAGCCATCGTGAACCCCACTCTGCATGGAGGAGTACTATTACGACGCATTTGAGGATTCATGACTCTAGACTGACTAAAGTTTAGACCCGAAAAAAGGTTCTGTGGGATATGATATAAAGCCTAGCCGTTTTAGCCCATGAATATAAAAACCAGAAATTTAGAATCTCCTACCGCTTCTCGTGGGCAGCCAACGCCGTGGAGTGCATTGCTCTACCGAAGCAGAGCTTAGTACTGCACCGTAGCCGGCTGCATATGAGGTGTTACACGGGAGAGTTCATTGCAAATTTGTTGCACATTTAACTAGACCACCAACTGTTACACAAAACACAGGAGCCTCGCTTGTCCCGGCTGCACGAGGCTGTCTATTGCACATCGTATTGGTGATGCAAGCGTTACACAGAGGGCTTGTTGGGTTTTGTTGCACATCGCAGGTTTAACATCAAACTTTGGTAAGGAAGCGCCGAGATGATTGGCAGGCTATTCGGCTAATCTTTTGGAGGAGATATGTAGGTAAGTGTAGGGCTAACCGAAGTTGCTTTAACTTGGGTAATATCAAGGACATAGGAAAGCCGAGAGTTGAGTTGAAAGTCGAGAAAACATCGCACCGAGGGTGATAAAGAAGAAGCGGGAGTGTTTGGCAGTGTTTGAGAGCTTTTCTTGCAAGAGCATTTATGTAAGTACGAAAAACTTTGGGGAGGACACTGCACTCCCAACGGTTACTGTTTACCAAAGCTCAAAGGTCGCAACGTAACGAAAGGCTAGCTCTAAGACTAGACACCAAACGAACGCATGCCCATAGCTTTCGGTGTAGGAAAGTTTTTCTATTTGAATATAAAAATCAATCAGGTGTAATTCCCTCCACCGTATACGACCAAACTCTAAAGGGTCTTATAGGTAAAAGAAAACAAGGGGCTCTAATGAAAAGCAGCAGCGTCGCTATTGTAAACTTAGGCGGGAGAAAGCCGAAAAAGGGCAGAGCTTTAAGTAGAGCTTTAAGTAGAGCTTCTCGAAGCATCTTAGGGATTGTAGCTGAGGTATTAATCAAGTATCAGAGATCATAGGTATCCTATTTTATAATTATAAAGGCTGCTCGTTGGCCTTCTTCTCACTCCATTTTATCTTTTTCCCATGGACATCTTTTAACGTTCCCTCTTCTAGCCTGTCATCCTCCCTCTTCTCTTCCAAGCTCAGCCCGTTCGTCGCCCAAATCCTCTCGATACATATCTCATACGGTCCCGGCACACGATCAATCAGCCCGATCCCCACCGTCCTTAGTTTCGACCTCAGCATTTCCGACTGCGGTTCAACAACAACTCCATGATTCGTCCTCACAAAGTCATTCCACTTGATCAACACCGTCTCCCAGTCCCCCGGCCTCCGGGCATACAGTCGGTGCTGATGGATATCCGTCGACACGATGCTCTCCGTCTGCAGGTTCACGAAATACTTCCTCCCGTCACTCTTGATCCGCAGGGCCAGAAAGGCATATGGATCGATATCCCAGAGCATTTTCCCAAAGATAGTAAATCCTCGGTCTTTCGTCCGCCACGCCGCGTAGCCCGATCGTTGTATATCTGGCCGGGAGGGAGGGAGTTCAGTCGAGATGGTGCCGTGGAATCTGACATGTCCGTTCTTGTTTTCCGATCTGGAGGGGTTGGGGGATGTAGACGGGGGGACGTAGTCGAGATGTCTAGTCGAGAATCCGCCCGTGTCGCTGTCGCAGATTAACTTGCAGTCTTCGGGCGACGAGGGGTCGTGGAAGGAGGCGAGGACATAAGGCTTTAATTGCCGGTGGATGGCTTCTCCTGTCACCGCTGTTGTGACGCTTAGTATAGATTGGCAATGCACCGAGGGCCGTTTGTGAATCTTGACATACCCATCTTCGAAAGCCTTTTAAATTCATCGAAGCTTCGTCCGAGGAAGCCCTTGGCTAGCAGATTCGGTGTAACTCGCATTATGATGCCAATTGCTTATGATGTCAATAGGCTCGGTGGATGATTAGTTATGAAGATGGAGAATATATCTAACTCAGATGAAGCAGACGATATATTACGTAGGGTAAGGATGCGAAGCACGGAGGACGCGGCCGCAGTCAGCGGACGTTGACATGCGAGAACACCAAAATCCGGTTTGAACACTTGATATCTCGTCCGTGTGCACTTTGATCTTTAATATAACATGAGAAATTTCTTTAAAAGTGGCTTCTATACTGGGAGGGTGAGTCATGCCGTATTGTTTGTAAATTAGGGGTCGGTAATATTGTATATTTATTACAATGGCTGCCCGCCTTCTCTCCCACCGAGAGCTACAAAGACGGAGGAGGATATGATCAAAGGCCCAGATAATACAAAACATAATACAAAACATACTCGCCATGGCAGACTGACGCTCCGCTAGCTCTCCGAGGGCCACTGCCGTGGAGGCCGTCCTTTGTGCTTCTCAAACCCTAGCTCTCTTGGCTATACTTTTTATACTTCAGCCCTCACTCAACTCGAGCGCAGCGAGCCTGGGGGTTTGGGGGCTTGCCACCATAAAAAAGAGCAGGAAAGGAATAAATACTGCTCGAAAGCACTACAAATCTATCTTCCCTTTCCCGTTCCCTTCACGCCCGAAGAGTATACTTTCCATTTACTAGAAAAGTCGAGTAGCAGATGGCGGGGCTTATCCTTAACTATACTTACTATGTTAAAAGTAGAATACAGAGATGAGGGGTCCCTATGTAGCCTGTGCGGAGGTACGGAAGTACTGAGGCTGTAGAAGCTCAACTCAGTTCATAGTCTTAAGAGAACCATCTCTTCTCTCCGTTCTGCCTACTATTCCGCCTAGTGCTCTGCCAACTGTTCTGCCCTCCAGTACGATGTGTAACAAACAATAACCAGCTCGACTATCGCCTGGCCAGCGATTGCTTGCCTGATCTTCTCTTCTACCCCTAGCGACGTGGTCGTGGTAGCTTGGGCCGCCGAGTGATCTGAGATAGTTGGGTTGCGCTGCTTCTTGAAAACAGAAGAACCTCAAAACGACCTACCCTCTCCCCTGTTGATACACGAACAAGATATAAAGCATCCATCAGAAATTCAACTGTAGCGAGGAAGATATCCCAACTTAGTACGCGTGACAACTTGAATTAACTAGTAATCAAGTATTATGCAAAATGCTTTGCAAAATGCCTTGTAAAGGTTAATACATGCTACACTTAGCAATGATGATGTACGCCAACGACGAAAACAGGGCAATCCCAAATAGCACACTTTATGAAGACGACGACAAAGTGTGTGGTTGTTGAAGAGGAGGCCATCTGTTGCCATCGTCGTTACGATGACATAAGCGATATTTCGATACTCCGGATGGACGCTACTCGTAATGCTGATAAGCTTAACCTATACCCCGTACCTTAACCTTATCAAGTACCTCCTCTTCTCGACACGACCGCCTTGGTACTTTGTATTCCCTTGTGGTATCATTTCAAAGAGCAGACCTAGCACAATCAATCGTCTAGACTGACCTCTCTTCATGACTGCGATGAGTCCAGACATCACGTTCGGCCCACCGAGGCACAAATGGCACTATTCCCCAACCAACAAGATCTACTATCTGTCCGGCGACTCTGCGAAAAGAGTGAACATTGCGACGACAGAAGGTCCTGAAGGGACCTCCATTACGATTGCCCCCGGGACGACTGCGTTGGTAATTGTTGACATGCAGAACTTCTTTCTGGATTCGAAATGTATGGACCATCCTAATGGATTGAAGGCTGTCGAGCCGACGATCAAGGTTATCGAGAAGTGCAGAGAAGCTGGTATACAGGTATCTTCATTTTGAATGTGATCAGGGACTCTTCTAATGCTTCTCCTCCCTCTAGATTATCTGGCTCAATTGGGGCTTGGCAGATGAAGACATGATGACCCTACCAGCTGGCGTTCAACGCGGATTCCTCAGAGACACCTTACAAGAAATAACGAAACCCATTCGATCTTATACAGGCCTCGGGTCGGACTTGGGGGATGGGAAAGGGCGTTGCCTCTTCGCTGGATCGTGGAATGCGGAGATATATGCTCCTCTCAAAGCCCTGGTTCGCCCCTCCGACCTCCACTGTGCCAAAAATCGAATGAGTGGGCTCTGGACTCCAGAACAACCACTATGGAAGACATTACAAGGCGAGGGAAAAGATACCATTCTGTTCGCGGGAGTGAATACTGACCAATGTGTACTGGGGACGCTTGTGGATGGATACAATGCGGGCTGGAACTGCATCCTCGTTGACGACTGTTGCGGCACGACAACTCTTAGAGGAAAAGAAGTGACACTTCACAATGTCGGTGTACGTTCATCCTTATCTATCCTCTGCAGCACTAACGCTTGGTCCAAAAGAATTCGTATGGGTTTGTAATTGATAGTGCGAGCTTACTGGCTGCCAAGGCGGGGTAGATAAGCGTTGGCAACAGCAACACGAGAACGCCCACCCCATTGTTGCTATGGACCCTCTTATTCGTATTTACATGATGATTGCATGTGCAATCTAGTTTCCTCAGTATGTACCCTACCCCCAATTCTTCCATCCATCCCACCGTAGGCACGATGCTTCTTGCGTGCCAATCTATTACCCATTAATCTCAAGTTTCGTCTCGTCGTTGGATTTGCTGCGTTCCAGCCTGTCATGCTTTTACCTCAGCCCCAAATTTCCATTCCAAATTCACAATCCCAAAACTCCCACGCTCAAGCCAAAAAATGCTGTGTTGTCCCACCGCCCCATTCACCCAGCAGGAACTAAATGAGAGACGACAAGATCAAGCTCCCTGGATATTGACCTCTCCTTTGCAGATCCCATAGCTGCAGCAAGCACTTGGGTCTAAATCTCCACGCAGGACCATATCTCGTATTCTCTAGGAGATGCATTAGAATTGTCTGCCGATGATGGGAAAATTTTGCAAGAAAACTCACATCTGTGCATGGCATAGGTGTAGCTCCTACGAGCGAGGATGTGCCCAGCATAACTGCTATAATAGAGAGGATTGTGGATGTTGAAACTCTCATCTTGGCGGTTTGTTCGGGAGAGGGTGTTTTAAGTTCTAGAGAGTGAAGCCGAATTTTGATATACTCAAGGCGTGTAGGGAAATAAAGCGTGAAAAACCAGCTGCTTGAGTGCTCTTTGGGGTTCTCTCTCTCCTAGCAGTGTGCAATTTCAAGTCTTTTGCTCGCAGTCTTCTTATCTCCTGTGTTTGTTTTTGTAGTATGAGATCTGAAGAACGAATGTGTGTATTTCTGTGTGTTACCGAAACGAAGGCGAGGTGATTTATATGCTACGTAGCGATCGTGTGGATAATCAGTCCAATACTCAGAAAAGGGATGAATAGTGATGGAAGGTAAGGCAAAAAACAGAGAGGTCGAGAGGGATGGTTATATGATGATTAATGTCCCTCAACAATCTCAGCCGAACGCCAACATGTGCCCAAGTGGATCTTCGTATCCCCCAAGGTCACCAGCCTCTTTTCTCGTACTGCCCTTGTTGACTTCACGATGAAGTAATTGTGCTTGACTGACCCACTCGATACGATGATGTCTCGCCTGATTGGGCCCCAGTGGAGCCGAGGAAACAAGAACGAATGAGAAGCGAAGAGAGAACAAGGAGGCTGAGAAACCGGCTCAGTATGAGGTCAAGGCTATAAATAGATAAGGTTAAAATTGTGGTTGTGCTGCGGTTTTTCACGGTGGCAGTGGTCGTGTGAATGGAGACAACGTAGAGTAACGTGATTTAGAACCATGGTTTTGCTTTTTTCTTACGAGGATAATGCCCCTTGCGTTCTCACTTTGTTGCTTATGGCTTGTGGTTTGAAACTCGTGGCTTTAGTGTGTTCATATCTGGGTGCATGTTTTTTGGGAGACGAAATGAGGCTCGAAGATCTTGAGGAATAACCAGTGATGATCCAACAAGGGTAAAGTGTGCACTTGCGTCATATATGATGCGTATTCAAACTCTGTGTTTAAACAAATATATTGGAGTCCTTCTATGTGGCTAGAAGCCGAGCGCTCGCGGACCGACTTAAACTTCTTAGCCTTCGGTTTATTTCCCTTCGGCCTTTTAGGTGTTTTTGATGCTTGCCGTTTTTCATCTACGTACGTCAACAGTAATATCACGAGAGGAAGCCGTGTGTCGAGGAGGTTGGGGGGTTAGCATCTAAAACAAACGTTCGTACTCATTCGTATCCCTTCTGTTCAATATCCCAATCTCACTCGGTCGTTCGTATTTTGCTTTTTGTGACTCATATCTCGCGTTCACCAAGGAGTTGATCACTGAGATCAGCAATCAAGTTTCTTTATCTGTTATTTGATAGCTGACTGTAGAGGTTGAAAGTCGCCCCTTCGTTGATTGACTTCCTTTTTGTTTCATATTTTGTTTTTTTTTTTTTTTTAGTAATGAGCTGTGAGGGATCTCCTCCCCTCCGTTTTGGTTATGATTGACAAACTCTCCCTGCCTTCCTGTGATGTGTTGAAATTGAAATGCACATTTCCGTTTGACTCGCTCTGTGGCTTCACTTCACCGCTCTTCCTTCTGTTGACCCTTCTTTCAGTCTCACTTCTGGTTCGTATCTACATTTACAGTCAGAATAGAGGTTCAAGTATCAGAAAGTCTGTATTGTGCAGTTGATTTACAGTGTCTCCTGTTCTTCTGAGATACAACCACAGAGAAATCATATGTTATAGCCACCGTCTGCTCCCGTCTCCAAACCTGTTGTATACGGGCAGCCATCACACTCAGGGTAACACAGAAATCAAGATTTCTGCAAATTCCTCTCAGAAATGCTCGGATTGGGTATGAGATAGGAGAGATGCAGAACTTTTACGGTTGATATCTTCAAATCACAAACCAGTGCTTCGATAATATTCGTGAACAAACTGAGAGGCTTTTGCGTTTTCATTCCTCTGAAGTATTCTCAACCCCCGAGTCGTTGGATCTGGCGGAATTTTGCATCTCAGCTCGAAGACGTGGCCAAATTGATGGGTTTTTGCAGAATTTGAGGGGCGGAAAGTATACGTCGCACCGAAGTATTGATGTCGTCATTCGCATTTGAAGTGAAGGCAGCAATTTTAGTGGTCAATAGAAATGTATATATAATCCACGCCGAGGTTCCAGTTCTCTCTTTCTCCTCACATCCACTCGAGACTCATCGCGATACCCTGTTACACTTCTCCAAGCAATTTAAACTTCAAACTTCAATTCAGCTCTGTTCATCATGCCGAATCAAATGGGCAAAGGCGATGCCTCCCGTATCCAGTCCTCGCAGGTAAGAGTGTCACTGTCTCGTCGTCGATTGCATTCTTTAATAAGGAATTTTAGGCAAAAGGCGGGAACGATATGTCCTCGGGTGGTTTTGCTGCCCGCGCTCAAGGTGCTGCTGATCGCGCAGCCAACAGTTCCACGAGTTCGAACACGAACTCAGGTCATTCTGGCTCTGCTGGTGGACAAGCTGGATCTGGATCGGGTAACCAGGGAGCTCGAAACCAAAAGTAGCCAGGTTCAAGACTAGCTCGGATAGAATTTTCTGAGTTGGGTGAGTGGGGTATACTTGATCAGAGCCAGAGGTGTGCTAATGCTGCTACAGTATGGTTGAAGGGCTCTGGGTTGGAGGAATGGACCGGATCTGCGTTTATTCTTAGACAAAATGGTGTGTAGCCTCGTCTGAGGCGTCCCCTCTTTAAGGAATTTGTTCTCGGGCTCGAGATTTCAGTATCAACAACTTCAATTTGAGATTTTACTCTCCCAACCAGTGCTCGGGTCTTTGTTCTGACTTTATTTTACCCGTGCCTCCCCAGTTCTGCTACATTCCACTCAACCTAAAATCTACTTCTGGGGACCCCACATCCCCATATTTCCAACCTTCATACTTGCAAGTTAATGTCCCAAATTTCCATTTGAATACACTGCATTGCCATAAGTACACTAGTTGGTGACTTAGTACCACCTATGGCACCTGTGGTTGCATGGAATTCCTCTCTTCTCGTGTATAGTGATGTTGATATGCTACAGGGGATTCACTGCTGTAAAGCAGTTACAAATAATGTGGGGGCACTTTACAGAAACGTGTTCCAGCTTGGGATATGATAGTTTTGTAGTTATGTTCTCGCAAGCTTTTATGTTTCTTCTTCTCTTCGTAGCTTTAGACTTAGACACTCAATCAAACTGTCTCTTTTCTCAAATTTTAAAATTAGCGAGTCGGTAAAAATGCGTCAGGTAAATCAGTTACACGAAGGATGGCGTTTGCTAAGGATTCAGTGATTGACTATTCGTCACTACGCTATTTTGCTCAGTCATCCCCGCTCTTGTGACTCCTCATCAAAGAAGCGAGAGCTCCCAACTAGGCCTTGTACTTAGAAATATTCTCGAGGACATCGAGTTCGTTTTCAAAAAGGAACGAGAGCTATCATCCGAAAATCATTACAGGCGGATCATTGAACCTTACAAGAAGATGCACCACGAACTTTTGATCTAGGAGTCTTAGGTTTATAGCAGCAACTGGTCAAGTCTAAAGACGAAAATAAAATAGCTATGTAGGTATCCCCGCCTCGAGTATAAAACATAGCTCCCTTGTTTATTCCTGCAACAAATTTGAATCCAAGTGTCTTACGAACAGCGGCGAAATGCAGGCTAATCATTAAAGCTCATGAAATAAAAATGCAACGTCCCCAAAATCTACACTTATTCGTGCTTACTCCTCGGGCTCTCTCAGGCCTCCAAGCTCAAAAAGTAGCACTATCCGGGACATAAATGTGCTTGCAAGATATCTCACCAGAATCCTGTTTAGCACATCCCACACGCTCACGAACTGCAAACTGGAAAAGACGATGGTGCCAAAGGTAACATGAATAAACCCCATAATTCCGGCTATTGTGCTCAATAAGACTGTTATTTTGGGAACATGGACACTATCTTTTCCCGAGGCCAGCTTGCGTTTGTTAGCACAAATGGTGAATTCTGCTTTCAAGGCTCGAGTTATAGCTCCTAGTAGCGGATACCGCTGATGCATCGGCGCTGCATTACCAGTGAGATCTTCCTTGGCCTGTTTCTCATGCCAAAGTTTCACGTGGGGCCTTGGCCGAAATTAAATAAAGCGTTGGTAGCCGAGGAGCCTGACACCTCTTAAAAGCAGTAAAGAAATTTCTATTTTTTATTATGTAAATAGCATGTAACTTTATTTACCTATCTTCGATTGTATTCCATGCCACCTCGGCTCCTGAGAACCTTTTGGTCAGGAAGATAAATCATTGTCAACCAGAACACCACGTGCATGGTACGTCAATACGGCAACCTGACGGCTCGCGTATTTATATTTTACTTTCCCTCTCCTTCCTTGAGGGGGAATTTCTTTGAGTTATTTCGAAAAACAAACGTTTTGCGTTGTATCCTGAGTTATAGAGGGATTCCTTGATCAAGCTGTCTGCATTTCACGTGACGTAACACAAGCTGCTGGCCAAGTCATAGCCAGCCTCGAGGTTTGTATTTCAAGTCTTGATTCCCTAAAAGGCCACAGATCAAGGGTTTACCCATATTCATCCTTTATGAAACATTTCTACTGCTCGCACACTAATCCCTCTCCATCGGACATCTCGTTGTGCTATCTCTCCTACTGTTACCTCTCTCGATCTCGCCCTAATCCGACTTCGTCCTTCTACCTCCCGCTCTTCAAATCCCCTCTAGATCTCTCTCTTGTCCGTCTTACGGGCTTAAAGTACAAGGTAATAGCTTTCCTAAGATGTCAAACACTGGAAGGGGAGGCAGCTGCGGCTGATCTCCTTCGCACATCACCACCACTTTCGACAGCCTCGTTTCTACAGTTTCTTAAAAATATCAATCTAGTCATCTTATATGAGGACTAATTAGAAGTTCTTAGAACGACCCATTGCGAATCCTCTTTCAAGACTAAATCATGTCCGGCGCCGAAGCTATTCTGGTTTTGGGGGTCATTTCATCAATTATTGCAATTGTTGACGGGACCAAGCAAGTCTATGACGCTGCTACAGATGCAAGAGGCCTTCCCGAAGCATTTCGCGAGGCCGCAGATCGACTGCCAACTGTTGCAGAGATTTTGGGTGCAGCAAAGGGACACATTGATAATAGAAACATTGATGAAGAGGCGTGCAAGAGAGTCAAGAAGACAGTTGAGGCTTGTGAAGCAAAGGCCAAGAAACTGGATGATCTGTTCCGTAAGGTCATCCCTGAAGATCATGCCTCTGTAGGGAAAATATACCTTTCTGCAGCCAAGACCTTAGGCAAAGGAAGTCAAGTAGAAAGCTTGATGAAGGGAATACTGGAGGACATACAACTCCTGACGTCTGAGCACAGCATGCAAATTGAGTCTAAGGCTGAACAGGAGAAGTTTGCTAAGTATCTTGCTGAAGAATTGAAAAAACTCATACCAAGCAACCACACTCGGGAAGGCTCAGCAGAAGACAAATGCTTGGCCGCACTCTTTCTCACTGACCCAAGTGACGACCGAGAGAGGCTTGTATCGGTGAAGGGTTCAAGAGTTGCAGGTACTTGCGAATGGATTAAGACCAACCAGCTTTACAATTCATGGCTTCAATCGAATTCACAGCTGCTCTGGATGTCCGGCAGCCCAGGGAAAGGGAAAACGATGCTCTCTATCTTTCTCGCTGAAGAGCTTGAGCAAACCGCGAACGATTCATCGAACATACTGTTTCTGCAATACTTTTGCGACAACAAGGACGAAAAGCGTAATACTGCTGTCGCTATTCTGAGAGGATTAATCTGGCAGCTTTTGCGAAAACGCCGAGAGCTATTCGTCCACATCTTACCGAGCTTGAAGGACCGGGACACAAATCAGCTTATAACATCATTTGAAGCGCTCTGGAGAATTTTCGCGACTATGATTCGTGATCCGATTCTCGTTAATATATACTGCGTCTTGGATGGTCTTGATGAATGCGATGAAGCCTCGTTGGAAGCACTTCTTAACAAATTCAAATTTCTTTTCATGTCGAAGCATAGTTCCTCTCACTATCTCAAACTGGTTGTTGTTAGTCGGGACCTTCCAGAATTCATACCAAAATTGCTCTCGAATGCCCCTCGCATACGACTGGATCCGGATGCAGACAATGAAGTTAATAACGACATTCACCGGTTTATTGAAGCCAGGGTGGAAGAACTCTCTAGGCATGGCCATTATTGGGAGTCGTTACGGGAACATGTGAAAACCGTGTTTCAGGAGCGTGCCCAGGGTACATTCCTATGGGTCGCACTGGCTGCGAAAGCATTGGAGAAGTACAAGGTCACAGAAATCAAGGAAGAATTAGACAAGTTGCCACCTGGATTGGACCAGCTGTACGCTCGTATGCTACTTCAGATTGATGTTAATCGAAGAACACTTGCCGCTAAAATACTGCTGTGGGTTGTTATAGCGGTCCGCCCCTTGACACTCTCTGAGCTAGACACTGCGGTTGGAATGTGCGTTAAACCCTCGGATAGCTTCAATCTTGCTCAGGCCACGAAAGACCAGGTTTTCTATTGCGGGTCTTTCCTTACTATCAAAGACGATGAAGTTGGTCTCATTCATCAATCGGCCAAAGATTACCTTTTACGAAAAACTCCTGATTTGGACTCTAAGCTTGAGTTTTTCCGTGTCAAAGAAGAAGCTGGGAACCTTGAGGTTGCAACAAAGTGCCTAGAGTACATACAAAATGGAGCTTTTGAAGAAGGAACAGTTTATCTTGAAAGGGATACAGGTCATCTAGAAGCCTTTCCGTTGATTTCCTATGCTACACTCCATTGGCCTGACCATGCAAGAGTCCAAGGCCAGTCAGCATCCATTTTTGATCTTTCACTTCCTTTTTATCATAAGAAGTCTCAAATTCGGCAGTTTTGGTGGGAAACATATTGTGCCATGCAATATTGGGATGATCCTCCTGAGTCATTCACACTACTGCATTTAGCTTCATATTTCGATATCCTACCCCTTGCTAAGAAAATTGTGGGGAAGAAGTGCTTGATGGATAGATTAAAACGATCACACGATATAAACAAAAGGGACGGTTATGGAAGAGCAGCGCTTATGTGGGCGGCTAAGGAAGGTCACTATGCCGTTACAAAGCTATTGCTAAACAAGGGGGCAAAGGTTGATCCTCAAGACTACAAAGGCCAGACCGCGTTTATTTTGGCAGCTAGGGAAACGGGCAACGAAGCTATTATAACTCTATTACTAAAATATGGAGCAGATATCAATGCTAAGGACGACCATGGCCAGACCGCGCTTAGTTTCGCAGCCTGGTCCGACTCTACAACTACGGCAAAGCTACTGTTAGATAACGGGGCAGACATTGAAGCTAGAGACAACGAGGGCCAAACGGCACTTATGAAAGCAGCTAAGCGGCCATCCTGGCTCGGTTCTTCAACAACGATAGTAAAGCTGCTGTTAGATAACGGGGCAGACATTGAAGCTAGAGACAACGA
>KB205945.1:2592958-2757151 GCA_000328965.1 Ascocoryne sarcoides NRRL 50072 | reverse complement strand
GGGTAAAACAGCGCTCAATTGGGCGACAGAAAACGGCTGTATGGGCATTGTGCGACTTTTAACTCGTTATACCGGTTCCTTATAGTTGTTATGGAATATTTCAGTTCGTGCAATATTTACTTGTATTATACTATCCCAACGGGAAGGTGACTGCCAATCCCATAATCACACTTCATTAGAATCCTTCTCTTATCTTTATCCCCCTTCCCCATCCTCCATAACCTATCCATTTATCCCTCCATTCACATCTAACCCAACCAGCTTATAACACCCTCCTAAGAACCTCTCCCCAAGCCCCCTCGCATCCCCAAAGATTATCTAAACGAACGAACGAACGAACGAACGAACGAACCAGCGAATAAGCAAATAAGCAAACAAATAAACAAACAAACCAAAATCACCGAAAACCTCATCAAAAACATCTTCCATCTGCCTACTTATCCTCCTCCTTCCCAGATCCATATATATCAGTCACCCCAAACCAAACAAGTTTCATTTCACACACCAAACAAACCTCCGCAAGCCAAGTAAAGAACCAAGCCGCTACAAAAACCTTTCAATCAAGTCCACAAGTCTCTCTAAACCTCATAAACACAAGCAAAAGTACGCTGCTCAAACGGGGCGGGTACCCGTTGAGCAGCGTAAGCAAAAGAGAGAGAGAGCACAAGAAGCAGAAGAGCAACTCCAGCACAAGAAACAAACGCAAGCCCCCCAAAAAGAGACGCGATAGCAGAGCAGAACAGAAAAACGAGAAAAATGAACTATCAAGAATAATCCAAACCTAAATAAACGATTGCAAGCAAACAATCCAAGCAACCAACCAACAACCAACCAAGAAAAAGCAAATCCCTCTATACTATCCACACCCCCAAAAGAGAGCACACACAAGTACTGTAAAAGAGAACACGAAAAAGCAAGCGGAAAGCCAACAAGAGCGCACAAAATACGAAAGGGAGACACCAACGAGAGACAGAATACAGTACCTAGTAAGATAGATAGAAAGACGGGGAAAGGAAAAAGAAGGGAAGGCGGAAGGAAAGGAAAGCGACGAGAGGAGTGATTACGAAATGATATGGAGGGGCAAAATCTTACGGATGTAAGATGGGAAATGAAATGGAAAGGTAAAAGGGGAAAGAAAGGAAAGGCAGCAAGTAAGACAGGACAGTACAGTACAGTACAGTACAGTACTATCCTATCTATCTATCTATCATATAATGATAAAACACCATTTGAACCTACTTCCTCATTCACTTACTCACTCACTCATTTACTTACGCATTCAATCATTTACACCCACCGCTCACCCACTCATCCTTTCACTCACTTCTTCACCCCCTCACTACTCACAGCCAACCGACCTCTCAAACCCTCACCCTCCCCCCCACCCTCACATCTTCAAATCCAAACCCCATCCACAAATACATATGGCATCAAATCCCATTCATTTCATAACTAGTCCCTATCTATCTATCTATCAATCAACCGATGGAGAAGAACCAACCAACAACCCCTAACCCCTAGCCCTCGGTCCCCAATCCCCAATCCACGCACGCCGCTATGATCTAAAAACCATTCACCACGCCTTCTCCCACTCCACCATGATATCCGATCCAATCTGATGCACTTCTCTTTCTTTCGATCCCAATCTCTCTTGATCTCTCTCTTTCCCTCTCAGACGCTCCCATATCTGCCATGCACGCATCCATGCCATATCGAATTCATCGAATCTCGTAATCCGTGTCAGAGGCAATCCGAAACACCAGGCGCGCCCCCAACCTGCCACGAAACTATCAACAATGGCCGAGGGAAGCACCTTCCAAAGAAAACACGATGGATGTCTTCTCCCAACGCCCAAAACAAAACATGTCCAGTTCGGAGACCAAGTCTCTGTACCCCAATCATGACTGCGAGCTGCATCAACCTCATTGCGCAACGGCTGTCTCCCTCAGATTGCTTGGTGCCGCCACCTTTCCCCTGCGGCCGAGTAACGTAGCGCCTTCGAGGTTTAATTCAAATGGCCCCTTTCGATTTCTGACCGATTGCCTGGCCGCGGCGGTGACCGCCGCGCTGTGCTGGCCATATCCTTTCTGCTGTGGGGGGGTTCGGTGCGTGTTGAGATTTGTATTTCGTAAACTCTGCTCGACCTGGTGGACATCTGCATCTCTTGCCTTGGGCACCTTGGATGGAATTCCAGCACGTGCATCGTCCTCGTCCTCCTCCTCGGGGGTTTCATCGTCGGAGATGGCGTTCAAACCACCCATCGCAGCCGCGCCTCGGAAGCCTTGCTTGAAGTTTTTGCGTCGCTTGCCCTCCTCTTCTTGTCGATGAACGGCATAGCTGACATCGAAAACCTCCCTCAGGTTGACTGCGCCTGGACTGCGGAAGTCTTGTCTTCTCGTCGGCGAGTCCAGGTCGGGGTAGTATGGGATGCCCAACTGCCGCATGCGTTCCATCGCTGGGGTCGCTAATGGCGGGGCATCAAGCGCGGGGTATGTCGGTTCCTCGGTGCGTTTGATCCACGGATGGGCCAGGAATTCCTTGATCGTGTATCGCTTGTTGGGGTCGACGGTCAGCAGATGGGAGACGAGATCTTGAGCCGACTTGGAGATATCGTCCCACCATGGTGAGAGGAATGTGTATTGTCCTTTGGCCACCTTCTCGGTCAGGACCTGGATGCTCTCGTCGTAGAATGGAGGGAAGCCGCAGAGGAGGGTATACAGGACACAGCCCATCGCCCACATGTCGACGCTCTTGGAATACCTCTCGTCCTTGACGATTTCAGGTGCCGTGTATCCCACGGTTCCACATGGCGTCATGGTCTGGTTGTCCCAAACCACCTTGCTGAGACCGAAATCGGCTATCTTGATTTTCCCAATCCCACCCGCCCCGACGCCCGGGATGAACTCTCCCTCGTCGGCCTTGTCTTCCTCCTCGGAGCCTTTTGGTTTCGGATTCTTCGTCGGGATAATGGGGATCGGTGAAAACAATAAATTCTCGGGCTTGATATCGCTTCAATGACGTCAGCGGGGGAGGGGGGGCAGGACAGGGAGGGTAAAACACGTACCGGTGAACCACGCCCATCGTCTCGTGCAGGTATTCGAGGGCATCAGCAACCTGAGTAATGACGTGCCGTGAGAGATCCTCGCTGAAGTATGTGAGACGGACAATCTGGTGAAACAGCTCCCCTCCCGGAGCCAACTCCAGAATGATGTAGTAGTACTGCTTGGACTCGGAAAAGTCCACCAGCTGCACGATGTTAGGGTGGTCGAGGTTCCGCATAATCTGCACCTCCTTGAGAATATTTGCTCTCTGGAATCATATCACGTTAGCTAGAGCGCTCCACGATGGCTGGGTCATAAATGTTCCTAGGAGATTAGATAAGTAGGAGAAAGAAACGAGTTGGGCGCACCTCGACGACCTTTGGCTGTTTCTTGAAATCCGGATGGAGGTGAGCGTCTCCCTAGGACACCACACATGTTGGTTTGCATTCCCAAAGAAAACGGAGCGAGGAAAGAAGAACGGCCAATGCGTCCTATACATACCTGCGTGGCATTCATCTCAAACTTGCGAACCACTTTGATCGCGACCTCTCCGGCCTGGCCCTCCAAATCCCGGGCGCGGTAGACATTGCTGAAGGCACCATCGCCCATCTTCTCGAGCAGCTGCCATCGCTCCAGGCCGGGGTATCGCGGCAGCTTTCCTTTGCTCTCGTTCTCCTCGGCGACGAGACGAGCCAGTTCCTCCTTGTCGGCCCTCTTCTTGTGCTTGGAATCCGCGGCACGCGCATCGCTATTCCTATTCTCCCCATCCGTCGCGGCGTATGGCTCCTTGGGTGCGGGATGGGTCTGGTGGGTCATAGTGTTCGGATCTATCTTTGCGGAGGTGTCGGGGGGGGCGTGGGCATAGTTGTTGTTCTGCTGGTGGAGGACGTTGACGGGCGAGACGTGGGTCGTCGGGTCGTCCTGAGGCTGCTGCGCATTCCGACCTTGCTTCCCTAGCGGAATATTAGCCATGGCAGGTGCAAGATGGCGTGCCGGCCGCTGCAATCATGAATCGAGGAGGAGGAGGAGGAGGAGGAGGGAGGGGAAGAGGAAGAGAGAGGGAGGGCAGGTGAGGGGAGAGGAGGTGGGGTACGGACCGTGACGGAGTATATTCTTGATGGACTGTGACAGAGACATCATCGGGGAATTTCCTGCGACGTCGAGATCCGGGGGATCGAGATAAGGCGAGGGTCGACGAAGGTAAGGGACTCTTGTGAGACGAATCGAGAGGTGCGGCCGGTACGAGGAATTTGAAAGTCAGGTAAAGGAAAGAAAGTCGCCGGAGACGTAAGCGGGAACAGGGAGGAGGAGGAGGAGGAGAGGGAGGAGGGGAGGGAGGAGGGGCAGAGGAGGTGGAAGGCGGAGGGTGGAGGGTTGAGGGTAGAGGGTAGAGCGGAGGGCGAGGACGAAAAGGCGGAGGTTGGGGAGATTCGCTCTCCGGAGGTGCGAGTGATCTCGATCTTCCGTCGAGAAGGTTTGTTTGGAGTTTGCGAGCGTGTGTGCGAGTCGTGGAGGTTGCGGAGAAGAGAGAGAGGGTGGAGGGTTTTGGCGATGCTGATGATGACGGGGAGAGATGTGGTGCAGGTGGGGTTCGGTGGGTGGTGGGTGGTGGGTGGATGTACAGTAATGTGCGAGTGAGTACTTCGTAGGTGAGTACTTGGCAACCTCGAGGGCTCTTAATCACGGCGGAGAGAAAACTTCAGGCAAAAGATCTCCAAGCTAAATCCTACGTAAGTTGGATGATGATGACATGGCACGCAGCAGCCGGGAGGTGACTCGACTCGTCCCTCTTCGTGGGATGGGATGTATACCAGAGTAGGACCCCGATTATCAAGCAGGCTTTCTCGCTGCTCCTCGTTGCCCAAAGTGCCGGATCTCGTGGGTGGATCGGATGCCGGGTTTGGATTTGCCCTTGATCGCCATGGCACGTCCGGTCCAGTTTGATCTGGACGACTTACCGATGGGCATTGGTTCAGCTTTTCCGGGTGCCCGCTCGGTCCAGGTGGAATTGGATGGATCAGGACGTCATCTTGATCTTTTTGTCATCAAAGGGAGCATGGAGCATGGAGCATGGAGCATAGCTGCATAGATGAATCCTGGAGAGTAGAGCATCGTTCATTTGGATTGTGTATTAGAAGGGATCTATCTATCTGAGTGAAAGGTGTCGGAGAGACCAATGTGCTCTCCGATCCCTTTGATTTCCATTTCCAGCCTCTCTCTTGCCGTATCTCTATATTTCGTTCTCCCTCTCTCTTGCTTTCCTTCTTTCTTTCTTTCTTTCTTTCTTTCTTTTCTTCCTCTCCTCGGAATAGCCTCGAATCCCCCTCCTCCTCCTTTGATCCGAACCCATTCCAAGAATGATATACTCCACTCCATACCAACCTCTTCTCCATCCAATATAAAAATCACATCCCAAAATCCATTATAATCAAGATATCCCTCTAAATCTTCTCGGAGAATTCAAGATAAAACAATCTAAAACAAGATAAAAAGAAACCACTCCTTCCATCCCATCCACTCCCCCTCCCCCTCCCCCTCGTCATGGCGTCGGTGCCTTCCCTGCATCGTGACGCAGGTGGGGTGAAAGGCGTCGATCGATATACTCCACCGACCCAATCACGCCTCCCACCTCCAAACTCTGATCGCAAACACCGGTCACATGGCCAGCCCTCGTTCCCTTCACCAGCTTCCTCGTCGCCAAATGCATCATTAACTACTGTATGTCCCGAACAGTTTAATGCTCCCTTGACCATGACCATAACCATAACCTTGACCATGTCCATGTCCATGTCACCACCTCACCTCTTCCTTCGAACATGTGCAAAACGAGTGAGTAGCTTCAGGCACCGCCGCATCTCAGTCCTGTCAAACTACAACCCTCACTCACTCCCTCACTCACTCACTCACTCACTCAATCATCCATCCGCAATTTCTTCATGATCCATCCCATCCATCCCCTCCTCCCAGCATCATCAGTACCGTATCTATCTCATCGCCCTTCCCAGCATCGACGCATCGAAAACGCCATTGGCGCTCCCCGGCCGGAGATGCGCTCCGGCCCCGACCGACGAAACCTCACCTGGCTTGGGATCCCTTTTCCTCTTCTCCATTCCAGCTAAATACGGTACTCGTACGTCCATCGGAGCTTTTTCTTTTCAGGTCACGAAACTCGCACAGCTCGGAATACCATGATTCGACTTGGAAAACTGGTGGGGTGACGTCATGCGGTGCAGATGTAGGACGGTAGCGAGAGGGGTCATCGTGGGGAGAGGTGGGGTAGATAGAGTAGATAGATAGATAGTTACTTAGAAAGATAAATAGATAGATATAGATAGACATGATAGGATAAATGGAGGGATGGAAAACAGGAATCTCTCTACAGTACCTACTACGGCATTCAACCCATCCAGAAGACCGACTCTCTCTCCATTACGGAGGAGATCCCCGCCGTGTCTTCTCGGACCCAGCCTGAATCCACGTGAGCGCGTGAAGCACATGATAACACGTTCATCCAACCCTCGATGACAGTATACAGGTAATCGAAGGCGATATTGCCAAATACAGTCCGGTAGGATCTGTTGGGATGATCCCTCTATCATCTATCCATCATTACACAGTACATAGGTCTATGTAAACCCCACTCTTTTTATATCCCCGATTCCCGTTTTTCTCTGTATCTTTCTCTTTTTATATTTTTCTCTTTTTACATTTTTCTGTTTTTCCCTCGTTGGCCTAAACCCCGAAATAGGCAGGGGAGAAAGGTGAATAGGTAAATGCTTAGGTACTATAGTTCTCTCCCTCTTCTTCCCTCCTCTCCTCTCCTCTCCTCCCCTCTCCCCTCCTCAACCAGCTATATCATATCATATCATATCATATCATATATATACATACCAACAGCGCAGCCCCATCCCCCCCCCCTCTATCTCTCACACACAAAAGCCTCAAGAACCAAGAACCAAGAACCAAGAAATAGACAGATTGATTGATTGATTGATTGATTGATTGATTCATCCGTGCTTTGCATTATGGATCTCGGATATCATATATATACCTCACTCACTCACTCACTCACTCACTCACTCACTATTGCTGACTATTGCTGACTATTGCTAACTACAGCGGACTTTGTTACCTACCCTCCACACTCCGCCAAATCAACCATCCGATTCTCAAGAGACACCCTATATACAATACATGAACAACACCCGTGACCACTACGTGTGTATGTGAATCCAACGAAAACCAGCCTAAACGGTGCCGGAAACACAGACCTGCCCCCTGTCACCTACCTACCTATCTACTTACCTACCTATGTAACCCAGCAATAGGCATCGACCCAGCCTCGTACTGACTTGCCTATTATCCTCTTCCTCCTGTCCCCTATCTAACCCCGCAGATGGAGAGTCCAGAGAAGAGAAAGACAAGAGGCGAAAAACCGGAAAGAGAGTAGCTGATACATAATTATGATGAATCGATGCAATGTCCTCCCTCCGGCGTACGCGTAACCCCAAGTGTGAAAGATAAATGCGGATAAAAGTAGGAGAAAGACCAAGTATGATTTATTCATTCGGATTGCATAGAAAGCGACCATATTCTCCAGCGACCATTACCCGACACGAAAGAGTAGACAAACAACCAGACCTTCGAGAGGAGAATGCCCCCCGTGAAGACGAGGGAAATCTCTGAAAGGAGACAAAAACACCGCTTGCTAACAAACGCCCGTGATCCCAACACGATAGCCCTCCTTCCCTGTCTCCCTCCCTCTCCCTCCCCTCTCCCCCTCAACGTAAAGACCAGACCTGCCGATGAAATCAGATCAATCCCGCCCGCGCCGCCTCCCCACCCCCATCCCCAAGCACCTCCTCCATCCGAGCCTTCCCCCTCCCGATCCCGCCCTCCCCAACCCCCATCCTCCGAGCCACGTACCTCTGCGCCACGACCCCGACCCCCAGCCCCAGGATCTCCTCCACCCACTCCGCGACCCACTCCCGCGGGTCGACCCCTCCGCTGTCGATGATCTCCGCAATCTCCTCGGGCATATTCGGATTGACGTACTCCTCCTCGTCCCTGCTGAAGAAACCGCCCTTTTCCTTTTGGAACGTAGGTGATGTCGACGAGGCAGGCGTGAGAGTAGACGCAGCGTCCAGCCACCGGATCCACTTCGCCGGGACCGATTGGGAGACCGTGTAGAACGTAATGCTGTGCACAGGATCATGCAAGTAGATGGCGAAGGAGATGAGCTCGTCCGGCTCCTCCTCCTGCTCCACCGCGTTCGTCTCCTCTTTCTCCTTCGCCGACCCTTGGAAGAGCTCCTCCGGGGCCTCGTGGGAGATCGCTTGCACGGCCAAGAAGATATCGCTGCTACGGACAGGATTCGACTCGCTGAGGTTCTCCGTTGCGCGCTGCGCTGCGAGTTCGAGTCCACCATGGGATCCGAGGAATTCGTTCGCATATGCCTCTGCGCTTACACGTACGAGCTTGGTTCCTTCTACCAGTCCTTTGACTGCGCCCAGGTCGCGCGTTTCGTTGCTTTGGCGCCACCAGGGGCCATCGCTCCAACCACCGCTTCCTCCTGTATAGCCGGCTTCCGAGTTACGTCTTGCGGTAGACTCATGACCTCGCTGGATAACCATCAGATCGCCGCCTTCGACTTGCGCCATGACCCGAGAGAATGTAGAGTAGATAAGAGGGTCGAGGGAGGGATACCCTATAAAATCATGGGTGATGTGGATTTGGAGCCGTTCATGGGCCGAGATGGGAGGCGCGAGAGTGTGGATGATGTTGGTGAAGGTTGGAATTGCTCTCGAACGTAGTTCACCCCCTTGATTAGATTAGCAGAATGGACTACTCCAAGATGCAACAGGATATCTTACCTAGGCCTCGAAGGGCTCCAACGTTGCCCTTGACCTGTTCAGCCCATCGCTTGGCTTCTTCGTTCTGCTGGATCTCCTTGACGGCAGCTTCAGCGGTCTTCACGGCCGCAGAGGCTGTTGCAAAGATGCCACCCCACCAACCGCCTGATGCCTGGACGGGTGTTTCGGCTGGCCGGGCTGTTGGGGTTTTGAGGTCGGCCTCCTGGGGCTCGCTGCTCGTTGCGGAGGGGGTGAAGCTCGTGTGAAATGACCGAGTGCTATCCCCAGACTTTCGAGCCCCAGAAACCTTCTCCTCGCTCGTTCGCGACGAAGTTGGAGGAGGGGTCGCCGTTGCAGTTCGTTTCACCGCGGGGATGCGAGGCGTATGTGGCCTGCTTGGGGGCTGTTGTGCCCCCAGGTTCTCCAGCTGATCCAGCTCGGCCAGCAAGTCTTGCTCCGACTGGGACGCCGTCACCTTTGTCGACTTGGAGCTCCGCTTGGGGGGTGCCTGCGGGTGCGCATCCTCTTCGCCAATGCCCTCCAAAAGCTGATTCAATTCATCGTCGGTCGGGGCTGCCTTGGACTTCTTGGTAGCCATGGTCAGCGGGGGCACCTCATCAATGGTCGAGAAGTATAGATATATGCCGGTGTTGGTTGGGAGCTTCACATGGACCTCAAGAGCTCCAGATCGGTTGTCGTCTCGGTCCAGCTTGCTTGGGGCTTAGCGCGTGTAGTTGATTGGCTAGATTACTGGGGTGGTGCGCCACACGGCATGAGCCACAATGCCGGTCGACCCACTTGCGGCTAACTACTTCTCTACTCTAGTTGCTCCTAAAAACTCCCTTCATCTGGTTCATCGATACTCATTCACCTTTGGCCGCAATATGAGCCGTCTAGCTATTGTTGCTGCTTAGCTCTATCAGCCTCTCTCGTTGCTCCTGACTTCTTTCCTCGCCCTTCTTCGTCTGTTCAATTCGCCGCCAACACCTTTTCATAAGTCTTTCTAATTTTACTGTGTCGTGAGACACACCAGAAATACCGTCTTTCCATCAGCTTGACCTGGATTCCAACCTTTCCAACAACACCACCCTTCAGATCCTTTAATCGACCTCCGGTAATTCGGAAATCCCGTTGTCGAAAATGTCACGCGAGGACGGTGATCCAGATGTGCTCCACACTCTGTTGCAACCAAAAGCTGTACTGCCCGAGTTTGCGCCAGCAGGTCCACTTCCAAATGATTCTCCTTTATGTTCATCCCCTTCACATACCCCTCTACGTACATGTCCGACTTGCAGATCGGTTTTTTCGGATCATCAAGCCAAGGTTGGCCCATCTATTCCGAAGTTGACGTCGGCGAACTTCTTACTGACTTAATCCAGGAGTTTCGTGATCACGTGGCTGAATGTACCAGACGCGGCACTCCAGATAGTGACAGCTCCTTGAGCAGCCTCTCGTCGCGAGATCATGTCCGTCCGCTCATCGGTCCGGCCAGGGATGCGAGGAGAAGCGGACTGTCCGATGCCCAAAACCAGAGGACGTCTTACAAAGCTTCCCCCCAGACCGAAGAACATCACTCTTCTCAGTCTAGCAGCCATAACCTTGGCCCGGATTCCAGGGTGATTGAGTCCAGCGATGTTGATAGAGAAATCCCCCCAAGTTCACGGGCTCACAGCTCCTCACACACTGACCAGACGGTCATTCGTGAGGACAGTGACGATGATGATCTTTCTCACGCTGGAGATGATCCAGCTGATTATCACATTACACCATACATCAAGCCAATTGAGTACGAGTATGAATACTACGATGACGTTGAGTTTCTCCATGCACCAGCCGTCGAAGCCATCGCTTCAGAGGCAGCGGAGGGTAGCTCGACTGCTAGTCAGAACAGCCCTAATTTAGAGGCCGTCACGGATGAGCGACACCTTCCCGATGTGGAGACTCCATCGCTTGAACAACCTGATCCTTTCCAGATTGAGCCCACCCTTTCACGACAGGATTCTGGCATGTCTGCAACACCCAGCAGTCCAGGAGGTCCGAATCACACCAATGGTCTGAATACTGTTGATTCAAGTGTCATCGGTACTCCCGGCCCCTCACAAAAGCACCAAGATATCACCAGCTCTGCACCTTCAATACCCTTCTCATCTTTTCCCCCGATTTCGTCTCAGCCCGCAATGATCCATGCTCACAAACCCAGCCAGAAACGTCTGGCATTCAAGAGGTTAAGCTCGCTCGATAACTTTGAGAAGTATCTGGCGAATCCCGAAGACATGTCTTACGAGGTCCTCTATCACCGTACTTCTAGGGTTACCGACTCGTTGGTCGAATGGCAAGCAGAGTATGATGAGATCGATGCAGAACTCAAGGCCTTTGAGCTACAGAGACGAACACACAAGAAGCTTGCCGATGAAGTCGTGAAGGAAGCACGTGAAAAACAGCAAAAAGCAGATGATAAACAGCTTTTAGCTCTTCATCGACAATATAGCAAGGAACTCAAGTTTACTGGGCCAGAGTGGCGCAATTACGTCTCGGAAAATTGGGGCAGTTCCAAAAATGCCGAGCAGCAGAAAGAATTTGATCTTCTCAAGACGTTGCGTAATGCTGCAACAATTGCTGCTGTTTTGAAGAGGCAAGCTCAAGCCCAAAAGAAGGCAGAAAGCCAACCCGAATACGCCAATTTATTATTGCCAAAATTAACTAAGGACGACACTGAGTCGCATGTATTCAAACGAAAGCTGGTTATAGATCCTCGAGTATTTGACGACAAAAAACAAGCAGATGTCTTAGCCTTCACTTGGTCCAAAGAGACCAGCCATATCGGCCATCAACGACCTAAGGTTCGTCGAGGTGAAGACCCCTTCGCTACCGGTAATGCAAAAGGCAGCGGAGGGCCGTTTCAAGAGAACGGGCGTCCCCAGAGAACGCGAAACAAGAGAGCTATGTACGATACAGACCAAGCGGATGATGCTGCAGACGAAGAGCGTGGCGAACTGCCACCCAAGCGCAGACGAACCCAGCGAACTCTCAATAGCGGTTCTGCAGATGCTTCCGCCGAGCCAAGTCGCGAACCCACTCCCGCCGTGAAGACTTTTGCTTCTGGCAAGCGCATTGGGAGGCCCCCTGGTTCGAAGACGAAGCCAAAGGTTGTCAAATCAAAGATGCAATCGGTTCAAGTCCCGCCAGAGACTGACGATTCGGATGCCGAACCACCCGCAGGTACCAAGTTGGCGTCGAAGAAGGTCAAGCAAGCACTGGGTCCCAATGAAGAAGCCCAGCTTCAAGACGCTGCTGAATCACTTGTTAACAAGACGATGGCCGATCGAACCTCACCAGAGGTCAAGCACAAACACCCTGGTGGAAGGCCAAAGAAGCATAATGTTAGGATGCTGCCAGGAAACATGGTAACCGGTCCACCGCCAGGACCAGAGGCTCTACTAGTAGCGGCTAATGCCAGAAATAAAACCGGTCGCCCCAAGAAGGGGGTTCTTCCCGAGGGTCAGCTTGTTATCACCTTTGACAAACCCAAAGCTGCCAAAGCTGGGAAGGCCAGAAAGGAAACAGTCGGAAGGAAGATTCAAGTCCAACAGGAGGAAGATTATGATGTCTTACCATCCACCGAGCCAGATGATGAATCCCCATTTACGTCAACCTCAACATCAAGGCCAAGCTCTTCATCTTCGGGTGCTAGCATGTCGAGTCTTGGAGCTCGTCGAGGTACTCGAGGAGTTCGTGGAAAGTCGAAGATTGGAGACGACAATCTCGGCGAAGAAATGCAGGTCAAGAAAGGCCGAAGTAGAAAGCGCAAGCATGCTACAGAGGGCTCTCAAAACAACGTCGCTGATGACGCTTCTCCTCTTGATCCAGCTGGTCAAGCATCTAAGAGACGCAAGGCTCGTACAGAGAAGTCACAAAGTAGTCTTCAAACAGCAACAACTGAGAATTCGCAAGCCATGACCGAGGCTTCTATCACAGGCAGACCAAAGCGCAAGCGTGCCGCTGGATCTTACGTCGAGGTTGAGACGGAGGATCTTGATATCGAGGAAGATGGCTCTACACCGCCACCCCCAAAGAAGCGCAGACCTCGAACCAAGAAGGCAGCTGTCAAGGGAAAGGCAATTAAGCGTGGAGATACATCTGATGACGATGAGGTATTTGAGGATGAACACGAGACATTGGTCCCTCCTCCAGCAAACAAGCGACCTCCGAGAAAAGCAGCGCCCAAGACCTTGAAGCTCGATTTCGATGACTCTTCAACAGGCGAGGAAGAGGAAGATCGTGCCCAAGGATCAGTGCAACCCATTCTCTCGGAAGGGACTACCCCAGCCACTTCTGCCAAAAAGGCGAGAGCCAAGAGTAGGGCAAAGTCTGTCACTCATACTGATGAAGTTCACCCCGAATACCCAACAACTGAAGGTGACGTAGCAATTCTCGACGACAAGGAAGCCGAGATTGCGAGGAAGAAAGCGCAGAAGAGTGCGAAGCTTAGCGCCTCTGCTAAGCGTAGATGGGAGTCTGGACAGATGGTGGGCCCGATGCAAAAGCGCAAGGCAACGAACGATGCGAAGAAGGCCGCAAGAGCAGCTGCGAAGGCCAATGCAGCCGTACAAGGTCGAGGATCAGCTCCTCCACAACAGATCGCTCCTGCGCCCGTATCTATGGCGGTGGAATTGCAACCAGTACCTTCTACGTCTTTACCCACGACTCCGGGTCTCGCTTCTATACGAAGCAGTGGTAGGGCAAGGAAGCCGTCGAGACTTGCTATGGGTATGGACGGGGCATTCGATGATGATGGTGATGATGATGACGACGACGATAGTGCTGAGGGAGAGGATGGGGTGCATTTTAAAAGCGAGTATGAGCAGTTTCGTGCGCTAAGCTCCCCGAAGGATCCTATAGTGTTAGGCAAGAGGGTGAGGAGGAGTATTTATGATTTGTCGACATTGAATGACGATGACGACGATGATGATGATGTGGATAATGTGAAGGATGAGTGGGAACGTGGTGATGGTGGAGATAGAAACTTGGAGGTGTAGGGGAAGTATACGAGGTGTTATACTAGTATGGTGGTGGATACATAGCAATAGTGTGACATTTCACGTCCCTCGACTTTTGTGCTGGGAAATTTATGGAAGACACTGGATGGGCTTTCGGCGATACCTCAATAGGCAGACGTGATGGGGAGCAAGTGTAGAGTATTTAATCGACATGCGGCAGCGGCATCAGCCCAGAGAGATCCCAAAATTGTATAGCATTACATCTTTTAATACTTGGGAGGGGGTATATCAATTTGTTGAAGAAAAGTCGGGTTGGAGAACAATATCTTCGGGAGTCAGGGTAGGGGACAAAATGATGGTTTATGGTCCATTGCCTAATTTCTCCAGTTATGTTAATGTATATAGTAGTGAAGAAATGAGTGTTATTTGGTATCTGTTTTTATTTGTCTAGATGATATAGGTTGAATAAATGTCTCTATTTTGGGTTTTTGCTTGAAATCTACGGATTTAGTTGGTCGACATGAGAGGGTGTATGTACGTATGTATGACGAGATTAAGAAATGACAACAGTTGTAGGTTTCACAGCAATCACCTGCCAGCTATTTTTCTTTTGAGAGAGAGTATGACATAAAGTGATGTGAGGAGTTTTTGAAGTAAGGCTTAGAGTTTTGTTTGACGTCAGAGGTTATGAGGACTATTTGGGAGGGGATTCTGGGTTTTATTTGAGAGAAGAGACAGTTGTGGGTGGGAAGAGGGTATTATGAGGATGGCTCTCTTGGCGGGATGACTAAAGCTACCTGGGGTTCGACTTGGAATGTATTGGAGGGTTTATATATACGGGAAGTGAGGAGGGTGTGGAGAGAGGGGGGGAGAGAGGTTGGTGTATGTCTTTTCATTTGGGTGAGGCGCGTTTAGCTTATTGCTTCTTTTGGGGAAGAGGGTATGAGCCTTGATATTTGTGTTAGGAGGGGGTAATGGATAGTGGTGACATCGGAAACGGTGGGGCTTCGTAGCGAGGGAGGTCAAGAAGGTGTTTGAATGAGGGGAGGGAGAATGAGGAGGTTAGTGAGAGACTTTTCTCACGGGTGATGGGGCTCTGAGAGTTGATAGTGAGTGATTGCTTTTTTGACGGTGAAGAT
This sequence comes from Ascocoryne sarcoides NRRL 50072, assembly GCA_000328965.1. Lineage (NCBI taxonomy): Eukaryota > Fungi > Ascomycota > Leotiomycetes > Helotiales > Gelatinodiscaceae > Ascocoryne > Ascocoryne sarcoides. The sequence goes on along the minus strand of KB205945.1, from coordinate 2,742,122 downwards.
TATTTAAAGGAATGACGGGTTTTACATCTGTTGACCGAAGTGTCTGTGAACCATACTCAGGCAGGGCCTGAGGCTTCTTGGGCTGTTATAATTTTCATATTGCTGCTTGATCTTGGATTTCGGTTCTGTTTCCACTTTTTATAGACGGACAAGAGTGCAAAACAGGTAGTGAGGCAGTTGATTTGATTGCTTAAATTAGCTTTGCCGCTCTTCACATTTTGGGCCGCAAGACCTTCATTGTGAATGAGGGGTTTATCTTTGTGTTTGAGGCGCTTTAAATTGGAAGAGGCGTGGGAGGGGAGAGGAATGTAAGGATTCACAAGTTGTGGGGCGGGGACGAGCCGCCGGGTGCGGGGGGATATAAAATGGAGGCTGCGGCGGCAGCTTGCTGATAAATAAGAATGCACGAGTGTGTCAAGCCCGCGACTCATCATGGGGATGTTAACTAGTGTATACCATTTTGATTAAAACCATAGGAATACGAACTAAGCAGCTCGGTGAGCATTTAGCACAATGAGGTTGATAGTGGAAATGATGTTGACGATAGTAAAAGGGGATGTGACGGTAAAGACTAAGAAGAAGACTAGTTAGTGGGAGTTGTGCAACGTGGTATATCTTGAGATTTGACTTTCTACGAGATTTGATTCTATCTGGGCCTTCCTTCACCTGATGGTTTGTTTTTTGGTTAGTGTTAGGTTCAAAAATACGAGCGCTTCTACTTCCCTTTTATAAAGGGAGAACTGGGTATTATAAAAAGCTCTGAAATTTAAAATAGTCTTTGGGCTCGTCTTTCGTTTCTTAGTTATATTTCCCTGCTGTTTGTTTCAAACAGTTGACTTTTACTGCTCTGGTTTTTTTTTTGTAGATAGACCCCGCCCCTCATGCGAGCGCATGCTACATTGAGCTCTCTACTCGTGAAGTTTTGTCCTTCTACTTGTAGGCTTTAGTATGAAATATAGCCCCAAATTTTGAAATGTAGAGAGAAAATGAAAAGGCTGAAGGAAGTTTTGCTGAGTAAGAAAGGTTTAGAATTCCGCTCTCTGCTTTCTCTAGGTGGAACCAGAGGGATCTATTTGAGAAGTGAAATGTTGTTCATAGCTTATTTGAATGGTGGGGAACCAATTGATTTTACCAAAGGAGTTTTTCTCCTGTCTGCTAGCTAAGTGAATGTGAAATGCCTAGTGAAGGTGATCTCGACTCCTTTTACTCACAAGATATTTGAGCCGAAAGCCGAATCGATAGATCTAGAAATTAAGCACTACTATATTACTAATAGAATCAAGCTTTAGAATGCTGATGAGATGCATAAGTCTAAGCTCAAGCTTCAAGTAGTGGATCAATAGGACTAAACATTATTCGCGTTTTTAGAGGAGAAGGCAGTATAAGACTAAATGGGAACCGAATATGAAAGCTTGTAGAGCATGGAAAAACTGACAATGTTGAAACAATTTTAAAATGGCTGGGCCGAACAATTTTTCAGACTTAGATTTTGCCTTGACCCTCTGGCCCTTTTTCCAATTTCAGTTATTAAATCGAATCTCCAACTGCCGCCTGCTAGTTCAAGCAGCCTTTGCTCTATCGAGGTTTGTTCTATCATTAGCAAATCCGGCTTCTATTGCCTTCCTCCCACGGCTCTCATGTGGTCCAATCCAATTTCCCCAGCCTAGCTTCAGACCGCTCTACCCAACGCTCTACCCAACGCTCCACATTTCCACCTACTCCGTTATACTCTTTTCCTACCACTCCCGATCTATGGGACGGTTCTCTCGCGGTAACAAAGTTTAAGCCACAGCTAAGAGAGTTCACAAGAAACAGACAGGATTGAGACGACAAAGCAAGCGAGCCAAAGTTCTGCTGTGAGGTTCGAATTCGCTCAAATTGTAAATTTGCAAAAGGAAAAAGCGGTGGGCCTCGTACGCAATCTCGACGGGCCAGCTGCCAAGTTCCGCTTTTAATGTCAAAATTGTTTCGCTCAGCGTTCATGTTGCATCCTCAACCCCGCATCTCACACTATTGTTTATGCGCCAAGCAAAAGCACATACCCTCCATTTGAAAGCATCAGCCCACTCGTCCTTTACGTAGTGTATAGTCGGTAAAAGGCCTAGAGTCTTAAGTCCCACATCTTTTATGTACCGCATCATGTGCTTCGTTTCAGAAGACTCCGGGCGGGTTGAAGTAGGTGTGAAAGCGTGGGGGGCTCCGGGGGCACAGCTTATGGTCAGCCCTGCCGCTGCATTTGTACAGTAGCTCCGTGCTACCATCGCCGATCTGCTAGAGACTAAGCCTCACTATCAGACGGTTGCGTTGCCAGCGCCAGCAGAAGAGCTTCTTACTTGCCTAGGAGAGGGGGATATAGAGGAAATATACCTGCCCAAGCTTGCCGAGTGTCGCGGGACTCCCGCCAGAGACAAATTGACTTCAAAGAAACCGTCGCGGCAAAGGGGTGAACGGTGCAATTTTACATCGTAGGAGATCTCGTACTTTCGTATATCAACATCCCAAAGACTACCTGCCGATCAATGCTCTCTCGAACTCTTCAAGATCCCTTTAGGCAAAGCACTACGGGGCCGGACCAGGGACTGCGGCAGTGGCGGAAGCTCCCCGGCTGGCAAATGAATCAGACCCTGCGTTTCCCATCTCATCCCACCACTCCGCATCTCAAAATTGTAAGAAAAGGGCGTTTGGGCCGACTACAATCCAACGTCTGTTCTCCAATGTTCGAACCGCCCTTCTTGATCGCAACATCAGCCTAACATGGAAGCAACCGAGAGCGCCCCTATCCGATCTCCAGACTCGAACTCTTCGAGCTCACGAGCAGTCATGGCTAAAGAAGTCTTCCCCCCCTCGGCGAAGATGAGGAGAGCCACCATCGCGTGCACGAGGTATACATCCAGCCTCACGGCAACCCCCATCCGGAGAGAGGGCAGATAAAGCTGATCAGTCCATCGACAGGTGTCGTCGCCATCGGAGCAAATGCAAACATGATGGAACTCGGCCGCCTTGCGTCAGTTGTCGAGAAGCAGGCCCCGCAGTGGCAGTGACTTGGTACAGCCAGATTCTATGACAGTTGAAAACTGCAAATACTAAATAGCCAAAAGCAGATTTGTTGGAAGGGGAGGAAAGGAGCTTTCCAAATTAGTAAACCGAGTTTCATTCCTTTTACGCTACGTTCTACGCTGATCATCTTGTTTAGCCAGAGCAAGACGCTCACGTTCCCGCCAGCACCGGACAGCCAGACGCTGCCTCTTCGACCTTCGATGGGTAAGTAACGGCAGGCTCACCCTCGATGATGCGATGGCTAAATCATCTTCTAGTCATATCACCAAGCAGGAAGATTCCGGAGCACCCCCACTTAACAAGATCAAGACTCTTTGGGATCTTCTACCCCCTCACGAAGAAGTTGTCGAGGCTTGCAACGTCTTCTTGAACTGCTATTTCCAACTGGGCTTCCTCCCGAAGCGGCTTTTTCTAGATAGATTAGAAAAAAATAGAGAGTCCATCAGCGTGTTCCTGCTCTTGTGCATTCTCGGGGTCTCGGCTCGTTTTACGCCAAGCCTTGTGGCGCGGTATGGTGGACATCAAAAAGCTATGAGGATCTTTATAGAACGAGCAGAAGCCCTTGTAGTTACGGAGATCTACAAACCGTCGCTCGAGACCCTTCAGGGCTTCATATTGCTTGGAACTGCTGAGTGGGCCAATGGAGATCGAAACAGAAGCCTTGTGAGTCAATACTCTTATCAACCTATTCAGGTTTTTATGGGATTAACCAATTGCACAGATTCACTTAGGTGTGGCATCAACCATGTGCGGTATGCTCCGTCTTCATGTGGAAGAGACTTACTGTCTTCCCCCTGACGCAAAACCGGAGGAAATCATCAATTCCGAGATGGCTAGGCGAACTCTCTGGGTGATGGGCAGTATGGAACCCAAGGGAGAGTAACTTTAATCACATTACTAATCCATCAATAGTGCAGCGAAACCTATTCTCGGGAGGAAGATCTCCAGTCCCGTTTTCCCTGACGGACATTACGGCTTTACTTCCCTGTGAAGAGAACGAATTTATGTTTGGCCTCATCCCTGATGCTCGGGCTGCCCTTACTGGATCGCAAGCCGCTATCGAAAGGCCAGAGCTCGTCAACTCTCCCAATAGATCACTCTTTGCTACCCTAATACAAGCACATAATCTCTGGGGACGAGTAGCTAGACGAGCTTGTCTGGACACAAGCAAGTTAAAGCCTCCCGGACTCTGCTTGTGGGAAACCAGGAGCGAGTACTCCCAGTTATCGACAGCACTTAACCAGTGGGAGGGTGGCCTTTCTAAAAGCCATCGGTGGTCGGAATGGTATTTACGAATCTACAGGGCCGAGAACCTCGATTTAGCATATGTTTCGATATTCTTGGCTGTGCGCCTTAGTAATATCGTCCTGCGACGCACCCATCTAGAAGATATGAAAGCTGCAATTCTCAGTGCTGATAAGCCACCTCTGTTCTGGGAAACCATGGCACATGAAATGTTCGCCAATTCCCTCTCTCTATACGAAGGTATAATCGCATATCTCGCGCAAAGATCACCTGCTGAAGGATTCCCGCCTCTCTTGGCGTTCTGCATTTACATTTGTGGCTCGTTGTCTGCACACCTTTGGAGATGCCCTCAATTATGCCCAGGCCTAGCTCTCAGTGCCGAGGCCGTAGTCAACTGGTCTTTGAAAACTCTTGTGGGACTACGGGATGCGTGGCCTGTTGCTAGTCGTTGGCACAAGTCGCTGCAAGCGGCGTCAGTAGGGTTGACCTCCTTTGCTCCCATGGAAACAAAGGCCCAAAACATAGCTTCGACTTCAGCGGTTTGTTTACTCTCTACTCTAACACATTTGTTTGCTGACAATCTTTCTTAGTATACTTACTATGACCCCGTCACAAACATTCCCAGGGTCGAGACCCCGTCGCAGTATATGCCTATGATGAACCACCAGCCTCCCCAAACATACACGGAGCCAGACCCTCTGCCAATGTCAAGAGAGGCCATGAATTCGATGCATCCGTTGCAGAACTATCCGACCGATTTCAACACATCCACCTTCCCGATGGATCAATCCACCCCACCTCTGGACAATTTCCAAGCCGAGCTTGCATCATATCTTCAGGGTGATACTGAGCTTGGGATGTCCGACGATTGGAGCATTTGAAGAGCTATTCTAATACTTGATACCGAGCCTCCAACTTTTTGACTGTACCCTGGTCATTACCATTGCGACAAGGGCGCCTATATAGCATGCCCCCACAAACGCTATCAAACCCCAATACCGCCCACTATTTCGCTCCAATATTTCACCTGCAATGGGAATCCCAGTCAAGCTACCAAATGCCACAATGGTGTAACATGTTGCATAGTAGCGGCCATAGCTCTCTGTGGGACATAGCTGGCCGATGCACACAGGCGTCAAGCTGATATTGCTGCCAGCTGCAAATCCGAAGGCCAATGCAAACACTACCAAACCGGCAGTCGAGCCTCCAACAGGCAACCAGATGCACAAGACCGAGAGTAGGTTCAACAGTACCGATAGAATAACGGTATTGTATCGGCCAATCTTGTCAGCTAGGAATCCAGGTATCCAACGACCAAAGAACGATCCGGCATTTAAGATGGGGAGAATTTGAAAGGCGAAAGCTGAGCTGAAGCCTTGTGCTAATGCATAAGAGCTGATGTATGTTAGTGGGATAAAGAGGCCCCATTCGATCAAGAAGACACCGGCGGTGGTGATGGCGAAAGGCATGCTCTTGAAAATACGGAAATCCGGATAGGCGTTTGCATTTTTCAAGGGGGGTAGACGGCTGCTGATGAGTAAGTTGGCAATGATACATAAGAACAAGCAGAGAAACCCGATGATGCGAGAGCACCATGCAAATCCAACTCGAGGAATGAGTTTTTCAATCATAAATGGGAATATAATGCCCCCAATAGACCCTCCAGTGCATGCAATACCCGTGGCGTTTCCTCGGCCGGTTTTGAAATAGTGGCCCACTGCCGCGATGGATGGCGTGAATACCAAGGATGTACCGAGACCTCCCAGAACCCCAAAAACTATAATGAAATGCCAGTATTCTATGAAACGTTAGAGTTTGTCATGGCCTGAAAGACTAGTGGGGGTCTTTTTCTTCTTTTTCTTACCCGTGCAGCTCCCCAACAACATCATCATGCCGACCACGCATATACTCCCGCCAAAAATCAACCATCTCGGACCATATTTATCAAAAAGCGGCCCGATGAAGATCCCACAAAAAAAGGCCAAGAAAGTGTAGATGGAGAATATCCATCCAATGGTTCCCTCGTCGTAATCTGCCAATTGGTGAACTGAGATGTAGGCCTGGAAAGTCCCAAGGGTGTTCATGAGACCCAAAGCTGAGCATAATGCACACCAAGAGCCAAAGACCACAAGCCATGCTCTCAAGCCCCCTTCAGGATATTCTGCCTCGATCTCCGTCTCCTCCGCTGAATCAGAGTTGGGGGTATCAAAAGGAATTTCATTTTTCTCGAAGAGTTGCTGGGCGCCAATAGCCACCTTGTCGCTGGCGGGGGTCAACTGGCCTGCCATGTAACGCCCGCCCGTGGTCGGCCTTGGTCTTCAGACCTTGTAAGACAGCCAGAGAACCTGAGGGGCTAATCTCCAGAACTTCAGCAAGAACGGCGCAGGCCGTCTTTTAAGCAGCAGATGTTAACTTAGTCAGGCCTTTGACCTCCACTTTTGGAGATGCCACCCCTTCCAAGGCGACGGAGACGAAGTGGAAATGCCATTTCTAGAAAGCTCAACATCACGGCATTCCAACGGCTGGAGGGATAGCTTGTCATAACGGTTCGTTTGACGGGTGGAGAAGAGGGATATCTCATAGGGTTTGGCTGACGAGAGATGATGGATATCCCTGAAACGGGGCTCGCTTCTGAATTCTAAGTGGAGGAGTGATACGAGTTTAGCAAATTTGCTCCCGCCGGAAGTAAATACACCACCGTAACTATCGACCAGGTTCCACTATAAGCCGACCGTCTCTGATCCGCCGGGTGGAGATATCAGAGCCCCTGATCCTTGAGATTTCGAGAAGTGTCTGCCGTTGAGAATGCCCAGGACCGAGAAACCTCGCCAACCAGAGTCATACACGTGATATGCTTTGGTAACATCCTCAGGGGATGGAAGACATATCCGGACTTCCGCGCGGGCTTATCAGCGATCCTTTTGAATTGCGTTACACTGGGTTACAGTGCTAAAAGCTGTGAATTGTATGATAACGGTTGAGGATGCGCGTGGAGACTATAAATCGATCTTTGAAACCCGTCCCCCCAGACAAGAGTATTCCGCGAGCCGCTGAAGGACGGACCCCTACTCGGAGAGGAATTTTTTTTCTCTTCCCTCTCGACAACACTCAATCGATTTTAGTGCTTCTGTTGATTGGCTATGGCGTCAGACAACCTGATGACGGACTCTAAGAGCCAGCACGAGAATGAGAGCGACGATTTGGAGAAGCATGGTGCTCGAGTCAATAGTAACGATGAAGTCCCTCCATCCCTTCAACCGCTTGCTCTTGGGGAGGGGAAGACGCAGCCTTCGTGGTTCAAGAAGCTTGCGTCGCTGGGCGTTGAGATTCGGGGCATTAGACCCGTTGCTCTAGAGGATCGGAACGACAAGCACCCCGTCAATATCTTCTCTTTCTGGTGGTCGGCCAGTTTGAGTGTCCTTCCGTAAGACGGATTCTTTTTTTCCAATTCATCGGTTCTCAAACTGACGGCCTCCAGCATTATCACCGGGCTAGTGGGGACTTACTTTGATGGCTTGAGTCTCGAAGCTGCGTCTTTGACAATTCTTTTCTTTTGCATGCTGGGGGCTCTCCCGCCAGCATTACTGGGAACACTGGGACCTCAGACTGGTCTGAGGCAGATGGTCCAGACGAGATATAGCTTTGGTCTGTATTTCGTTGGCGTTGTTGCTCTCCTAAATTTGGCTACCACTACGGGTTGGGCTGTCGTTTCTGCTATTGTTGCCGGCCAAACTTTGTCTGCTGTGAGTGGAGGAGGCCTGAGCTGGGATCTCGGTATTGTCATTATCACGTTTTGTGCACTTCTCATCTCATTCATGGGATACAGAGTTGTCCATACGTACGAACGCTATGCCTGGATCCCTGCCCTAATTGCCATCGTCATTATGGTTGGATGCGGGGGCCATCTTTTGAAGTTGCAAGCTCCAACTGACCCAGTGGACCCCAAGATGGTTCTCACATACGGTTGTACTGTGGTTGGCTTCCTCATGTCTTGGGCTACTATGGTGTCTGACTTTGCCGTATACATTCATCCCAGCGTCCCCAGGTAAGCGTTATTGCACCCGTTTCATCTGCATTTTCTAATACCCGATAGAACTCGGATATTCTTATACACCTACGGTGGTCTCCTCGTCCCCACCATTCCTCTAATGGTTCTTGGTGCTGCCATAGGTGGTGCCGTCGCTAGTGTTCCATCGTGGACGGAGGCATTCAGCAGACACTCTACCGGCGGTGTCCTCACCCAAATGCTGAGCCCCGCAAAAGGCTTCGGAAAGTTTGTCGCTGTTGTTCTTGCTTTCTCCGTCCTAGCAAACATGGCTGGGTCGATGTACTCCATCACCGTCCAGTTCCAGATCTTGCTTCCTATCCTCGCCAAAATCCCCCGCTTCATTTTTGCCATCGTCATATCAGGTGTCATTATCGCTGTCTCTATTCCAATCGCCCACACTTTCGAGGAGTCGCTCGAGAACTTCCTCGGAGTTATCTCGTACTGGGTTGCAGTGTTCGTCGGCATTGTCTCAACTGAACACCTTTACTTCAAAAAAGGCAAAGCGGCGAACTATGATCATGCCATTTGGAACGTGGCCAGTAAGCTGCCGTTGGGGTTTGCGGCGATGGCGGCAGGTGCGTTGCCATTCGCGTTGATCATCCCGTGTATGAGCGAGACGTGGTACACCGGGCCCGTTGCGAAGAAGACGGGTGATATTGGGTTTGAGGTTGGGTTTGCGTTGGCTGTTTTGCTCTACATCCCGTTTAGGACGATTGAATTGAAGTTTACAGGGAGATGATGCTAGGGAGATGGGAGAGATTCACGCCCGGTCTTGAACTGTTTGTTCGACACTCCTTTACAAATATATAATACTCATGATGCGCATTGCTGAATATCTTGTCACTTTCCAATCAAGCATACCCTTGAGCGATTCGCCGTTTGTACCTTTTCTGGGGGCATTGACTGAATATTCATGTCCTACGTGATATGCAAAAGCCCGATTTAGAACAGGAAACAATGCACACATAACAGTAGTCGCGTTACACACGCATGAACCACGTGCACTTATTTATAGGAACGGTGTCCTTGGGGTTGGGTCCCGCTCGAGCTATTAGTGTCTATTGGTATGGGCTTCGAAGCAAGGGTATCTGAAATAGGGCTGAAGAGGCCGCGGGAAGGAGTAAGGAAGATAAGCGAGAGGAGAAATCTCCAAGGAGCGTGCTAGCCAGTGCCTTTGCTGTTGGTTTCGTTGGGCATGTGATATCACGTTTACAAATAAGTGGTGAGATGATGTTGTTATAATGATATTTAGAGCTAGAAGTAAGATTTAAACCTAAGTAGATGGGAAGACTCCATATAATCCCTCAAAAGAATATATTCGACATTAATACATATTCTTCATACAATGGAAAAAGGCATGAGGTAGATACAAAGCTATGAAGCTTTAGTTATAGACCTTTACTCTTTTCGGAATTTTTCAAATCCCAAGCTGCCAAGTTTAATTTTCGCCACAAAGACGAACTGGAAGGTATATATAATATAGTTGGACGATGTTTAAAATACGGAATGAAATGATTATGAAGAGAAGTGAAATCACAGCAGGAAAAAAAAGAAGACATCATTTTCTACTATCTGCATATCAATTTCTTAGCGCCTTCAAGAGTTCATCACGTCATTTAATCCCAAGTTAGCGAGATTATAACATCTTCACTTCTATATGAGATCGATTTACAACGACCCTATAATATAAAGCGCTTTAGGTTTGAATTTCAAAGCCAGGCAATGAAAAGATTGGCGAGAACCCGTCGGGATGAACTCCCCACTGAATAACGTAAACCCACCTAGGTCTAACCACCCTCTCTTTCTCCCCTCCGCTTCTTCTCTCCAACCCTATCCCTCAAGAAATCATCACCCTACGCGGGCCTAGGGACCAACCCCCCCCTCCTAACATTTCTTCCTCTCCCTCACACCGTATCAAACAACGTCCACCTGATGTCCGCGCCTACCTCGGTCCGATGTGGTGGGGATCGATGTTATAACGGATGACAGAGCAGGGCCGGGACGGGAGGATCATGAAAGCCGAGAGAGCGGGGTATGTACAATACGTACACCCATTGCCAACTCGACGTGTTTTTCTTTTACAATTTACCGCGGTCCGCCGGGAAAAAAAGGGTTCGACAATCTAAGGTGGCCTTGAAATTTTACTACGCATATCGATCACTCTCCAAAAAGCATTCAAATTTTCCTTAGAAAGTGCATTAATGAATTAATTAGCCATTGATATTTGGGAGAAACGTAATCAGTACCACTTGAGCGAAAAAAAAGTCGTGTAACTTAACGATATCGAAGTTATGGCTGTTATATGATGATGAAATAAATCCATGGTGTAAATAGAGGCGGATCCGGCGGCTTAGGAGGTAAATAGAAAATTCGCTTAAACCAAAGAAGGGGGACGGTTAATCCGTGGGCACCTGATGGAAGGGTACTCATGATCGAACTTGCATATATTAGATTGGGTGCTGAGAGTCTTTATTAACCAGCAATCATCAGTCAAACCGTGACTGAAGTCATAGAAGAATGGATTCCGTTGATAGGAAACATGCCCACATGACTAGCACCCGAAATCTAGAAACGAGGGTGTTGAAAACCTCTATCTCTATCTCCTCCAATAACTAACTAAACTACATATATATATATATATTGTTCGAAGTAGAGAGTTCTACCCCTAAATCTAGCCCCACAAAGCATCTATATATCCCATCCCTCTGAACCTCACAATGCCCTCAAAACCCCCACTGTCCCATCCATTCCTTCATCCACTCCACACTCACAGCCCCAACCTCACCAAGGCTCTTACTTCGACTCAACGTCACCACCGTCTCTAAAACCGGAACCTCCAAACCCTCTTTCCCCATGCGGTCTGCCCCTTCGTAGAAATCCAACAACTTGAGCCCAGGATTCAACTTAATGTCCGTCTTCTCCTGGCTCTCCTGCAGCGCCTTGAGCCATTGTCCCCACGGTACGACTTCTACGCTGGGATCGAGAGACGAGGCTATGGCAGGGATGAGCGTAGACCAGGGTGTCGTGGACGGGTTAACGGCGTGGAAGATTGTCATGGGTTTTGATGGTGTGGAGGTTGCGAGTGGAACCGAGTCGAGACCAGCCAGCTCGACGACGATCTGCGAGAGAAGGTTTACCGGGAGCCAGTCGATACGGTTGAGAGAGGGTAGGGAATCAGGAAGCATGGATAGGTATTTAGAACTTGCTATAATCTATCACCATGAATGTTAGTAAGAATTTAGACTTATGAGGTAAGGAAGAGGACACTTACAGATGGTAGCCACTCATGCTTATTCCACATCCCCTTCTCCACTCCCACAGGACCAGCAATTTGCCCAACACGACATACACAACTCCTCACCCCACTTTTGACACACGCCTCATTCAGAATCAACTCCGAGACGAGCTTCGAACTGCCGTATCCTCCTTCTGTGACTGAGAAGTCGGTGATCAGCGATTCGGCAACAGGGGCGTTGGTGCGTTGGTTATTAACAACGCCGACGGAGGAGATAAAGAATATTTGAGTATTGTTGGAGCTGGAGATGGAGAAATCAACGAGGTGGCGGATGCCGCGGACGTGAGGTTCGAATGAGGAGAGCGTAAGATTGAAGTCTACTTGCCATTGGCTATCTGTTTATGCTTATTAGCTGTGGCCGGAGAAGGCAAAGATGTAATGCTTACGGATTATATGTGTCGTGCCCTTTAATAATTCGTTGAATTTTTCTGCATCAAGGCCAAAACTTGGCCGGGAGAGATCAGCATGAAGAAATTCCACACGATTAGAGGTCAAATCCGCCTTTAGCCCCCGGAATTTGTTCCCTGTTGTCTGCCGCTCAAATGCTTTGGCGCTTCTGTTGAGGCAGAAAACCTTTGAGATGCGAGGATTAGACAAAAGTGTGTCTAACAGATAAGAGCCTAAAGAGCCGGTGCTCCCAGTTAGGATGACAACTATGCCACTGCCTTGTGGCTTCGTCTCCTTTAAAAGAGACCTTTCTGGTAAAGCAGAAGTGTACTTCTCCAAGAAAGACTTCATCAGCTCGATATTTTCTGCGGCGGAATCAGATACATCACCAGATTGAGAAGCTCTCCACAAGGCCTTGGACAACCTCTCGATGGTAGGGTTCGTATATATCATGCTTGCTGTCATAGATGAGAGTTCGTGGTTTGTTGCTTGAAGTGTATTTCGTAGGCTTGCAAGTATTTTGAGCACCGATAACGAATCTAGACCAGCCGCAAATATATCATCATCTTTCCCCAATGTATCGATAGCAAGCGTCCGACAAAGAAGGTCTTGTATCCCTATCTGAGTCGACTCCAAGGTACTAATATCAAACGACACCGATTCTGACGACTGGGATAACTCCTGCTGTGCGTAAAATTCATTGATCTCGCTCTCATAGAGCCTGACGGTCATTGCACGCAAAACTGTTTCTTTGCCGGCAAGAATGAATGGCTTATCATCAGATGCAAACATAATATAGTCTTTGTGGAGTTGTGCATGAGCTGGTGCTTGAACGTTCGCAGCTGCAATATTGGCTGCTAGGCTCTCTTTGATAGCACGAAGTTCTTCCTTTATGTCTGGCATGGGTTTGGCCAGTTGGACTATGGCCGCGGTTTGGAATCTGCCTTGGCCGACCTGTCTAACCATTAACTCAATCGAAAAATAGCAGTGGGGAGTGAGTTGCCTACTATTAGAGATGCCTTAACAGCAGGATGATCGTTGAGGCAAGCTTCCATATCAAGAGGATTCAATTTCTCTCCATTGGAAAGCACGATAACATCATCCGCCCGACCTTTGTAGAGCCATCGACCTGGCTTTGTAGGGTGTTTGGAGTATAAATCCTTGATAGGAACCTCGTCTTGATCGGGGAAGGTTTGGATGAACGCCTGGAAAAGATCTAATTTTGGATCTCGTGTTTGAAACTGCTCGAAAAGATCCTCTGATCTTTGACGGTATGTATAACCACCCCATGGATGGAAGTGAATATAATTCCAATCCTCGCGTTCGGCTTGCACAATTGGAAAGAGGGATCCTTCGGTAACACCCACGGTGTTAAAAACACTTGTAACTGCGTTGAGTCTGTTGCCACATTCTTGACTGAGAGGTCCTGCAGATGGTTAGAGAATCCTGCGCAAAATCGGAGGGGGTTTCAAACCTCCGCCAAAAGCTGTGAAAAGAGTCTTCCCAATTCTCTTAAGCGCTTCCGGGTTTTTCGAAATCTCCTCTAGTGTTGAAGGCGCGAGAAGTGACCCATCCACATTTCCATGATCAAACATGGAGTTTACGAGGTCGAGATTAACAGGTACCATAGCTGGACCCAAGACTATGCTAAGCTCGTAAAAGAAGGGAAATGCAAACGTCCATACCATTCCGGCAGACTATTTAATCTAGTTAGCGTCTTGTCTAGATAATGATAGACGGTTGAGAGGCGGTAAATACATGAAAGTTTGGAAAGGTCGAATATGCTCGATGGGGTGTTATAAAATATTGAGCCTGTGACAAGCGCCCTTCTACTGGAGGTAGAAGACGGTGAGCATCCGGAGTAGCTAAACTTCCATTGGGCACAATGATAGGTTTGGGTAACCCAGTTGATCCAGAGGTATGCAGTACAACAAAAGGATCTTGACGAGCCTCGTCAAAACTTATGGAGTATGGGTACGGAGGGACTGACTCCTCGTCGAGAAATTCTAATACTTCTGGCGAAGGCACGACTTTCATGGGCCGTCTCTCAAGAACTTGATCAACGTGACCAATTCTTTGAGCTGGGAGAATCCAAAGATCGCAACTGCATTTGTCGACAATTGCCAAGTGACCATCGACACTATTTCGAGGGGACAGTAGCATCATCTGATAGTTGTTAGTGACCACTCGATGGAAGGGAAAAATGGCTTACCTTATATCCAACTTTGACGGCAGCAAGCGACAACAATGGATACCTCAGATCATCTGGTCCAACATCAGAAAACATGCAAGTGTTAACGTTCAAAAGACATACTTGGGCCAATGTATCCAATACATGGAAATGACTTTGCTTTGGGCTTTCCAAAGCACCTCTCGATCCACCATGCTGTTCGGTTGACGCCATTTGCGTATCTTTTGTTTGTAATATCGTGAAAGCCTTCGGCGGGGTCATCAGTCAAAGGGAACGAGTATGCAATACGATCGGGGTTCTTCTTTGCTGCATTTTCCACTACCTGTGGCAGTAAACGCCTGCCATAGTCCTCTTTCTCTGAAATATTCTCCATGTTGTCGTTGAATTCGGTTCCCCTTTGCGGCCAGGGATCCCCGGTACTCTTAGGGAAGCTAGATAGCGTATTTAAGGGAATCGCTGGACGAACTCGTGCTTTGGATTTTATGGCAAGGAAAACTTGAAGGCCATCTCGTCTGGTTGTACCGGCTCTTTGGAATCAGGCGCAGGGCTAAGCGTACAAAATATGCAGACGGGACCGGGGTGGGCTGTACAGAACCTGCACAGAACGGTTTAGCACCTCATTTGTGGGCCCTTACTTCTCCTTCAAACCCGGCGTTTCGGTCTGCCTGAAGAACGGAACCGAACGGGAAAGCAAAGTAAACGAAATTTAAACGACAGGCAAAAGAAGTTCACAAAGGGATGCCGGCGGAGGGGAAAAGAGAAGGCACAGTTTCTTTTCTCATCCCGCCGGTTATCTTCAACTCTTAAAAATGGGGGAGTGGATAGAGATCACGTGTTGACGGGAACAATAGCGGATCTTGGTGGGAGTTATTTCCGATGCCAGTCAGCAAGTTGCTTTGGAGGGGCTAGAAATGACAAGAAATGACTAGCTATGACTAGAAACGACTTGCCGCCGGAAAGATCAATGATTCCGTACTACTTACTTTGTATCCAATGCCTCGAATAAGCAATCGTGAAGCCCGAATCAAGTGATAATCCCGCTAACATGTTTCCGCCTCTATTTATGTGCAATGCCGCCGGTAGATATAACGATAGACGGAAACGGCCAAAGAGAATAAGAGGGGTTAGAGGGGCTAGTTGGAGGGGTAGTTACACAACGCGACAAAGCAAAAACGCCGGGTCAACCACACACTTATGTAAATGAACTTTCGTTGATCAGTCGTGTGCATGCAGCCGGCTTTGTATAAACTTGACTATAGACGTTCCACTTGTCCTAGAGCCGTGCCAGCATGTCTCGAATTATTGTCCAGAATGCCACGATTCTAACACTCGACGACAAAGATACCTTCTACTATCCAGGAACCATCGAGATTCGCAATGACAAAATATACAGTATCGAAGAATGGTTCAAAGATGCAGTTCAGGAAGAATATGTTGGGAAGACGACTATCATCGATGGTACAGACAAGCTGGTAATGCCAGGTCTGGTGGATTTGCATTTCCACACCTCGGTTGCAAAGGTTTGAAGTCCGCTCAAACGCAAGCACGAAGTGTCACAAAGAAAAGACTAACACGCCCCGGAAAAAGGGCTACGAGGATCACCTACCGCTTTGGGAATATCTCGACACGATTTGGTATCCATCCATTCGGGCCCTCACGCCAGACACGTGCCGCACCGCAGCACTACACTCGTATATCACGGCCCTCAAATCCGGGACTACCACGGTGAATGATATGTACCGCCATCTAGACTCGCTAGCCAGTGCTGCAGTCCAGACCGGAATTCGCGCTGTGATTAGCAACGACATTGCCCTCCCCGAGTACAACCTTGATTCCATTGCCGACAATGTCGAAGCCTTCAAGCGCAATAACAACGCTGGTGATGGCCGTGTCAAGGTCTGGCTCGGTCTCGAATGGATGCCCCTCTCCGATGGCTCCTTACTCGCAGAAATCGCACGGATGAAGAAAGAGCTCAATACAGGCGCGCACATCCATTTGTGCGAGAGCAGATCGGAGATTGCAAACAGTCTGAAGCGTTTTGGAAAGCGGCCGGTAGAGATGGCATACGAGGCTGGACTCTTGGGCCCCGATTGTGTTGCTGCTCATTGTGTTCACCTGTCCGACAACGAGATCAGATTGCTGGCCGAGACAGGAACGTCATTTTCGCATAATGCAGGATCAAACGCAAAGTTGGGAAATGGGGTTGCACGGGTGCAAGATATGCTCAAGGCTGGCATCAATATAGGGTTAGGAGTGGATGCCTGTGAATGCCACAATTCCACCGATATGTTCGAGGAGATGAAGATTACCTCGTATATGCAGCGTGCGACGCTCGAAGATGCGTCCCTGGGACAGCCGTCGCAGATTCTCAGGATGGGCACAAGCAATGGTGCAAGAGCACTTGGCATTGATGCGGGTATGTTGGTGGTGGGCAAGAAAGCTGATGTGATCTTGATAGACCTAAAGAAGGATATGATGTTCACCCCGCTGCTAAAGAGCCCTATCGACGATCGAAGGCGTATGATAGAGAGCCACCTGGTCTTTGGCTGCAACGGTTCAGCTGTGGATACCGTAATTGTCGATGGGAATATCGTGGTCGAAGGGAGGAAGGTTTTGGGCGTGGATGAAGAACAAGTACGACAAGATATGGATATCGTATTCAATGGCCTGGTGGCAGCAATGCCCAAGGTCAGGATGGATCGGGAGAAGGTCAATGGCGAACCATAGTCTGCCAGTCAGGTAGGTAGGCGGTAGGTAATAGACTGAGATACATGGAATGAAACCACCAGTTTGAAAAGAGAGTATTCGAATAAACAGAGTGTTCTGCCATGCTCCCCGTCGAAGCATCCTAACCTCACAAGTATTCTTCCTGATAACGGGCAAGTCTCCGATATTTCTGGATCCAACACCTCTGAATATCAAACTCGTCTGCCCACCTCCCTTCTCCTCTTGTGAATGCATCCCCAAGTCGACGAGACCATGGCGAAGTTTGAGAAACCATTGAGAAGGCGGAGACGGTTGTAGGACTTCGTATATCCTATAGTTTCGTAGCTTGTGCCACCGTTAAGTGAATGGGCTTGCTGGGAAAAGATAAACTATCAAGACGGCTGTTGGAATAATACGCGACGCGTTACCGGGAGAAGAAGCCAAGAAGGAGCCGGCGGGATACGCGGGGTGGGGTGCCGCGGGGCGGGGCGGGGCGGGTGGCTCAGGCTTACCAGTCATCCCACTTCTGTTGACTTTCACCAAAGAGAAGCACTTGAAACTCGAAATCCAAAACATATGTTTTACGACCCCTGAAACTTTCATCCCACTCAATACAGATATCTAGTTTCATGGGATTTGCAAAATAATAACACTCCATGGCTTCACAGCAAATAACATATCTGGCAGGCACCCCTGATGGAAAGATCATACAGAAGACGGCTGTGAGAGCTATCAGTGGAGTGGAAGTCCTGGTTCGCGTTACGCATTCGGGGCTGTGCGGGACGGACGTTCATGATGTTGTTAGTGGGTGTGGACTTGGACACGAGGGGGTGGGGATTATTGAAAAATTAGGTGCTGAGGTGAGAGAATTCAAAGTCGGGCAGAGGGTTGGATGGGGGTTAGTATTCTCCTGCGCTTCAGTTTCTCATTCATGAATGTAAGTCGGCTAACATTGTCCAGATGGTTATCTTCGGTATGAGCACATTCTACAATTACCTTTTCCCTTTCTAAACGTAGTTCTTTAAATAGTCCTGCGGTCACTGCCGAGAATGCCTAGCTGGGTATTGGCAGTATTGCCCCGAAGCTTACGGTCAAAAATATGGAGACCTGGAACAGGGTGCTTTTGGAGACTATGTGGTTAGACACCATGACTTTGTGTTTCCGATTCCGGAGGAGATCGAGTCCAAATATGCTGGACCTCTTTACTGTGCTGGTGTAAGTCATGTCAGATTCTCTCGCCAAGGGACATGAAACTTATGCTTCTAGGTTACGGTTTTTGAAGCTCTCGATGTAGCGGGGGCTAAGAGTACTGATACAATCGGTATCGTGGGTATGGGCGGTTTGGGCCATGTCGCGGTTCAGTACGCGAAGGCAATGGGATGCGGTGTTGTTGTGTTTTCGGGAAGTGAGGCCAAGAAAGAAGACTCAATGGCACTGGGAGCAACTGAATTTTGTTTGCTGCCTCTGAAAGCCGATACTCCTAAATTGAAGACAGGTATTAATGTCCTCTTGCTTTGTAGTGATAAACTACCCGACTTTGAAGCGTACGTACCATCCCCGTTATACTTATCGGTAAGTACTAATCTATTGCATAGATTCCTACCCTTACTCGCACGTCGAGCATCAATCATTCCCCTCGTGATCCAAGGAGAACCTCTAGTCATTCCGTAAGCTTCCCTTTTCGAATCACGATTTGCTCTGCTGATATAGATCAGCTACATGCCATTTCTACTCCCAGGCCACCGAATCATGTGAGTGACCTCCCCTCTCCCAAATCTCTATCATCTACCAATCTAACAACTCAAAAGCGCCTGTACCGATGCCACCCGTCAAAACCACTTAGCAGCACTAGACTTTGCAGCACGCCACAATATCAAGCCTTGGATCGAAGAGTTCCCCATGACGATAGAGGGTCTGACCACCGCCATTGCGGCGTTGAAAAGTGGGAAGATGAGATATCGAGCTGTCCTAAGCAGAGTTGGGGCTACCTTTGACTAATTATATCCTCTGCTAGTCCAAGAAAGAACATTGAGAATAGCACACTTGTTCAAATTAAAAGTCAAGATACCTGTTCCTCATATGCGAAGTTTTACTAGAACTCCAAAGCCAAGCATAAGAATTTATCTGTATAAAATTATTCTCTTTGAAGCAACTGTAGAATACCCATGCAGCATTCCTTTAATAGCATTTCACATGTACCCCCGGGGTAACAGTATATAATGAATTTATAAATAGTTGCTTGCAAACTTCTAAGGTATAGTCGAATGACGAAGGAAGAGAGGTGGATATGATAGGTTTAACTAAGCTTTACTAAGGAACGGATCAAGTGCTAGACAAAGTGAATGTTCGACCAGAAGCGAATCAGACGTTGAGTTGGACATGGGATATAAAAGACCAATTCAGCCAATGTTATGGTGCAATAACACCTTAATTGCTAGTGGATATATATCTATAAAGTTTTCGGTTGGCATTAGTCACAATTATTTTACACTAAGTAACTTGACCAAAATTTGAAGTGTAAAGTGTGAAGTGCTAACCTTTAAGGAATACACTTACAATAGAGTTGTTTAAAGATAGAGCAAAAGATAAGAGCAAAAAAGAAAGAGGGGGGAGACTTCTATTTAACTGTTGCGAATAAACAGAAAGCATGACAAATATCAATCACTAACATTCACATGGGGGTTTAAGGGAAAGGGAAAAGTAGAGTATACCATGTTTGTAACTATCACAGGCTAAGCAAGAAACGTATGATATTTACAAACACTTAAAACACCTAACTTATCTTTCAAAAATGTAGTTGTGCATTATACGAGCACTAGCTAACTTAGAGATCTCAAAAGGTAAAGACAAGCAATACATATATTTAAACCCGGCACTAAATTTTGAAATCTACTTTAATATATTAACTCCTAAAATAGTAAACGAAATGGCTTTCTACTAGCTTGGGACTACTTAATAACGTAAAATCTTCTTTACTTTCTCAGAGATGGTGAATAAGAAAAGTATTAGCGACGTGTTATGAGTATAAAGGAAACAATATCATTTTTAAACCTAAGCAATAATTAAGCAACTCTACATTCTCCAGATTGGTTATGATACAGATCTGCTTGACTTCTCTACAAAGCACAACTTCAAGGGTGCTAGTATGTCTGCATCTATAAATCTACACCGGGGGAATAGTTCCAACTGCCTCAAGTTTTCATTTAAAAACATACCAAATATCATCTTCATGTACTTATCATTTTTACTTTGATAAGGCATTTAGTCTAATATTTTAGCAGAAGCTATTGCAGCTAATAAACAATAACTTTTAAGCTGTGATGTCGTGAGATGTTTGAAAACTTCAAGAGATCGTTATGATGAATGGCACCTCTTGAATTTGGCAATGGGGATGAACTTTGAGAGATATGTGGGATGATTTAGAGCATAGAACTGAAATAGGTGCTTGCGCAGTACAACTGGCCAGATATTTGGCTTTGATAAAGGGAACGAATTCAAGAGACGTATGTATAAGCCTGCGGATATCATCATCACAAATATTTGGCTATTGTAGCAACCACTCTCCAAGAGAGAAGAGGGTATCTAAAGCTCCTGCTCATAATTATCGCCTTCATCTTCATGATCTTCATCGCTTGCCTCATCCTCTTCATTATCCTCGTCCCGAATATAAGGGACAAACCTAAAATCCACGAAGCTGACCCCCCCACCCTCGACCTCAACCATAAACTGTAAGCTAAGCACACCCTGCTCATCGCCCCTAACACTGACCTTGCTCGCCAATCTCATAGCCTCTGCCGCCGCTTTAATCATCTCAAACTTGTAGCTCTGAGTCCACTTCTCAGCTACAGTAAAGGTTTCTAATAACTCCCTCCCCTTCGAAAATTGGACACTCGCACTGCCAAGATGCCCGACTGCTGATAAACTAAGGTAAGGGGCGGCAGGGAACGCGGTAATATCGAGACGACTAGGAGAAGTAGAGGAGAGTTCTGAAATAGCATCGAAGAGCCAGCGTGCCTGCATAATAATTTTAACTTGCATAGCATTTCGTTGAAATGGTATCTCCTCGGGATTTTCAGGCTCATAAGTATTCAAATCGCATGTAGTCGTCACACCTGACTCTTCGAGGATAATGCTAAAGGGGGATCCGATGCCAGCATAAGATAATTGGCAGATTCCTGCCATTCCAAGTGCTTGGTTGCTGAATGCATTGGGGCGGCCGGGCCGGATATTGCTCGTATAGGCATCACCATCAGGCCTGGAGAATCGAGGAATTGCAGAATCTGCTGCGCCAAATATCTGGAGTGTTTCAAGGAGAGCTGACAATGATATTGAAAACTGGGGAGGGTCGAGAGAGATCGTCTCATCGCCATCATCTTCTGAAGGTTCTGACTCTGGGAGGGCACAATTGAAGGTGGTAAAAAGAGCTTTATCGAGAAAAACAATGCCTAGAAACGTTACTAAACGCTCCAGAGGTGATTATTACGCGCAGACAAACCTTGCATAACTCTAGAATCCTCCGCTGCAAATCGGAGGCCAAGGTTGCTGATTTGGATTTGAGCTTTCGGCGCAAAGCGAATACAGTTGAGTAATTGAAAAAGTTGCCTGGTGGAGCTCGAGACGGCTTTGAAGATGGGGGAGCCTTGCTCTGGCTCGCCCACAGCAGACATTGTTGATATTGTGCAGTGAAGGCGGGGAATACTTCGACAATATATGCTCCAGGATATATAGAATCACTTAGTCTGATGATGTCTGAACTCCTTGTTTTATGCTCCAGCTATTGTACACTTTTATGCGAAGCAAGGGAAATTCGTCGAGATGGGTATTTTATACATAAACTCCAACCGCACAGATCATAAAGACTGCACCGAACCTAGAGTTTGTTAGCGAATGATCAATAGCTAGTGTAATTGAGACATACGCAATAGCTAACGAAGCTGGAATTCCGATGAGGGGAATGTTGATGACGGAACGATCTGGAATATAGTCAGCATCAGATCTCTGGGGCCACGACACATGCACTTACTCAATCCAAACAGGCCGCTAAGTAAAAGACCAATTGTCAGGAGAGAGAATCCCACGAATAATTGGCTGTCTTTTCCAACGATTGGGACAAAGGGATTGCCAGAGGCACTCTCCCAAACTGTGTGCAGTGATGACTCCATAAGCTTTGGATCGATTATGCTTGGTGATATCGGTTGCCTAACGCGGTTTCGTGGAGAGTGAGAGAGATTGATGTGGTTGAGAAGAGCGTCCAATGTGAAGTCTGAAAGCCTCAAAGCTTTGGGACGACGCGACATCTGGCCTTCACACAAAAGAAGGCTAGCCGCGGATTCCGGATTATATTTCAGCCGATAGAGATTTAAGCTCAACGCTAAAATCCACGTGCATCGCGCTAGCCTCCGCGAAACATGACATCGCCTCTTCCATCCATCGCGACTGTTGAATCAATTTCGCAGATTCAGGAACGAACAAGTGCCAGGAAGGAACCCCCTCCTTCTCCTTAAGCAGTAGAAGGAATAACCTCGACCGCAGCATCCCTTCCAGTAAGCCAATTCCTCAGTACTTCTCTCTTCGCCCCTAAACCAAGTTCCCCAAGCATCGATTTCCATCACTATTCGACGGATATCAACTAACATGGTGTCAAGGGAGTTAAAGAACCTCTTTGAGGATATCATCCCGCAAACTCCTCAAGGACGGACCAGACCAACTACCTATAACGACGACGATTTGCTTGACTTTGAGTTTACGGCAGAACGCCTTTTAAGTTGGAGAACAGAAGTCGAACCCCGTTCCACCCCAAGATCCCAGAAGCTTGCTCACCAGAGGACAAAGCGCAAAACAGAAAACAAAGACAACTGTTCGACCCATAGCCCGCTATCTCCTAGCGCTCAACAGGCATTTCGACGAGCCGAAGCTTCGCCACTAAAGCGCAAGCGGGGTCGTCCTCGAAAGTCTGTCGCTCCAGGGCCGCTCGAAGATTTGCAGAGTGTATCCCAAACCGGAATTGAAGGACCGGATATTATACCTCGCATCTATCTAGTCAAAACAATTCCAAGCGGAATCTCCAGGGACGATAATAATATCGGTAGTATGGGTCCCACAAATCAGAACTGTAAGTCCTTCCGTCTCGTCTTAGCCAGAAATACTTATCAAATTCCATCTATAGCTAGCAAACGCAAAGCCACCGAGGAGCCGAATACCCCATCCGACAGCAAACGAGTGAAGAGCTCAAACAGCGAAGAACCCGAGCAGAAGCCCCCCAAAGTCATACCTTTTCCAGAGAAGCCTGCCGTGGTCGAAGAGCGCAATGGCGAAATCGAATTTAAAGTTGTTAACAATGATGGCCAGCGCGAGAGTTTCATCATCCTCACAGGGCTTAAATGCATCTTCCAGAAGCAACTTCCCAAAATGCCCAAGGACTATATAGCACGTCTTGTGTACGATCGAACACATCTATCAATGGCAATTGTCAAGAAGCCACTTGAAGTAGTAGGAGGGATTACATACCGACCTTTTAAGGGTCGGCAGTTTGCTGAAATCGTCTTCTGCGCCATTTCCTCGGATCAGCAAGTGAAGGGCTATGGAGCACATCTCATGTCCCATCTCAAGGATTATGTCAAGGCTACCTCGGACGTAATGCACTTTCTTACCTACGCTGATAACTATGCCATCGGCTACTTCAAAAAGCAAGGTTTCACCAAAGAAATCACTCTCCCAAAGCCTAAATGGATGGGCTATATTAAAGATTATGAAGGTGGCACAATCATGCAATGCTCCATGCTTGATAAAGTCCGGTACCTCGAACAAGGCCGCATGCTCTTGAAACAAAAGGAGGCCGTCATGGCCAAAATTCGCGCCTTTTCCAAATCCCACGTCATTCATCAACCTCCCAAAGAGTGGAAAAACGGCCCCTGCAAAATCGACCCCATGTCCATCCCCGCCATCAAAAACTCCGGCTGGTCTCCAGACATGGATGAACTAGCCCGTCAACCTCGGCATGGGCCTAATTATTCCCAACTCTTACATCTTCTCAACGATATGCAAAACCACCAATCTGCGTGGCCGTTCCTCAACCCCGTTTCCCGAGACGATGTGGCTGATTACTATGAGGTTATCAAGGAACCGATGGATTTGAGTACCATGGAGGTGAAGCTTGAGGCGGATAATTATGCCTTGCCGGATGATTTCATCTACGATGCCAAGTTGGTTTTTGATAATTGCAGGAAGTATAACAATGAGACGACACCGTATGCGAAGTGTGCGAATAAGTTGGAGAAGTACATGTGGCAGCAGATTAAGGCTATCCCCGAGTGGTCGCATTTGGAGCCATAATCCTTATTGTTTACAGAGCTAGTTGTGAAATTGAGAAATGAGATGAGATTGGGGTTTTTGTTTTGGCATCCTGAAGCGTGGAGTTTAGGTGTAGCATGGCATGGATTGGGAGCAAGGCTGGTTATGTTACGTGAGATGGATGGTTGGGTGGCATGGTGTTGATGCCTAAACTCTGTCTGGTATGGCATTGAGTTGTCACATGGCTTGATATTAGATGACTACTTGGCTACAGATGAAAGTAGCAATTCAAATAATTAATCTTAAATAAATTCACTGTCTTTGTTTTGGTTTGCCATCCACTTCATGTTTAAATACGTCCAGTCTTAAGTGACAGTCGTAAAGAGGCATCTATTCCCGGCGATACCATTCCATAAAACTCGCGGGTAATTTTTAGGTCAAGCTGTCTACAAGTAAAATTTGACATTGTGATCAAGGAGCTTGTCGTTATTTTGAGAAACCGTGATGGAATGACATTTATGAGCTTATTAATATTATTGAGAGTATGTGTGCTGTGCCTCTCATCTTCGAAGACTTTCCCTTCGCCTCTCGACTTTTATTTCTCTCCTATTATTTTTGACAAGGCATTCAATCCAATCTCTAGAACAGGCATATATAAGCCCCCGACGACCTCAGCTCTAAGCTTCCATCGCGCTAATTGTCTCTTTGTGTAAAATGTCCGTCAGGACGCATTGGAAGGTTTGTTGTTAACGGTTAACAAATTTTTCTGGTTTCACTTTTGCTTGGCTCTACTATATGCGCTTTCTAGGCTATGTGAGGATATTTGGTAAGAAATGACAACAGGTAGAAAGGAGAACCCAAGACGAACTGTCGCAGATGTAAATTCAAACTTGGGATATGGTATGCTGGGGATTAATCGGTTTCAATTGCCATCATCTTGTTTACCTGAGATTTTGGCTCGAATAAGTATTTCACGAAGAGTGAATTTGCGAGCCTTCCTCTTTTACAAATTTGTAGTTTTTCTCTATTTTAAATATATTAATTCTTCATCTGTTGATACCTAAAGGTGGGTGGGTGGATGGGTGTCTTTAGTCGCAAGTACCACCACGATCCTAGAATCAAACAACAAAATATACCAACTCCAAAAAAGAAAAAAAAGCGTCTCGCTATATCTCGCTCATCCCTTAAATTAGCATACCCACTAACGATTTAACATCTCCATTCTAACCCCCCCCCTCTCCTCCGTAAACAAACAAAACCCAACAACAACCCTCCACCCCACAGTAAAATCCAATATCCAGAAAAACCAACTCTTACTCACTCCCCTATACAAATACAAATCCCCAGCACTCACTCAAGCAAGCACAGAGCACAGGCTCTAAACCAACGTCGTCGCTTAAGAAGAAGAAGAAGAAGAAGAAGAAGAAGAAGAAGAAGAAGAAGAATAATAATAACAATAACAATAATAATAACAATAATAAGAGGAATAATAAACCCACCCCCAGACGAACACCAACAAAAGCGTCTCCCACAAACCAACACCCACATACAAATCCAAATCCAAATCCAAACACCAGAAGGAAACCTCTGAGAAAACTCAATATTGATAACCAATCGAATCGAATCTAATCTAACTTAATCTAATCCAATCTATCGATCGATCCATCACAAAGACAAATCTCGACTCACCTACTCCCTATCATTCCACCTCCAGCTCCACCTAAGCCCAACAAACCCCACACACCACATCTCGAGTATTTCATCTTTGAGAGCTTGGAGGGTGCGAGGGCACTCCGCAGAGAAGAGAAGAGAAGAGAAGAGGTAGTATGTATGTATGTATATATATGTATTAGCAGGACCATCCCTTTGCATCTCATATCCGAGCTACCCCGACTCACCATCTTCAATCACTTTACGCCCAGGAGGACCACTTTCACCTCACACGCACACTTTTCAAAGGCCCAAAACGCATCATAGGTGAAGCATGCAATTATACCGCTAGCAATGGTGTAAACTAGCTCAACGCCTCTCTTCCTTCCCGCCCCTTCCCATCTCACCCCTTCTTCCCATCAATCATCAATATAACTTCAACATTCCACCATCAACTCTTCTCCACTACACACTAACCTCCCACCCATCATCATACCCTTCCACCACACTCCGCGCCCAAACCTCTCTTCTCGTTTCGTTCGTCTTCTTCTACTCACATCTCATTCATCATTAATTCCACCCATCTCCCTTTCATCTCATCCCTTCATCTCATTCCTTCATCCCCTCCTACCTATATACCCAACCCCCCTCCCCTTCTCTATTCATCCATATACACCCATTCCATTCCATCCCACCCCATCCAGCTCAACCCCAGAATACCAATGCAAGCACCCCAACCATCCTTTGCAGCAAGAATCACCCCCAAAAAATCCAATCAACAAACAAGCAATGCAGTCTTTCTCATCTTTCCATTCCAAGTTGCAGGAAAAACCCTCGCCAGCAATGCTCGCTCCTCATTGCTGGTATGTTGAAAGAAGAAATAATAGAAAACGCCTGCAGTCTGGAAGAAAAGCAACCTGATGTAACCACGCAATCATCAATTCCATAAAACGCCTTGCTAAAGAACACACCCATGTATAACTGGAAACAAAGAATACGCAATGATATGGTGTTATGGCCCAGCCAAGCAATATCCCTCCCACTTGCGCTATAAGGAAATCGTCCCTTTATACTTCAAACTGGTGTTGAGACCCCTCTTCCTTTCGCACCCTCACGAACCCCCATTTTGTTGGTTGCCGGATCGATACAGACTACTCGACAGGCTCAATCTTCTGGAGCCTATTCGAGATGAGGAGTTAGGATTCGAAGGCAACGGTGGGATTGGCCGCCGCGAGAAGTGGTCCGAGAAGTGGTTATCTAGTCTCGCTAGTGTCCTAGGGTCAACTCTACCAAGAGCACGAGAAGCATTAGCTCGAGAAATAGCGGCGGTAAAATCACTAGCTCGTGCAGTAAGAGATGGTCTGTTGCTGAAGGGAGACGTTGAGTGACTCGACGAGCCCGATGCAGTGTTTGCCGTAGTGCTTGGTGGAGCTACTGGTGTAATTGCGGCATCCTCAAGCCGACGGTTGTTCGCCTCGATATTTTGCCTAACGATGTTGTGTAAGAAATCTGGAATCTGTTGCCATTGCCCAAGTCTTGCAGCGTTTAGAAGTCTCGGGTGCATGGCTGAATTCTGGGGTGCTGGACGGGTTCCGGGGACATTGGCGCTGGGGGAGAGCTCCGACGAGAGGAACGGTAGACCACCCGCCTCAACAGCATCCTTCAGCCATTGCTCCCATTCCTCATCCATAACCGTAGCAGCATTTCCAGCCTCTCGTTGTGCAACTGCAGCCCGTAAACGCTCGTTGAGTTCGATACCCACGCTCAGTATCTCAGCATCTGATTCCTCTCCGTCCTCCCTATCCTCTTCCATCTCATTGTCGTTTTCCTCCGTCTCCCCATCCTCCTGTATATCCTCCATATCCTCGACATCTGTGCGTTGCGCCGTTGGTACACGTAATTCCGGCTCAACCCAATCCTCGATACCATCCGAAGTCGTATCCCGAATCACGATTCCCTGCTCCCTCTCAAACCTCTCCTTTGCCCAGCGTGTTCCCTCCCATTTCGTCAAGCTCGCAATTTCGGCTTTCGTAAGGCCTAAGGTGTCAAAGGCGCGGAAGAGTCTCTTGTGCCACGAATATCGGGAGAGTCGTGTCTGGTGTGGTTTGTAGGAGTAATCGAGTCCGGGATATTTGGCCTCTTGGGAGGAAAGATGGCCGTAGAAGGCTTGCGTCTCGAGACGCACCTCGGGGACCAGTTGACGTTGCAGTAGTCCCTGGAAGTTCTGCGGATCACTCGCTTTGGGCTTGGGGAACATACAGTCGTAAACGAGCTGGTCGATTGCTGGGCCCCTCATCTTGCAGACGGTGTGTATATGTGCTGGAGGGAGGGTATCGTGGCCTCAGAAGGGTGAGAATTTCCGAGGCACAGGGAAGCCAGAGTGGTCACAGCAGGACCTCGTAAGCGTGCGCCTTTGGGACTTTGTTCTGTGACTTCGGAGGAATAGCCTCTAGAAGGCAGATGCGAAACGTGAGTGTCGTGGCTCTGGTTGTATCGGAGGAAGTCGAATGAGGTCGTTTCTGGACGTATTCAGAGATGTTGAGGCCTGGATATATGTATCCTTCCTTCTCCTTGACGTCTCAATGAGTGAATGTCCAGTCTGCCGAGTATGATTTCTGGTGATTCACAGGCACCAATGTGAATGTGACGGGTGATGTGGTGTACAGGTTCCCAACAGGAAGAAGTTGAGCACCGGGATGGATGGTTGGGAAGGCAAAAGGGATTCGACGACGGCGTAAAATCGGATTCCTGCGAGATGGCTCGAGGGTGTCGGAGGAGGGTCGCGTCGTTGTTTTCAAATAGATTCGGAGTTTGTAAATTTGTCGGGGGGAAGTCGTGCAGATCTAATCGTGGGCAGGGTAGGGGGAGAAAGGGTGAAGGGTGGGGAAGAATGGAAGGCCTCAGTGGACACTCTTGCGGTGTGAGGGTTTCGACCCGAATTTTGAAGTCGAAACCGGGTGAGATACGTAGTCAAGTCAAGCCATCAAAGGGAGGAAGAAGAGGAAGAAGAGGAAGAAGAGGAAGAAGAGCAAGACGAAGGGAGGGAAGAAGGCGCAAGGAGGAATGATTAAATGGCCAAACCCCTCGCTAGAAAACGACTACTCGCACTTGCGCTCTCTCTCTTTACACTTGCATGCAACTCCCGACCTGCATCTCCCCTCTCCTCTCCTCTCCTCTTCCTTCGTTTCCTTCGTTCGTTCCTCTGGTCTAGTCCAGTACCGCAATCCGGACAACATCTGGTCTGGTCTGGTCTGGTCCCCTTTCTGGCCGAGCAATACCCCAAGCGACAATGCAATCTTGATTTGGAATTTGTCCCTATTTTAACCTTGATGCTGAAATCCGAGGGCTAATTTTAAAAAGAGATATCGTGTCGGAATTGAGAGATCTGACACTCCTCCTTGCCCTTTCACGCTCGGCACTCGCATTCGCACTTCGACATTGCATCCCGGAATTCATAGTCAGCATCAACTGGCTATGCATCTCCTCGCCAGCAAACAGCAAACAGCACAGCTCACACCTCCACTGATACCTTAACCTAACCTCGACAATACGCATCATCCGGACGCTCCACCCGGTCGACCTAGACATGTACATGTATATAAATACCATATCATACCACCACTCGATATAGCTTGACACGTCGCGTCGGTCCTCCATCCCAATATCTCCCAGCCATGCCACAGAATCCTTCCCTCTTCCCTCTCTCTTCCCCCTCTTCCCTCTCTCTTCCCTCTCTCTTCCATCCCACCTCACCCAATCATCGGAGCCATCCTAGTTTCTGGCCGACAAAGGTGACCCTCCCTGACTCTATCCTATCCTATCTATCCATCTACTTCGACCTGCATGGAGTGACTTCGAAGTGCTCGCTGACTGGTCTCGAGGACCTGCTGTACGAGTCCGTCGTCCGGGTTTCAGGCCGGGTAACCTTAGGAGGCCCGGCTTGATTGGGTGCCATCCCACCGCGGAGAGCTGCACGACAGTTGCACGAGAAACCACAACACAACCACCCAGCAATTTTCCGATGCGCGCAAGTGGCAGGGCTGAGGCGAAGGACGGATTGGCTGCGATATGTTTGCAAAGAGCGAGGAAGGGGACGTCAAGTGACGAGCAAACGCTGTACGCTGCCGCCTGGAGAAGACCCGTTGAAGAGTACAAGAGGCCGGAGCACCGTCACACAACCAAGCCGCCAACGCACCGTGGTACATCGTATTGATCTTTGTGTATTCTTGATACTTGATAGGCAGCCGGACAGTAACTACTGTATGATTGAGTGCATGATGCAGACACACTAAATAAGAACCACAAGGCAAAGCAAATCCCGGCGTATCTTATGCTCTCGACTCCTTCCTCCGTACGCCAATAATCCTCCGCACCTAGCAGAGCAAACTCCGATCCACAGCATTATCTCTCTCATAAATCCGCTCACCACTACAGCTCGACCTCCTCAAAAGTATGATTGTCCCCCGCAGAAACCATGGAAACCTCATGCCAAGCACCATTGCGGGCGGCCTCGAATGCCTCAGTCCTAGCCCGTATTCGACTTGGGGAAATCTCCGACTCCTGGGATTGACCAAGTGCTTGGGTAATGACGATTTCTGTGACGACAGGGTCGGGAATAGGTACCTCAATCAGGTGGAACCCATATTCATCTGCATCGTCCTCTCCGTCTATACTGCTCTTACAATCGGACCCAAGGGCGTCTCTCCTAAACTCCGCATAATTAGCGATAATGCCATCGTAATCGTTAAGAAGCTGAGCGTATTTTCCTATGAGCTCATTGTACTTTGCCTCATAGTCGATCTCCCTCTCATCCGAAGACTCATCGCCCTCAGAATGAGGATCCTCTTGTAGCTCGTCATCAATGAAACTGTTAACTTCATACTCCTCATTGAATTCGTTGTCCTCATCTTGAGTATCGTAGGCTGACTCCTCGTCGTCAAGAAAATCGCCTACCATTTCTCTTCGATTCGCACCCTCCAGTATCGCATCATCAAGCCAGTCTAACGCCGCTTCTATGGCCGGGCGAGGGCCTGTTCCTGGCTCCAAGACCTCGTAATATGGGTAGTTGTCGCGCCATGCCTCACAACCAGTGCAAAATCCAAATCCCGTCCACAGTTCGTGCTTGCACCAAGAACACCGAATAATTGTATCCTCGTCATCTTTATATGCATTTTCAGTATCAAAGAGATCACCGAGGTCAATGTCAGCGGTGCTCAGCTGGTCGGAATTTTCATCTTCCCCGAGAGTGCTGTTTTCATGGGGTTGATTCGACATTTCAGATGGAGCATCATGCATAGCTTCTGCCTCAGATCCTAGCATATTGGCCTCCTGGGACTTATCTGTATTTAGAGACTCGTGAGAAGTACCTTCGGGCTTATGAGCCTGAGAACCTTGTGTCGAGGTGTTTGACGTCCTTATTTCTCCTCCGCTGGGGAAGCTATTAAGCTGCGCAGCCTGCTCTGCTAACGACTTTGAAATTCTTCTTTTAACCGCGAGAAGAAAGGGCAAAGGGCGTTCATTATCACTTTCGACCTCGCCAAAATCTGCGATTGCACGTATTGAAGTACTTTGACTCTTCTCCCCGATATTCTGGGAAGGTGAATGTTCAGAGTCATCCATCTGAAAACGAAGACGCTTCGCTGGCTGTTCATCCAAACCATCCTCAATAGCTTTTCGACGCAAGCTCTGCGATGCTGAGCCTGGCGAAACGGCAGCTATTTCTCGAGGAGGTGTGGCCCTTGTACCTGACCCGGAGGCTATGCCAACTCGATTGCCATCTTCGTCAAAGACCCTGAGACGACCTTGAGAGTCACGGTGAAGAGTTTTCCGGGGCATGCCTTTATTTAAGGTGGCCATTCTCTGTGGAGAGTTGTCTAGCCATGGGTTCGGTGATGAACGAGAATCCTGGGTGGTCTGTGTTTGTGGTGAAGCAACAAGCTTTTCTCCCTCAGGAGAGAAATTCGCCATTTCGGCGTCATGCCTGAAAGTATTTTGTGAACACTCACTCCCAAAAAATACTTTGATACTATAACCCGCTAGAAGCATATTAGTTGGGAGTTTTGGACATGCCAAATTGAAATAAACATACACTCGTGCCAAGACCGTTCGTGGACAGTGCATGGATAAACATCCTTAGGCTGGAAAATTCTCACTAAGTCGCAGAGTTCGGGATAAGATGAGTGGCGAGAATATGGAAATGTGATGACTTTCGGAAGTTCTTGATCATCCCCTTGCGGACCACGATTTTTGATGTGATCTAAGTTGTGCTTTTCGGATAGAGTTTTAGCGAACGCTTTCGTGAATTGAGCAAGTGACAAATCGCTTTCGCCTGCACCAAATCCTAACTCATCAAGGGATATGGCTTGTCTACTTGATTGAAGGCCTGCGTGAAATGCTTGTTTTATATCCAGCATAATGGGTTCTGCCATTTTGGGGAATAAGCCGAGTAATTGATGGATGATGGCGTTATCAACTTCCAATTCTTGGTGTTCGGTTAGATCATCTCCGCCTCCACCGATTCCCATTTCTTCAATCTCCTCTCCCACTTGGGTTCGAGTCACGATTGGTTTGATCCAGACTGTATTCTCGTTTAGTACAACTGGGCAGTGAACACCTCTTTCACAGCTATGCAGTCGTACGTTGGTGTCATTAGTAAGACAGCCAGGCTGGAGTGTGTTACCACACTTATACCCAGTCAATATGGGACCCTCGGGGGCAATGAATGGACCACTGTATTGATCTTTACTGGTGCTTCCTCGGAGGGCCTCATAGAGCCGCATCTTATACCGATCAACATGAACCTACATGCATTAGTAACTGAAATGTAGCCAAGTAAAATGATGCTTACAGGAGAATTAAGCGCTTTGGAGAGAGCCATCCACACTTCTTCATACCCAAATGTCCAGGCACTGAAGTGATAGACGGTATCTTTAGGATACTTGGCTACCTTCTGCAAGAGTTCCTTCAAACCATCCGCTTTTGGTGGAAATGAGGAAGGTCCCAAATTGCTAGTGTCTAGATAAATGCAATCAAGGGTCTTCAATTGTGTGGTGTACTCAATTAAGAAAGGATTCCGGGCCAGCGAATTGACAAACCAAGGCTCTACTCTAATATCACCAGTGTAGAGGACCGCCTTACCATCTCTCTCAAACACTAGACTGAAGTCAGAAAATTTCAAGCGGTGTCAGCGCCTGACCCACAAAACATCACAGCTCCTGTGCAATGGTTCGCATCAAACAATGTCACTTGGATCTCGTTTCCAGGGGCTAGCTCGATTTTTGTGGGCGTTTCTATGGGAATTGGCTTCTGTGATGGGATCAGACGGAGATATGTAGATGGACTCGATCCACACACCAACAGATTCTGCAAATGCTTGAAGCTCTGCTTCCGCGATTCCAGGATCCCCTTGGCGAAGTTAACCCTATGAGGGTACCTCTCAAGCCGTAGAAGAAGCTCCTTGGTAGCAGCCGAACAATAAATGCTTTCGCACGTGATTAGGAGACGGAAGAGTCGAGGCTTGACAAGGAAACTCACAATGGCGATTTGAAAGACTCAAGTCCAGCCAAATGGTCACTGTGTACATGACTGAGGAAACACGCCAGAGGCGGGGTCAGAGCCGGATTGTGACGGAAGAAATCAACTGCAAACTTCATCAGTATCATCTATTTAACCTCAAGTGGTGCATACTCACCCCGAAGCTCGGGAAACTCGACCATCACCCCTTTGAAGGTCGACATCTTCGCCCAACAACTCCAATGAACCAAAGCCCTTGAGCAGTATTACCGAACCTGCTTCGAGGGAGAAGTGAACTTGAGGATGAAAGAAAGGAAGAAAGGACTTGGAAAGAAAAACGCGACTAGATCGCGCTAAGACGGGCGGTCACCTGATGTGGGAACCTTAATAAGGCAACGACGTCCCTTCGCTCCTTCCATATTTGTCTTTGAACTTCCCCCTTCCGACCAGCGATTGGAGGCTTTTTATATATCTTCAATGAGGAAATCTCTTCCCATGTTCCTTCTACCTCGATACCTACTCCTGCTTAGCAAAGTGCAATACCCGAATGAGCCCCGGGCAAAACCAGCGGATAGTATTATTATATAGACATTCGGCGGTAGGTTGAGCAATGGGCTACGCATTGTGGCAAGGGAGGAGGAACTGAGTTGTACCGATAAAATCATTTGAAATGATGCGCAACGTGCCATGTAGATGCTGAGCTCCTAATAACACCGATCCCATCTCTACCAGATCACGTGATTGATACCTTGGCACTGGAATATAAAGTCAAAATCCAGTCCCGGTAGGTTAAAGAATTGGCATCCCATAACTAGTCGAGCTTGTGAAGTTTTCACCTGCATTAGCGAAATATCTTCTTCTTCTCCTTCTTGGATTTTGCTATCGAGAGAGAACTAACTAGCGAGCCCCGGGGTTGGTTGCCCTCTATCTCAAACAATGTCCATCTACATGACTCTATGCCAGCAATGCCTCGTTCCCCGCATTATCTCGAGATCCTTCCTCTCCCTCACGCTCAACGCAGATTCTCTTCTCGGCACGCTCCCCTTTACGCTCGTCCGGACTTACCATCTTACGCTTCAGGCCACCTCCCTCCAACTCGTCCATCTCCACTGCCATGTTCTTCGTTCCTTTGACCTGCTCATTCCCAACTATAACCTTCCGGGCCTGGGACTTGTCAAGTCCAGGTTCAGCACCGCCTTCGATCGTAGAGACATCCATCAGTTCAGCAATGTCCGTATCAAGTTCTTGCCAAATCTTCTGCATTTCAGGCCCAAAGTTTTCCTCTCCGTTCGACATCTCGAGGATACAGCGAATTTGGGTACGCTTGATAAGCTCCTCAACGGTAATAGCCTGCCCCGACTTCTTATCAAGTACCATTCTGAGATCTCCTTCCACCTAGAGACGATTAGTTGCTGATTTCTAAAGCATGAAACTTGCCATGGTCGAAATTGGCATCCATATGCTCACCTTTGCGATCCCCTCAATTAGAAGACAGCCCACTTCAGACGCATGGCTCTCCTTATATCTCTCCAATTGAGAACCAGGACCTTCACATCCCGATGGGAGGACAACATCGGGAAGAGAAGGTGGCAAGGCATCAGCCGTAGCGACCTTCTCTTTGCCAGCATCTGAACTCACAGTCACTTTCTCGTTGCTCACGTCATCCATGAGGAAGCGCATAGTTCCCCTCAGTTCCTTCCAGTAAATCGAGGGTGGAACTACGCCAAAACTGACGCTCCGCTGAATCCAACCCTCGAGGAAGACAAAGCCCTTTTGTGAAGTGTCCAGCCCTGCCGGCGTAATTGATTCGGTCCAGAGAACCAGATCACCAGTAAAAAGCTCACTGTACCATAATTTAGCCTCCAGTTCATCTTGTATCTTTTTGATCTCTTCAGGATCCTCGGTTCGAAGGTAACGTATGATGTCTGCGACGATATGTGTA
Source organism: Ascocoryne sarcoides NRRL 50072 (assembly GCA_000328965.1). Taxonomy (NCBI): domain Eukaryota; kingdom Fungi; phylum Ascomycota; class Leotiomycetes; order Helotiales; family Gelatinodiscaceae; genus Ascocoryne; species Ascocoryne sarcoides. The sequence goes on along the minus strand of KB205945.1, from coordinate 2,706,799 downwards.
GTTGAAATCAAATGCTCTAGATCCACCATAATAAAGCACCCAGCAGGGACGTGTGGATTTTGCTTCCGAATTTCAGCCAATTTAAGCAGATTTTTAGCTGGTGCTGCCTGTTCATTGTTGCCTTTCTTAGGCTCCAAATTTTATCATTTAGTGGAAGAACATCTTGATTGCTGACGAAAACTTACGGAACTGATGCAGTGGTTAAGATTACTAACTTTGTGCACGCCCTCTTTCTTGGATATTAATTCAATTCCCTTGAATTCACCTCGGCCGCGCTTTCACTCGTCTTTAGCAGAATATTGAGAGAAACTAAGGACGGAGACTTACAAGAGTTATCGCTGTATCATCTCTCAGGGGGTATCGTGGAACGGCGCGCCCGAATTCTGGGTTTTCGGAATCGACATTTTTGACAGCTGACTTTTTATAAATGGTTACCAGAAGAATACTGAAACTTGAAGAATAGAACTTACAACGCCGGCCGGTTTACGAATGGCTTGAGACTTCGCAATGCAATTGTTTGCATGGCCTTTATGTGGTTGTATGCCTGGAAATGGTTCTCTTCTGACTATATAGTTTCATCAGAACCATTGTGATAAATTGAGGAAGGAAGTTGTACTCACAGAAATGTTCCCAGACGCAAAGATCCGCCATGTAATTCCTAATTTGCTTTGAACAATCAGGATGTTCACCTCTTACACGGTCTCTTGTTTTTTGCAAAAACCTAAAAAAGTCGTGTCGGATGTTCAGAGCCATGGCTTTCTTCTCCATAATCTTCTCCTGTGGAACATAGTCGGACTCAGAAGTAATAGCTAGGAACATAGAAGGCTGCTTTACAAGAGCTCTAGGGTTTTGAATACCAAGGCAACGACCTGAGACATTGCTACTGGCGCTAGCATGTCTAAGAGATGGTACAACACCACCTGATTTTAGTGGAATATTATTAGAATTGAAGGCGCTTGTAGTGCTGCGTGCTGAAGGTGGGTTGGCTCTCTTTGGCTCAATGCCTGGAAAGGGGCTGTTCTTGACTAGCAATTGTTAGAAAGGGCACCATGTTACAGGATTCGGGAGCGATGCCTACAAAAACATCCCCAAACAGAGGCCTCAACAAAATATTTTTGCCAGTCTTTGCTCTCATGGCCATATCTCAGTTCTGCGGCTTTTGCTTTCTCTTCAATGCATTTTCTCAGCTTTGTAACGGGCACTTGCGCCTCTTGAGCCCGGCGTTCTATATATGCAGCTTGAGAGATGTAGCTTAAATCGACAGTGGATGTCCGCTTCGTGGGAGTTTTGGTGCTCAAGATTTTTGTTGCTTCTCTTGATGTTTGCTTTGTAGTAGCAGTACTTTTGGCATCCTTAGAAGCGAGCTTCAACCTTTCGTCCTGAGTCTGCTTGTCCCCGTCCATATAGCGTCTTTCAGGCTCTCTTCCATTAAAGGGCTCTGAGCCAACTGCCAAAGGTCAGTGAATTTACAAGTAAAGAATATTTTCAATAACGCACAGAAGTGTTTCCAGGTCTTCGCATCTTCACACCACTCCCGCCAATTGCTGCAGCAGTCTGAGTATCTGAGTTGCACTTCTTTATTATAACGTTCTCGAACATTGCTGTATTCTCCAGATGATATACCCATGTCCTTGGCTTTCTGGTACATCAAGGGGTTAAGAGATTTATAAGTATTGGAATCATTACCTTCCCAGAGTGGTTGTTTATGAGAGTTGATCTTCTCTGGATTGTATAAGTCATGAACCCACTCGTTGTGTATATTTCTCGGGGGAACTGGGCCACGCTTAGGAGCAGGGCTAGCAGATCTGGAATCGGGAGTTTAGTATCGCATTACATATTGATCTTGCAAAATTGGTCTTGAAGGATGGGTTTTATTATTTGTAGAGAGGGTAAGAGCGAAAATCTTACTGGGTTGCCTGTCTGCTAGTTTGAAAGACGTTCTCCTTTACGCTGACCTTGCTGCCAGGAAACGTCTGAGACGGAACTGTGCCTCAGTTAGTCATGTTCAAGAATACATAAAGAGAAGCAGTCCGCTCACAGAAATGTTGCCAAACCAAGAATTCTGTCCTAGCCAGTATATGATTTTGAGTCTGGCCATGACACTGTCTCTTGACTTCCAATAACTTCGCATCAAAGCACTCGTCCAATTTCTTGGTGGAAATCCCCTCTTCCGTTGTGCGTCTGATTATCGCGGCCTCCTGAGATTGATAGGGCCCATCCATCTTGGTGTCCAGTGTTTCGCGCATAGGTTTGCACAATGTTCGGAATCATGAAAGACAACAGGACGTGAAGCGTGCTCTAGCTATATCAGCGTGATTCTGGATGCACGCAAATCAGCATGAAGATCTGCTTAGGTAAAATTAAAAAGAAGAGTCTGAAGTTCATACCTGTGACAGAAAGTCAACTTAGGGCCGACACAGTCTTGGGTCTATAGACTGGATCAATTGTAAGACCGATCGTGGAAAACCTAGCGACCGACTAAAAGGACAAGAAAGGAGTCGCTCTTGTCCGAAGCTATGCGTTGTATCAGATCTCTGCCGAAGTTGACAACATGTCTGATATTGAAGTTGTGCTGTTGTGAAAATCGGTAGGCGTCCCACCGTGTTTGTTAAATACTCACTTTCAAACAAAGTAGGAAAGAACTAGGGTGGGCCTCCTAAGACTTCACGAAATAGCAGGTGCAGCAGTACTATATTCTAAAGAGCGTTCGCTTTTAGCTGCAGCCTGTCACCTTTCAAGTTACCGTATCTAGATAAGCTTGTCAATTTCTGTAGCTGCGGAGCAACTTGTCTCAACTCATACATTGCGGGAAGAGCACGTGAGAAGAATGAATGAAAAGTGAATTTCAAGAGGCTGGAGAATATAACTCTCAGTTCAGATGCATTCACCGATGCCTACTCTCCATCCTATTGGCGCTACTTGGGAACGCCAAAGCGTCCGATAAACTCTAATCCGCCAGTACTCCAATACACTAATACTCCGAATTTGTTCCCTTGCGAGGAATGCTTTCACGCTTCCCCTATGCTATGACCTTTGAGGACAACAACTCCAAGCCAATTCCAGATAATACCCCAAGACTATTGTCTTTCCCAGGTGTAGAACATGTGGCGTAGTTATTGACGCCAAGCTTACGACCTTGTACTCTCTAAACAAATATACCAAACAGAAAACGCCTCTCGCTGGACTAGATTACCCACTTCCTTTATCAAACCAATAAGGGAAACCATAAGGAGAATAACCGCCCCTTACATGCAAATCTCCTCTGAAGAGTATGTCTGTCGACTTGGGCATACCAAACACATATTTATTCTTCTTCCGCCTCCTCATCCCAGCTCTCTCGCTCCCTTCTAACGTACTCCGCCATATCCCCAGGCTTGAAAATTGAGCTATCAGGATCTTTGCTTCTGCGAATCTTGCTGACCTCCGGGTCAAGTACGGGTCCAACCGTATCTTTCCACTTCTGTCTCCTATCCATCAAAGTTCTCGTAACGTCGCCGATTCCGGGTCTTGCCATGCCAGCAGCGGCACCACCTACAAAGTGGCTTCCACCCCCCGCTCCACCAGGCCGCTTAGCCTTCTTGCTCTTGCCTAAGGTACGCGTGCGTTTAAGATATGCAGTCTGTACTTGTCCATCCAGGTCCTCGCATATATTGTTGTATTCCTGAGAAGCCATGGCGGATTTGGCGAGATCCATAAGTCGTGCCTTCATCGCTCCATTCTTGATCGATCGCTCTTTGAGTTGCTCTTGGAGGTAGCGCAGTCGCGCAGTAACTTCGTCATCTAGATGCTCATCGTACTCAGGTTCGGTTTCAGGGCCCAAGAAACCAACATAGCGGAGCTCTTGCTTAATACGTTCATCAATTTGAGCATAGTCAAGTTTTGGATGAGTGGCCTTCTTCCACGTCTCGGTATTTGATTCTGGCATATAAGTAGCAGATGGTAGTGGTGCTGGAGTATCAGTACCCAGAATTTGGCTCAATTCATCAACGTTAGATTCTCCGTTGATATTGGATTCGCCGTTAGTCAAACCATTTGCAGTGAGTTTCTCTTCGGAAGGCGGTGCTCGATGTTCAGGTCGCATCAGCGAAAGCAATCGATTCAGCATCGGTCCCGCGGAAAATTGGTCAGTCTCCGCAGTAGCATCGTTGATGTCTTCGATACTACCTCGGGGCTGATTGAGTGGATACTTCTCGTGGCCTTGTTGAGGAGTATCTACAGATAAGGCGCCATCTTCCCGAGCCCATTTTTCCGTGTAATGCTCTTTACCGCGGCGTGGAATGATAAACGGACCAACTCGATCCCCTCTGTCGCGGAGAAAGGCAAGATCTTCCTCGGTAATGTTGCGAAAGAAGCCGTCAAGATACGTTTGAAATGTAGTAGCTTGGACTTGGTTTGTTGCTTTGCCATTGCTGAAGTCCATGTCTGGAGGAGATCCAGGAATGAGATCCTCGAGGGTCTCGGTGGGAAAATACGACACCGAGTAAATCTTCTTTTGCTCTTCTCTAGACAGATGGGCAACATCCTTGCGAATCTCGTACACAGTGGGGTCCGAAAACGTGAACGGATCGTCGCCAAAGGTCTGAAGATGTGGAATAGCAGGAGCTGGACGCGGCTGGTGCCCATCGGAACTAGAATCATCGTCGTCGTCCTCCTCCACTGCTCTGGTAGGCTTCTCGTCGATATCCATGTTTGTGCCTGGGGTCAACGGTGCTGCAGGTGAGAGCGAGGAGCTTGCAGAATCGTTGTCACCAGATAATCTGCGAGCGGGTTTCGCATCAGCTAAAGATGGTATCCGCACTTCTAAGGTGGTAGTGTTAATTAGTATTGTATGCTAGACCCCAACGGGTAAAGGAACAAATATTGGAGATGACGAGGAGTTTCGCAACTCACCAAGATTTGATCCGTCTTGAGGTACCATCACATGTGCTCCATGATTCAAAGGCCTTTCTTCTCTCGCAGTGCTAAGTTCCTTCCGCTTTTTCATTTTACTGGCCTGCTTTCGCCCTCGTTCTTCTTCATCAGCCGCATCTCTCTTCGTTCTCTCCTTGCGCTCCTCGTCTCTTCTCACGTTCTCCACCTCTTCCTGTATATCCTTTTTCGATTGAGCAAGCAATCGCATGCCCTTGTCAACCACCGCGCCCCGTATATCGATGGCTTCCTTGAGGTTCTCCAATTGTTCTATGAGAGCGTCTAATTCCTTCGAAGATGGGATAGCTGGGCTGTAGGTCTCGGCGAGCTCTTCATGTAGGCGAAACTGGCCCTTTTTCAGGTCTAGGAACTTCGTGTTCTTAGTCTCGGTCTGGGTGGGAGGGGCAGCGCTGGTGGATCCCAAGAGACTTGGGGTAGTGTTACGGCTCCGAGACTGACGCGGGTCCTTCTTTTTTCCCGTACCCTTTTGCGATAGTAGTGGTGGCATATTGAAGGATGTTGGATTGCCAATGGAGGACTCTTCCCGCAGTCGAGGCCTACGTCATGAGCTCTCTGCTGAAATGTTGAATCGTTGAAATGCTGTATCGACTGTTGACCGGACCGACGAGTGTCGTCTGGCGGAGCTCGGCGCAGGTTTATCCGGGATAGGCTGGATGGCTCTGGCCCTGGCCATTCCTAGCTTTGCGACGGCGGCATAAAAGTTTGCTATGACTACTATGGTGAGTGCAAGCTGCTCGGAAGTCGGTTTGCAAGCGCTGTTCATTATTTTTCGATAAACACCCGACTTCTAACCAGCCGAGTAGTACTCCCGTAGCCATCGCGGCCTTCATAAAGCTGGATGGGGCGGAATCGATAAGAGGGAGAGGTAACGTGACCAGAAAAATACGATACGCCTACTTCGTGCTCAGAAGTAGTTCCGGAAGGGCTCAAGAAAGATCTTTTGGCCTTGAGCATTCCTGGAAACCCAAGTCTTGCCTTCGGGGGATTGGAGGGTATAGTTCATCTCCCAGCTTTCGCTCTAATCGTATTGAGCGGGCATCACGACATGGTGATTTTCTGCCATGTATCTGTTGTAGGCTAGTCGACGATTCTAACTCCTCCCAAGTGTTGTGTTAAGTTGCCTCCGCCAGGTGGGTACTCATCTTAGGCTTTAACCATCAAGCTGTCCTCCCTACAAGAGGCCTGGTACTGATTGATATCTTTAGAGCCCCCGCCCGCAGCACGTCCTAATTTAATTACCCTTCACCTCAACACTTCACCGTCATAACAGGTTATATGACAACATATATCCTTTTACATTCAAACTCTGGTTATAACGAAAAAGCATCCTCTTATAACCCTCGACATACTTCTACACACCCTAAAATCCAATCCAAACGCCCTCATCGCCGATACGAGATCCACCAAAAGGAAGCACAACACGAATACGCGACCCTAAAAGACTACAACGTTAATACCCTCCTTTCTTACAAGATGTTTAATTTTATTTTAGTATATTAACGTATTGCTAGCGATTGACGTATTACCCTCTTTCACTTACTATCAGTAAGGGAGGTGATCGGGGATGCTAGCCGAGCATTAACCGTCTTAACCGGGTAGGGTATCACGACCACACGTGTATCAAATCCCCGTGCTCCGTCCACCTACGTAACACGGTAAGACGGATATGTAAAGGACGGAGGAGCCCCAGTCAAAGCGCAGAGTAGCTGCTCACTTCCCATCCTTAATAGGGAGCGTCGCCCCAATGAAAAAAAAAAAACGCTCATCTCCACAATTCAGACGAGGTGTATAGGTATGCCGTCGTATACGCTCTTGTGCAGTGAACACCTCCATCTATCTCTGCACACTTCAACCCAATCTCGGACCCAAACCACACGACTCACCCCATTCTTATCTGATCTCCGGTCCCATCTCAGACACCGATCTACTCCGTAGCCCGGTGGGACGTGGACGTACACCCGAACCCGGACCCGGACCCGGACTCTGCCTCCGTTCCACTCCACTCCACTCCACTCCACCTTGGCGATCCCACCAGATCTTCGGAGGAATCCCCCTGCGCCCCCCAGCCCGTCTCGTTCGGTCACGTAAAAGCTTATATCGCTGCCAAGCCCTCCCCATCACTTGGCATCTCTGCATCCTCATCCAAATCTCATCCCACATTTGCCTCCATTTCTCGTCGCTTTTCTCGTCGTCCAGCGCATTGTACATATGTTTGGCACGACCCTATCATTGTGCGAGTGGCCTCTTGCCAGGTGCCAGTCCTTCCCGCACGGGTTCGGCTTGTATGGAGAATGTGTACGTTGCCATCATATATAATCTTCCCATGTTTCCCAATCCCCGCAAAGCCAAGAGCGGTCCCTTGCCGCCGCCTTCGATCATTCGTCTGATTGCCGTCGAGTATATTCATCGCAATTTGCTGATCTTGATTTGAGTGTAGCGGTTACTGCAATAGATACCGTCGTGTGAGTCTTGCGAGACCCTTGCTGTCGTCGCCGGTGGTTGGGGTTCCCGCCTTCGTGCCACCATTCCCAACCTTCTCCTCTCGACTTTCCAACTTCTCGAGGTCCCTCCGATCGTCCGGTCCTAACTGTCGCACAGTCTACTATTCCCGAATGGAGAATGGTCGAGCACGGAGACCGATGCAGCACTTACCCCTATCGTGTCGCAATTACGGGTACGCATCTTGTTTCGCGCGGTTCGGAGTGTCGATAGCACACTAATGCTGGGAGTAGCCCAATATATCCTTCACCCAACATGTCGATGACAACCTTCAAACTCTGTCGACCACCAATGCCAATCGTGATGGAACGATCGGTGGCTTCCTCTACGTGCCGGACCTTGTCAAAACCGATGCCTGCTACAATATCTCGAAGTCTTATATCCCGAAAAATGCCACCCGCCAGGCCAACCTTCCACCCACAGACTTCAATCTCATAGCTCTGGCTCCATGGATCAGCCCGGAATGCACATTGGCATATATAGCAGCGGCACATCTGGACCCTGCGCACGCTTTCCTCTTTTATCGACCACTTCTAACCAACGACACCAGCCAGCTACCGGATTCCGGCTCGGAGACGTGGAATCTCCAAGATGGTGGAGCTTGGAAGAAAACAGTTCAGTTTCCAGTTTATACCGTATCCACGTCTATTGGCATCGAGCTGATGCATCAGCTCGCCCTTTACTCCGGCAATATGACGACTGTACCCTATGGACATGCAATCTCGGAGCTGCCAGACATCGACCCGCGGGATTACGTCAGGCTTTTTACTCGGATATCAGAATCTTGCTCGTCCGATCTCCCTGGCCTATGGGCATTCTTCTTGATTGTTCTAGCGGTTCTCGTTTTTGTCCTAGGGATCATTTCTGTTGCAATGCATCTTATCCAAAGGGCACATCGACATTCATTACATCGGCGAGTGACGAGTGGCGACGTAAATCTTGAGGCCCTGGGAATCAAGCGTCTTACTGTCCCCCAACAAGCCCTTGAAAAACTTCCGCTCTTTATATATGTTGCTGAGGAGGAAAAGTCACCTCCGACCTCTCCCCAGTACCAGGGACGTTCTGATTCCGCCATATTGGGCAGAAGAGCTACCATATCTTCTGGCGAACGGTCTCTATCGCAAGTGGCCATAATAGACGATACCATATCGAACCCCACCTCGGTCCTTATCCACAAATTCCTGCCATATTGCCAGCCCACTTGTCCCATCTGCCTTGAGGATTTCGTGTCGGGCGTGACCGAAATACGTGAGCTCCCCTGCGGGCACATATTCCATCTGGAATGTATCGACATATTCTTAGGTAGCAATAGTTCCCTCTGTCCAATGTGTAAGAAGAGTGCGCTACCTGTAGGCTACTGTCCCACCAAAATTACAAATGCCATGGTCCAGCGAGAACGAAATCTACGCAAACTGCGATCTAGGATTACAGTCGTAGAAGATAGAGATTTAGAGCCTTCAGCCACACGAAGGCGATATGAAGAGCTGAAATCTAAAATCAGGCGGAATGTCTTTAGCATACCATCGTCTCCGAGCGAGCCGCAACCAGTTTTTATGACTCCTGTAATTCGCTCTCGGCAACAATCGTTGCTTGAGGAGACATCATCGATCAGATCACCTTCTCGACGGGACATTATTGAACAAAGAATTCAAGAATTAACCGCTGGCCAGACCCCGATACGAGATCCAGATTTAATACCTGGTCGAGCCCGTCCGAAATGTACGTATTTTTAGAATCGAGTCATTCTTTCTTAAACTATCTCTAACACGACTCTTAGGGCGAAAATGGCTTTCTGGCATCTTTCCAGGCTTTTCATAATCTTCTAGATATTTCGACATACGTTTAGCGTAGCATGGGGTTCGGCGTTCTTTGGGGGCTGTACATGCATTGTGCTGTTCACGTCATGGAGAAATTATAGTGTTATATGGTGTTTGGGCTTAGGGCAGGAGCTCGGTGGATGGGCTGGACATAGGGGCTGCATTGCAAGGAGAGAATCTTATACCCGGTTATTTCAGTTCCACGCTTTGTCATGGCATGGGAACAGAGGTAATTATATCGAATATCGAAGCCTTACTGAACATATAGTATTGTGTATATCATATATGCATCATTGTAAATGAATAAAAAGATACTGTTTACATGAGTGAAAGACGATCGGTTACAGGAAGCTCAACCCTTGATTGAGGAACATGGCAGCCAAAAGAAGACTTTATTTCCGAGATGAAGCAAAGGGGGCTGTTCAGTACAGAAATAAATGGTAGAAATTGACGCCTATATCTGCTTTATCAACTTCTTGTCGTCTGTAACTACATAGATCAAAGAAAGATCCGACAAAGGGATGTATCGTGACTACACAAAAGGAGGATATGATTGTAGAATAGCAAATGGTGAAATGAAGGATTAATTTTGGGAATTTTCCGGTAGATGTTTTATAGGGCGAGGCAATCTTATCTTATATTAGCAATGCCAAGTTGCTTACTCGAGTAAACCCTGCCAATCAACCCATGTCCATTAGCCTTATCACTTCAGGGTAACATTCAGATGAGACTGCGGGGTAGGAGGAACCGCACGCAGCAAAGTGTGAACAAATCGGGAGGGCTCAACAACACCACGGCTTTCAAACTTCACGACGTTGTGTTTTCAACTGATGCTATAGACCGTCTCCGTTGTAGCGATTAGCTGCAAATAGCTCAAGATGCATCTCGTACCTAAAGAAGTCAAGCCACCCTCTCTCAATTCATGTTGTTCTGCGCTGACAGAAGATAGCTCGATAAGCTGGTTATCTCACAGCTCGGCCTCCTCGCCCAGAGACGTCTTGCCCGGGGCGTGAAGCTCAATCACCCCGAAGCTTGCGTGCGTTATCTTACTTGGTTATATTGCTAGATTCGAGCTAATCAGGTGTCTAGGCTCTTATTGCAAATAATCTTCAGGAAGTCATTCTCTCCCTGCGCTCCCCCCACGCTCCTTCATCAGTGTATGCTAACTCAACACAGCTCATTCGCGATGGCCAGCATACGGTTGCAGACCTCATGTCTATCGGTGCCACGATGCTGGGTCGTCGCCATGTTCTCCCTTCCGTCTGCTCGACGCTGACCCAGATCATGGTAGAGGGCACATTCCCAACAGGCACATACCTAGTTACTGTACACCATCCCATCAGCAGCGATGATGGCGATTTAGCAAAAGCCTTGTATGGCAGTTTTCTTCCTATCCCTAGTAAGGATATCTTTCCATTGGCAGACGCAAGTGAGTATGAGGCAGAAAAGCAACCTGGGGCCGTGATAGTAGTCAAAGGAAAGGTGGTACTCAACGAAGGCAGAAAGAGAATCAGATTAAAGGTGGAAAGCAAAGGGGATCGCCCCATACAGGTTAGTTCAAGAGGGAGCTCGTCTTTTAGAATCGAGCTAATCTTATCAGGTCGGATCACATTATCACTTTATCGAAACGAACCCACAGCTCGAATTTGACCGAATAGCGGCTTATGGGTATCGTTTGGATATTGCTGCGGGGACTTCTGTTCGTTTTGAACCCGGTGATAAAACGACTGTAACTCTGGTTGAGATTGGGGGCCACAAAGTCATCCGTGGTGGAAACCACCTAGCTACGGGTAAAGTCGATATTCATCGCGCCGAGGAAATCTTGGCCAAAATCCAGCAATGCGGGTTTGCCCATAAGCCTCAGCCTGTTGGAGATACTGGTCACATTAGCATGTTTAAAATGGAGAGGGCCGCATATGCTACCATGTTTGGCCCGACAGTCGGCGATAGTGTCCGCTTGGGCTTTACAGATCTTTGGATCAAGGTTGAGAAAGATCTCACTTCTTATGGAGACGAATGTAAGTTTGGGGGCGGCAAGACTCTTCGTGAAGGTATGGGACAAGCCACCGGGGTCTCCGATGAAATCTCTCTGGACCTCGCAATTGTGAACGCCTTGATTGTCGACTGGACAGGCATATATAAAGCAGATATCGGTGTTAAGAATGGGGTAATTGTAGGTATTGGAAAAGCAGGTAACCCGGACGTGATGGACGGTGTTAGTCCCAACATGATCGTTGGGTCTTGTACTGATGTCATCGCCGGGGAGGGCAAAATTATAACTGCAGGTGGCTTCGACTCGCACATTCATTTCATCTGTCCCCAACAAGCCTATGAAGCCATTTCTTCCGGTATTACTACCATGCTTGGTGGTGGAACTGGCCCCAGGTGAGTGTTGCGCGGATTTGACTTCTTGTACTTACACGAAACAGCGCTGGTACAAGTGCGACTACTTGTACTCCAGGCAAGACCTACACTCGTCAAATGCTCCAAGCGTGCGATACTCTACCAATCAACCTTGGAATTACAGGAAAAGGAAATGACAGTTCGCCACTTGCCTTGCGTGAACAGGTTATTGCCGGAGTATGTGGTCTCAAGCTTCACGAGGATTGGGGATCAACCCCTTCGGCAATTGATTCTTGCTTAACAGTCTGTGACGAGTTTGATGTCCAATGCCTCATTCATACAGACACCCTCAACGAGTCTGGCTTTGTCGAATCTACCATTGCTGCATTCAAAGACAGGGTAATTCACACTTATCACACCGAAGGAGCTGGTGGAGGCCATGCACCCGATATAATCAGCGTCGTGGAACATCCTAACGTGCTCCCATCCTCGACCAACCCGACGAGGCCATACACCCTAAATACTCTTGACGAACATCTCGATATGTTGATGGTTTGCCATCACCTCTCGAAAAACATTCCCGAAGATGTTGCTTTTGCAGAATCACGTATCCGTGCCGAGACTATCGCTGCTGAAGATGTTCTCCATGATCTGGGCGCTATCAGCATGATGTCCTCTGATTCTCAAGCCATGGGCCGCTGTGGAGAGGTTATCCTCCGAACGTGGAACACCGCCCACAAGAACAAGGTCCAACGTGGAACTCTGAAAGAAGACGAAGGGACGGGAGCGGACAACTTCAGAGTGAAGCGGTACGTAAGCAAGTATACGATCAATCCGGCTATTGCACAGGGTATGGGCCATCTTATTGGAAGTGTTGAGGTTGGCAAGTTGGCGGATCTCGTTGTTTGGGACCCGGCTTGGTTTGGAACTAAACCCATGACTGTGATTAAGAGCGGGCTGATTGCTTGGTCCCAGATGGTAAGTCCACCTCCTCGCCTTTCTCCATGTTCTTAGTCTAATAAAATCCACACAAAGGGCGATCCTAATGCTTCCATCCCCACCGTCCAACCTATCATAGCCCGTCCCATGTTCGCGCCCCTCGTCCCTTCCACCTCCGTCCTCTTCGTCTCCCAAGCTTCTATCGAGTCCGGTACTATCGCCACCTACGGGCTGAAGAAGAGAATCGAGCCGGTGAAGAATTGCCGCACGATTGGGAAGAGGGATATGAAGTTTAATGACGTGATGCCGAAGATGAATGTCGATGCTGAGAGTTATCGGGTGGAGGTTGATGGGGTGCATGCTACGTGTGAGGCTGCGACGAGCTTACCGTTAACTCAGGTGGCGTATGTCTATTAGGGATTGTGTGGGGAGGGTAGCTAGGGAATGAAACAGAAGGGGAAACGGAGTGAGCAGGCGAAAGTAGTTATTTTGGCAGATTTAACCTTGATGGATGATGATGATGGTGAGGGCTTTAGTGCTATTAATTGGTAAAACGATATGACATCTTTAGCAATTCATTCCTACCATTAAATTAGTGAATATTTACCAGTGCTGTTTTCGTTCATTATACAATTCGTGCACTTACTTACTTATAGTTGAGTTTTAGAGAGAATAGCTTTGCTCTATTCTCCTCTTCACTTTGTCACTGTCATATGTCTTTCATGTAGAATTCATTCCATACAGCTAAAACAATAACAAAGAGGAATACGTCGTCATAATGATGAGATGAGAAGACAAAATAGATGATACCGCTAGGCGAGACTTTTACATCTTGAATGTAAGGACGGAAGAGAGGCCTAAAAATTGCAGGGGAGCGACTAAACGGGAACGAGAGTATAAATCTTCATTTACAAGCTGATGAGCAACAAATCACACGTTTTCAATATCAGAATATAAAACTAAAGCCCTTGATGACGTGAAAAAGAGACAAGAGGATCCTCGAACTTGACCATCTTAGCGAGGACCATTATAACGAGACTTTATCCTCTCCCCTATGGAACCTAATATCGGAGTTGGAGTTAGCAGGTCGCGAGTCATACTGTAAAGCTTACCACCGGGTTTTGTGTAAAGAGAGGAAAAGTGTAAGCGAATATGTATGTCATTACTCTGTAGTTTGTCTGCCTGGGTATCATGTAAAGCCCCTCCGAGTGTAAATGCTAGTAATCTAGAGCAGAAATGGGTATCATGTAAAAAGAAAGAAAGCATGTAAGCAAGCCAGCAAGCAAATATCCAGCCACCCATCCCATCCCATCAAGAACCATCATAGCCATAGCTCAACCCGTCCCGTAATGAATCCGTAGCAAGTAATCCTTTAGTCCTCCCATCTCTGTCCTTGCCTATCCCATCCAACCATGTCCAAGTCCACATTCAGTGTTCTCAACATCATTGCCATTGTGAACTCCTATGGCACATTAGTATCCACATCATCTCTCTATAGACTGAGCCACTTACATCTTCCTCTCCCGGCTGTTCTCCCGTATCACCAACCCCCTTCGCTCTCTGCGATTTCTCATTCTCAGTCTCTTCATCAATTCCATACTCCGCATACACATCTCTCTTCTCCTTTCCATCATCCACTTCATCCTCATCATCACCACCATTCGCATTTGACGGTTCATCCTGTTCCCACGCATTACGATCCTCCGCCTGCTTCTTCTGCATTTCCTTCCAAGCCCTCGGTCCCCCCATCCTATCCAACCATTAGCCTTTTCATCCTCCTAACCCAACATCCCCCAAGAGATATGCGCCGGGGTCACAAACCTATTAACCCGATCCCGAACCTTCCCAAACAACTCCTCCGCCGCCATTCGACTCGCCCCCCTCCACTTCTCAATCAACTCCACCAACTCCCCATCAATCGCTCCCTCCCCACTCTCCCTCTCAATCTTCTCTGCCTGCTCCGCCGCCTCCAATTCCTCCTTCACCTCCCTGAGCTGCCGTTCCAACTCCCGCTGCGTCTTCAGCAAGGGCGCCACATCTGGATCTGCATTCAGTAGTGCAGTCTGCAGTGGGCTCGTAAAGGTCTTTCTGCCGCGAGGTGTTGGATACGTGGTCGAGCGATTGGAGGCGGAGAGCAAGCTAGGTGGTGCCGAACGTAGTTTGGGGGTGTTGGATGCGCCAGATAGTAGGGCATTCGTGCTTTTGTCTGCGAGCGGAGTTGTGGCTTGGTTGGAGAAGGATACAGAGGCGTGGAGCGGGTTGGATTTCGTGCCATCTTGGTGAGTCTTGATAGGGGATTTGAATGGGGTTCTGAATGGAGAGCGGAAAGGCTTGGAGAGGGTTTGGGCTGCGTCGAGGCGACGCCGTTTTGCGGCGGGAGTAGACATTTTGCTCTCTAGGTTCGTTTGGGTATTGTTGATACTGTCTATGTAAATGTACATCAATTGACTGTCGTCATGTTGTAGATAACATTTTGAGTGAGTGATGTTGAGATGAGACGAGTTGTAGTTCAGACTTCAGCCTGCCTGACAGCCTCGCGAGGTTCCTAAGAGGGTACATTTGGCCAAAAGGGAAGGAGCCGATTTTATATTTTTAAAGAGACTCCACAACAAAATATTCCAGCTTTATAGAACTTTTCAGGAATCTATTTCATCGTTCAGATATCAAGGCTTATATGTACAAGGACTAAAATACAATTCACGATATTTTTTATATTTCAATGCCCCACGCCCCCCGCAACCCACTGAGCAAACTCAGGATCACCAGGTTGGGGAAACAAACCTCTATCTGCTGGATGAGGCTGTTCGCCTTGTCCTCCTCCTTGCTCCCCTTGTTGATCTCTCGCCGCATCTTCATTCCGTCTACGGGCTAGTTGGTGTTGCTGTCGGTAGTAGATAAGGAATACCAAAGCAGTCGCTAATCCAATAATGATTAAGCTTTCCAAAAGCCCATCCTCTCCTACGTCTTCATATAGACCATCTGCGTCGCCACCTGGCATTGGGTCAGTTTCAGGAAGATAGTTGTCATCGAAGTCTGCATCTGCATAATACGGGTGGTCATCTTGCAAGAAATTGTGAATCCATTCGGACAATGACCACTGTTTCTTGGGAACTAGCACTTTATTAGCTTTGCCGTGACCCTGGGGTCGAATCTCTTACCTGGTTCGTCTTGGATCGAGTTAACCCTCCCATGAGTAAGTGTATTCCAAGCACTTCTAAGACGTAGCTTCAAAAGACTCAAGGTCACTGGCAAGTAAGCCTCCTGGTTCGTCTCCAAAGCGAGATCATAATATCGCTTAGCCAAGTGGAAATCCTGGTTCAGGCCAACTCCATTTTCATGCATCCAAGCCAGGTTAAATAGAGCTTGCGCGCTTTGGTGATATTCACATGCTGCCGTGTAACAAGAAGCCGCCTTCTCCAGATCAACTTCAGCACCTATGCCATCCAGGTAGTAATCTCCCATCTTGACCAGTGAGTCAATATTCGATTGCTTGGCCGATCTTGTCCAGTAGATAAGGGCAAGAGCTGGATTTCTAAGTAAGGGCGGTCTAGGGCTTGAAATTGACAACCAAGATGGGAAGTCAAGTTTTGACTTTTGTTCGTCGAGTATATATGCAACGTTCGCTTGGCCTTTCTCGTAACCTTGCTCAGCCGCGTGCATATAATCAATCAAAGCTAACTCGAGATTGCCATCTTCGTATGCCCCATTTGCTTCTGCAAAGGCTGAAAGGAGTGGTTCGGCCTTTTCAGAAACACTTTTATAATATGCAGTTGCCATTCCACAACTCTTATCTCGCCCAAGACCTAAAGAACTAAGTTCAGCTAGAAAGTAGTAGGCCTCTATATGACCATATCTCGCTGCAGCTTCAAAGTATCGATTTGCGACTGTAATGTCGCCAGCCGTACCTTGGTCCAGGAAGAGCGCACCTAAAGCCACCTGAGCTGGCGAATAGTCCAAGTCTGCGGCAGCCTTTAGATACTCGGTTGCTTTGAGGGTGTTTTTGGGAACCCCCAGCCCATACAGATGCATAATTCCCATACCGTATTGTGAGCCTGCATCTCCGCTCTTAATGCCTCTTTGGAACCAAATCTGTGCTCTTTCATAGCTTTGTTCAACGCCCTCCCCTCTCAAAAACATCCGGCCGAGATACCCAGCTGCTTTGGTTGCTACCTTCTCAAGGCCTGGCTTGTCGCTCTCGATGACTCGTCCGTCCCTTTGCCAATACATTTTGGAGATCTTCATGAAGTACCACTTTGCACTTTTCAGATTCCGAGGGAGGCCTTTCTGGCCATCGTAATGGATCCGCCCAAGGCCAAAAGTAGCCTTGAAGTCTCCTTTCCTCGACATCAGGTCCAGATATTCCAAAACATCGTCCAAAGCAGCATGGGCATCCGAGTTTGGCCCAGCCCTATTCGGATTGCTATTCCCGGAACTTGAGAAGCTTGCTCCCTCGCCATAAACACCCCCATCGTCATCCGCCAATCGATATGAGTCCTGCACCCAGGCCATTCCCCCCGGAGGTCCGGACCGAAACCATTCAATTGCCTTATCTGCAACATTTTTGTAATGCTTGACCGCGATGTCACAATCTCGCGGCACCCCAATCCCGCTATGATATCTGAATGCTACTGTCATCTCAGACCGTGTGCTCCCTCCCTGTGCTGCGAATGTGTGATATAGTAAAGCTTTTGCCTGGTCCCGCTCAACTGCCCCTCCAATCCCTGTAGCATACATAAACCCAACCATATGCTGCGCAGAGCTATTTCCGTTCAACAAGGCCAACTGCTGATATCGTCGAAGAGCTTCCGGATAATCCGTCGGGTACGAAAAGTTGCCATAGAAATTCATCTCAGCCAGCAGGTAAATAGCATCTGGATTATTGACTTGCGCTGCCTCTTCCAGAAGCCGCACTGCTTCCCCTACCGTCACAGGTATCTCTTTGGCCTTCTTCCCGGCTCCATCTGAAGGGGGTCCTGCGATAGAAAGCCGTGGCAGAAGCGCTAAAACATATTGACTGACTGTTCCCAAGAATCCGTTGGGCTTTCGAGACGGGCGGGGGTTTAGTCGTTCGTACTTGCGCAAAAAGAAAAGAGCTTTATCGACCTGCTCGACACCTTGAACCGTAGTCAGTATTGCCATCTGCTATAGCTGAAATGCTTCTCACCAGCTGTGTTACTTCCATCATCATCTTGCCCCCCCAGAGGCTTCTGCGGGGTCGGGGATTGCGCCGCGATCGATGGCTTGGGGCTTATTGATTCTGTATCGTCTGCTACTTCCGTACATATCGTAGGAAGGAGGATCTGCGAGATTACTGTTGAACGTTGATGTCAGTCTTGAAGCTTAGCTTAGAGCACCGCAGTCCAACATACTAAGTAAGTACGGCAGTCCACTGCTCCAGGTCTTCATCTTGGTGTCTAAACAACAATTACTTCATCCGAGAAGCTGTAGAAGAGTGATATGTCATTGTTCCAAGTTATATGAAACATTCATATCGAAGGGCGAGGTTGCGAATATACTTTGTTGTTTTAACATCCGCTCGTTTGCTCAAACTGTCCTCTTTCTAAAAGCAGCATTGCACGCGATTGCTTGCCGAATTCGTCAGCGGCTGGCTGCCTTTGCCTCAACCGCAACACAACATCAACATTCATCATGATACATTTCTGATCCTCTAACCAAGCAACCGAATTTCAGAACATGTTTATTAGACTTGAGGCCTTTCAATAACCTCTCTAAGCTTAATAACACGATTCAGGCAAAAATATCTAAGAAAATGTCTATTTGACATCGGAGTATATGTTTACAATCTGCAATCGGACAAGGACGAGCAATGGCAAGCACAAACTCAAGAAACGCAACCCTATATTTTAATTAAATGTCCTCGAGGCTATAGTGGATCTCTTGGTGATCACATAATACTATCGGAGACTCGCATATGGCCTGACGCATTAATTATAGACACTATTAGGTTGATTATAAGTGCTCCAAGTCTAGGTTGAGGACTCTATGGCATTTGATGCATATTCATCATACCTCTGGGGTATAGTCCTAACCAAAAGAAAACTCAAGATTACTCGTGGGTATAATCTTCCTCACTTGCTCCTTTCGGTCATTCTCCTCTCCAGGCTTTGATTTGGCCGTCTTCACCACAAGTTAAGACCAGTTGGTGCTAAGACTGGATCAGCAAATTTTCGATACCTCACTCGTCATAGAATTTGCAAAAGGAAGCGCTTACCACATCCAGGAAACAAAACGATCTCACAACCTCCGAGTCATGGGCCCCATCTAGTCTGACTTTTGACTCCTTTGAAAATGCCCATGGAGGACTATTTTTGAGTTGAATAAGGTCAAAACTCCCTCGGCCACTTATGAAGCATTAGCATAACAACTCTTGGCCCTATCTTTGATGTTAAAAACTCACTTATGATCACCTACTCCGATCACGGCCCCTCCATCAGGTCTCCTCAATACATTTGCGACATATTCACCCACCTTCTGCTCATTTCTCATATCCCCAAAATGCACAGGTGCCGGTTCTTCCACGGTCTCTTCGGGATTCGTGACTAGTTGATACATGGAGAACTTCTCATCATGCGATAAGGCGAAGATATCGATATCGCTGACGAAATTAGAGTGGTGGATAGAAGAACCGTGGTTGATAGTTTGATAGAGGGCCTCTTCTTCATCGGATATGGTGGTATTGAAGAGGTTTACGAGACCGTCTGTTGAGCCTGAGAGTAGAATTTGAGGTCTCGAGGGATGAAATTGAAGCTGTGACAAAATTAATGTGAATTCATATACTTGGAGGATTTGAGAACCTACTTCTGTAACATCATCGCTGTGACTCTCAACGTATTTGACTATAGGCTCTCCAAAATTTCTGTTGTCCCTAAGAGATGCAAGAGTTAGGATCGAATCTAAAGTGGCCTGCAGCCCTAGGACGTACTTACCACATGAAAATAGAGGCCTGAGAATTCGTCAATTCTGTACCAGCTGCCACAGCATTTCCGAAGCATGCCAGTGAGAGTATTGGCGCATTTTTGTCTACAGATATAATCAGAAGACAGATTCTCAAAAAAAAAAAACCCCCCAATAAACGATCAAGACTCGATAAGTAATAATGTCAAGAAACAGCTCTAAGTACTCTCGGCTTATAGACTTCAATCTTTGCCACGCAAGGTAGAAATAAAATGAGATAAATTAAGCTATCAACACCAAACTACGTAAAACGTTGAAAAGTAACTCACCAGTGCCCGCTTCCCCAGCCGCCAGACCACTTCTCAGATCAATCAATCTAACCTTGCCGTCCCTCCCCGCCGTACAAACTACCGCCGCGTCCTCCGCTCCTACAGCTCTCAAGCACGTAACGTCTTGATTTACCTTTTTGATCTCACTTGACGGCCCACCACTCAAAGCCAGAGGATTGAGAAGCCGTAGACTGTCATCGGAAGAGATGGCTGCGAGACCGCCTGCTACCGGCACGATGTCGTAAATATATGTATCGACTGGTTTGGAGATGTGGTATGAGTCTATGGAGCTGAGGGTATACATTTTGAGGGATTTGGTGGAGTTGATGTTTTGGTGGGAGCGTGCTAAAATTTCTTATTTGAGATGTAGATTTTCCGTTTCGGGACAACACGACTATATTTTCACATTGCTCCCAAAATTTCAAGATTCATATCCCATACAGTTCTCCCAAGATGCCTAGTCTGTTCTTAACCTTGATCGAGCCTTGCTCTCGCTTTGGCAAACAAATGACTATCCAGAAGGTTGATCAATAATATAGATCACGTGTATACTGTTTCTTGCGCAGAAACCCCTACTTATTCCTTGTATCTATTAAGGGAACTAGAATTTGAGCAAATGATAAACGCTTCTAGAACTAGCACGATAGAGTTACACCAAAAGACGTCTAACTAGGCTCCTCCTTAACAATTAGATCAATCATGTGAAAAGCACCTGCATTCAACCACACCCTAAGCCCAGGCTTGCAATGATAGTATGCCATCCAGCTTCCTTCTCAGAGCCCCCGATCATCACACTCCGAAGGATTAGAGCTTGTATTAGAATGCACGACGCAACTCGAGTCTACTCTGCTTCGAGTATTTGGGTATATCTGTTGACAGTTGAGTTGCTACGTACCTGACAATAAGCATTCACCACCTAGTCAATACCTCTCTAACAGCTTTGTCACGCCTACTCCAAATCCAAAATTGGGAAAGCGAAAAATACTTTGCTCATAGGGTATCTTCAACTATATTTATCGTGCTTGTTCTTAACTTTAATAAGGAGCAAAGCCTCATGGTAGTCACCCTCCCTCTTAGCCTTCTTCAGCCTCCTCACTTCATCATCTTCCAACCTCCTCCCAACCGCTTCCTCGAGTTCCTTTCTGCTTATCTTCTCCCTTGCCTTCTCCTCCTTTGATGCCTTCAACTTAGGCTTAAATCGAGCTTGCATACGTATCCGCAAGGTCGTATTGAATGTGATGGTATCTGCATCCCCACGAATTTCCGGTAGCGCATTTGCCTTCGAGGATGTAGATGGTTTGATATTCAAAAAGGTTTCGCGTAGAGTTTGGATCTGGAATGTTCCTGGGGTGTCGGCGGTTGGTATTGCGAGGAAGGATTCTAACGGCGAGACAGCTTCTGTGTTCGCGGAAAGGACGCCGTATTTATCGCAACTCAAGTATCTATAACGAGGTCAGTCTTCATTCCTATAACGTAGGAACGACAACGCACTTTCCATGATGGCCTTTGAAGCTAAAGGTCTCCGTGCCGGCCACCCTGTTCGCAACAAAAACCTGCCTCACATCATGCGGTTCTGCCGTGGCAGGATCATTTTCAATGATATTCTCTAGAGGGAGGGCAAACACCTTGCCATTTGTGTCGCATGCAATACAAGTTGGAGGCTCTGAAGGTAAAACGAAGATGATAGGTCCTACAACATCTGTCGCAAGTTCTGCAGTGACCCAACTATCGTCCTCGACTACAGGTTCCTCTGCTTCGAGTTTGACGGCTCCGACTTCTTTTGATGTTGATGGTCCCCCTTCTCCAAATTTCTCAGCCGTGTCGACAACGCGCTTTCTCTTCTTGGTCTTCTTGTCCCCCTTAAATGTCAATGGCTTGACTGGCATGGTGATGGTTGCTTAATTGTAGAGTTATGTATCTGATTGTAACAGGGAGAGCTTCAATATTAGAGCTAAAGCTAGATGTAGCTAATCGACGGCAATAAATCAGACATGCTAGTCCCGGAATAGAAGGCGGTAAACCCGGGAAGCGAAAGCTCCTCTTACCCGTTGCCGTGAGATCAAATCCCAAACTCGAAGACACTTGCAAGATTAATCATCTTTTTTACTCAGTGTGTGAGTAGCAAGCTCAGATAGATCCCGATGGCTTCAATGGCCGTTACAGTGAGCCTAGAAGACTTAAAGAATGGTATTTACGCCTATCAAGTGCTATCTCAAAATGCTGTCCAGTTAACCTAATCGGAAAAGGGAACATCTCTTTCGATACATTAGTGAAAGCCTTCGGGCCCGACTCTCTAGGGATCATCATTGTCAAAGATTTCCCGCCTGAATTCGCCCAGCTACGACAACGTTTACTCTCCTACTCTTCATATCTAGGAAACCTTCCCGAATTTAAACTCAGTGAGCAAGCAATCCAGCTATCAACCCCGCTCTCCCCCCCCTCGCTTAAAGACCTCCAGACAAGATCGAGAATCCCGCTGCCAAGTACCTAACCGGCTGGTCTCGCGGCAAGGAAACCCTCAAAGATGGTCAAGTCGACACCCTCAAGGGTTCCTTCTACGCCAACTGTGCCTTCTACGTTGATCCCTCTCTCTCCTGCGCCAATCCCACCTCGGAATTCTCAACCGATAACTTCCCGGAATATCTCAGCCCTAATTTATGGCCGAGCGAGAGCACCTTCCCGGGGTTTAAGGAGACGTTCGAAGACCTATGTCGATTGATCATCGACACCGCCGTCCTGGTGGCAAAGGCGTGCGACAGCTATGCCGAGAAGGAGATCCCGGACTACGTGCCCGGATATCTGGAACATGTCGTCCGGACATCCACAACCACGAAGGCAAGATTGCTGCATTATTTCCCCGGTGAGCCTCAACCGACGACAGAGGGGGAGGGAAGAGAAAGAGAAAAAGAAAGAGAAGAAGAAAAAGAAAAAGACAACGACGATTGGTGCGCCACTCACCTCGATCACGGCTGTCTAACCGGCCTCACCTCCGCAATGTTCATCAACGAAACCCGTCAGGTCCCCGCAATCCCCGTCTCCTACGCCTATCGACCAAAATACCTCCCCCCCCTCGGAGAACTTGATTCCTCTCCCGACCCCACAGCAGGCCTATACATCAAATCCCGAAGCGGCGAGACGATCCAAGTCCAGATCCCACGGGACTGTATCGCTTTCCAGACCGGAGAAGCTCTGGAGAGGATCACAAAGGGCAGGTTCAAGGCCGTTCCGCATTTTGTCAGGGGGGTGAGACCCGGAGTTGCGGAGGGGGAGGACGCGGCGGGGAGGATTGCGAGGAATACACTCGCGGTTTTCACACAGCCTAATTTGGGTGAGGTGGTTGATGGAGAGCACGGGATTACGTTTGGCGAGTTCGCGAGAGGTATTGTGGAGAAGAATGTGGTGAGGTGAAGGGGAATGGTAGGAGATACATTAAATACATCGCTGGACATGACATTACAGAAAGCTTGATACACTTGAATTGATATAGGATCGATATTAACCCATATAATAAGCGACCCCTCAGGAGAAGAATCTAATTTTCTTATTTGGAAAATCATCTATTCTTTCCTCCAACTTAAATACAAGGGCACCTTTCTTTCCTTCCCCTATAAACATCCTCGCAGCTAACCCCTTCTTCATTCCTCTAAATTTGACATATAACAGAAGATCAAGGAGCCAGCATCCCCGAGACTTAGAGGAACACAGAGTGCATCGCACACCAGAAACCAATAAATACCCTTCCTTCTTTCTCTTCCAGCACCCAACGATGCCTGCTGCTCCCGCGGAGAAACACAAGAATAGAAACCCTCTGCACGCATTCTTTCGACGTGGGCGACCCATCGTGGATTGTCTCTTATTCCAAAGGGTGGTACCAAATCTCAAGCAAGCAGCTAAAGCAGAGCGCGCGGATATCAAATGATCGCAGGGGTGAAGCAGAGTTTCAAGTAATACGTATGCAGAGAGGGACATCGCAAACGCTTGTAAATTTCAAAAGAACGGCGTTGCTGGAAAGGTTGATTCCAGCGCGCGCATCAAAGATCTCTCCCAGTGCTAGTTTGAGGCGAGCTATGATTCTATAACTTCACCACCAAAGATTTCGGACCGATCTGTCGTTTTCTTCAACTTGTCATCTAACCGCATTAGCACTTCACTTCCAAAACCACGGATAGTCCAGAACACTAGAATGAAAAGTGCATTATAGTCTGCCATAACACCTGTGCCATGAATGAATCGTCCCCCCGAACTATACCATCCATCTGGATGAAGTCGTCCCAGATGCCCCCCAACGCCATGCCATGCCTATGCCCATGCATCTTCACTTTTGCAGAAGCCCATGCTACCTATCTAGCGCTATGAAACCCTCACGAAAGCTACCATCCATGTAAGCAGATATCCCAGTTAAAGACAAGGGAGCCAGGGGTGGGGTTTTGGGCTTACTAGCATCAATCTGCATAACCTGCGGTAACGCCAAGCGCACCTTATTCCTATACAAAGTCGGGTTCTTCAGCTGCAACGGATTCCCCTCAAAGTAAACTGTATTGAGTTTACTCTTATCCTTCAGCTCTTTCTCCACCTCCGCAAAATCCCCGATCTGGTTGTAACTCGCCCATATCTCCTCGAGAAACTCCAAATGACCGATTCCCTTCAAGCTTGAGATCTGGTTGTTACTGACATCAATGACTCGCAGCCCTCTGCAGTTCTCCAGACCCTCGAAGTTCTCCAGTGCATTGTGCGAGATGTAGATTTCTTCGAGGTGCGGGAGGTTGTCCAATCCGGAGATATGTCGTATCCTGTTCGATTGTATGCTCAAGATCTTGAGGTTCTGCAGACTTGACAAGCCCTTGATCTCGGTGATCTTATTCTTCCCCAGCCATAATTCCTCGAGCCCTGTCAGAGTTTCCAAGTTCTCTATCTCCCGTATCCTGTTTGCGGCCAATTCCAGGTTCCGCAGTTTCGTGAGGCCATCCAGATTCTCAATTGTGCTGATTTTATTTTGGACGAAGTAGAGGTCGGTGAGGTTTACTAGGTGGTTTACCTTCTTAATGTGTTTTATCTTGTTGAAGGAGAAATCAAGACTCTGGAGAAGAGCGAGGTCTTCTAGTCCCCGAATGTGAGCAATAAGGTTATCATAGAGGTCGAGCTCTTGGAGGACTTCCGCGAGACATGACAGCCCTTCGACCTCGGTGATGCTGTTTTGGCGAAGACATAGTCTTGTCACGGCCTTGAATCGTTCCAGGCGTAAGGAGGGTATAGAGGATATGCGGGAGTGGACACAGTCTATTTCTTCGGTATCGACGGGGTAGTCATCAAGAATATCTGTTTGGAGTGGGGTAATTAGCATAATTATCAACCACCTAGCACAGATCTATATTGTGCCCCAAGACAGGCTCTCACCTTCATCAGCTTCGATGCTTTCTCCTGGATGTACATTCTCTTCATCAGAGTATTCTGGGTCCGACAGAGCTTCCGGATTTACCAGCTCAATCTTCTTCTCTATCCGTAGCTTGCCGTCCCAGCCACTACTACTCCGAGCACTCTTGGGCGTATCGTGGGAATCGACGTCATCCCCGCTGATGGAGATATGGGGCGGTGTATGTTCCTTATCCGACGTCATGTTGAAGTTGTGTCAGTTGAGATCTTGGGTTGGTGGTGGGGAATCTCTAGCCCATAATGCGATGCTGCCGTTTTGTTGTAGTTTTGAGGATGGCGGGGCTGGTCAAATCGGCGGCTTTTCGCCTTCCAGCCATGCTGGTGACTGGCTTTCACCCTTCCTTCACGGTGACATCACAACATACATGCATACGACGGATTGAAGTTTTCAAGTCACATACTGATTCACAGAGCAATGACCAGAGTGTTGCATATATCTGCCAAGGGGATATAGAAGTCAAGTTCTATACCCCGCGTCGATATCTAGGACTTTGCCTTCCGACGGGACTTCGGACACGCCATGTTTACCCCCAGAGTCGAGCGTGCGTGAAGTTATCAACGAGACCGCTTCTGCTTACTCTTGGCAGATTGGGGATTGTACTATGGTCGTCAAAATGCTTTATGATCTTTGTTAAGACGCTGCCTCCAATTCCCGAAGAGAAAGGAACGAGCGTTCAGGAATACAATAGTGGGAAGATAATATTAGATTGGTCTCTGTGTGTGGTTAGTATCAATAATAGAGTAGAATTTACTCAACTGGTGAAAATCCCTATAATTATAGTTGAAGGTGCTCTTCCCTCATGAGTTCAAGAAATCCGGATAGACGTTTCTTATACCTAGTTTATAATACCTATCTATTTTCCTTGTCTGTCACTTATATTCCGCATACCAAAGACCAAAGACCAAACCGGGAAAGCTGAATTGGCGCCCCAAGAGCACGGGGATTCAATTAAAATTAAAACTAAACGCTGTCTAGAGCCCAGGGTTGAACTCGGAAAAAAGCCATCAATGGTGCATTCCATACTGTCCTCCCTCCTAGTCACACCAGCAGGAAGATTCAAAGCCATCCGTTCCCTAAGTGCACCCACCCACTACTCTACCAACCACCAGACTGCATACATAGCCTACCAAAGCTAAGCCATATCCTCAAGTATAAGGATACGACGAAACGCAAAAACTCGACATGAGGAATCCCGCGCCGTTTTATATCTAATCTATATAGAAGAGATGTACATGATGAGGAGAGCAACAAAACGCGAACCAGAGGCGATTTGCGTGTAGGTCAAGGAATATGTGTAAATGTTGCAAGCTAGCCTATGCAATATCTAGATCCAGACAAAAGGATGGTGATGTGAGGTAGGAGGTCGCTTCCTGTCAAACTTCGCTTAGAGATTTATGGGCATTGTTAGAGCTTCTCGGAAGTTGAGGTAAATACCTAGAATACTATAGAGACTAACGCATTCATAAGGATTGTGCATATGAGTTTAGAGGAGGGGGGGTACGGAATAAGGAGTTGAAATTTAAAATTTAAGACTTAAATCTTAGAACTCGAGACTCTGATCTACGAGCAACTGTAAGAAGGCTTGGTGTGAATTGGCTGGCTGTCGCATCTAGCCATTTCAAATTAGTATCCCAAGTGCAATAGGCACCTGCGATTTCGATCCCTTTCCGGCGGGGTTAGTGCATTCAAAATAAGTAACAGCTGAAATGCAATTCTGGTTTTGGCGTGAAACTTCAAGGTGTTATATTTTACGCTCCAATCTACAGAACGCCCCAGCCATATAGGCTTTTCAAAACAAATATCTTACTCTCCATCTCCTATCCACACTGCCCCATCTAAAGGTTCATTTCACCCCAATAGATCATCCAGGCCGCCACCTAACTTCTGCTGGCTTTGGGCGGGCCGCTGCTGGAGGGGAGTAGAGCTTGTGGATGAACCTGCACCCCAAATACCAGCAGTGGCCTTTTCCTTGGCCAACTGTCCTAAAGCAGGTCCCGACGCTGGGGTGCTGGTTTTCTTGATCCCGGCGCTTGCTGAGGACCAAAGAGATCCAAAAGCGTCACCACTGGGTTTCCCCCCGCTAGGCTTTACTGCAGGAGCCTTGATAGAAGACGCACTGGAGGCGGGTTGAGCTTGCGCCCCGGGAACCTTAACTGAAGTGAAGTAGTTAGGCTGCGAGCCTTGGTAAGCAGTAGTTCGAGCTGGTGCAACCGCAGGTGGTGAAAATGCAGAATAGTTGACAGGTGTGGGATTAGCACTAGATGCTGGCGAGATAGATGAAAATCCGACCAAGTCAGAAAGATTGGCTGCTTTTGGAGCAGAGACCGGGGTAGGAGCGGCATATTGGGTAGTCGATGTCGTAGTCGCACTTGAAATTGGGGGAAATGGAGCAGGTCCCGGCTGTACAGATGGGGTAGCAGACTGGAAATCGTCGAAGTCATCATCATCTGCCGTGTTCGACGCCGCAGGAGCTACAACAGGAGCAGAAATCGGGATCGGGTCGTCAAAAGAAAACAGATCCACCTCAGGTTCCTTCTTCTTGATGGGCTCTGGCTTCTTGGTCGCTGGTCTTTCCGCTGGTCTCCTTCGGCTTGTAGAAGGAGCATCGGCTTGTCTCCGTCCGGGTGCCGCAACTGCCCCCTCGTCATACTCATCGTATTCTTCAAACCTGTCTCTTCCACCCGATGGCGTATCCCCACGGCTCCCAGAATCTTGGAAATCGCTCGTTTGACCCCCAAACCCACCTCCGTCGCCATATACACCTCCGCTGTACCCCCCCGTATCCTCCACCACCACCACTTCCGCTTCCACCCTCTTCGCTGCCAAATCCCCCATATCTGCTGCTGCCGCTGGACAAGCCTCCCCCCATACCGGCACCACCTTCAACTCCCGTGTACTTATTACGTGTTGCTCGGGACTTCTTTCGTTCTGCACGGATTCGTTCAACATCGCTGAGCAGCTCGGCCAATTCCTTAGCCCTGTTTCGGACATTGATGCCCTGATCTTTGCCATTTGCATCGATGAAGTGAAACTGTCTCAACATCTTCAGAAGCGTAAGATGTGACCGGGCATCGTCGATAACGCGCTCGGAACCATTCTTTATGAGAAATTCCAACAGTGTCAGTGCTTTGTAGATTTGTCTCCATTCCTCGGCAGACTTCTCTGTAAACCGTTTATAAATCATGGGCATAATTTCGTTCAATAACTGACTGTTTCAAATTAGCAGGCAGTACGATCGAGATCTGGGCGCGGGGCTTACTAGTTGTATGTTCCATTGGCGATTTCTTGCATTAGACTCGAGCTGGAGCCCTATCCCAGGAATTAGTCTCCAAAGGCAAAACTAGGACAGACATAAGGGATTCTGGTCCGGGCAGACGAACCCAAGGTTCATTGTTCGTAGCTTCTCTAACTTTGGCTTCCATCTCGGTGTAATTCATGACGGCTGTAAATCCATCGTGAGCATGCGGACAGCTGGCGGATTCGAAGGGCCTTACCATTTTGGACCTTTCGCACACCGGCCTTGATGTCGTAGAGCGACAAGTTGGCCGCAGCCTCCTTCAAGCTTGCGAGATCCATATTCATAGCAGCGGGTTATGGAGAAGTGAGAGTTGCTGTTGGCGTAATATTTGGGGATGCGGGAGACGTAGCTCGAGAAAGTCCGGTTCGCCCTAATGCAAGGATCTCGAAAGGAAGATACACGTGACTGGCACACAGCCCAAAGGATCGGGATGATTCCTCTCGGTTGAAAGGGAGGGAGGCTCTGGAACGAGATATTGGTTGCTATGAGAGAGAGCGAAGAAGAGAGTTCAAAGAAGGAGGGGAAATATCATCCATAAGTGAAGCTAGAAACCGTATTAAAGTATACTCATACGTGCACCTAAATAGGTGCACGCCGAGTGAGGTAGGTAAGAAAAACACCAAGGGGCATCCGTGCTTAGCCTGATAAATTATCCTAGCGTACATGTCTAACTCGACATCCATCCGCTTGGTAAATCTTGCGGTTCCTTTACCAACGGACTTGACCTCTCTCTCCTCCAGATATGTCACGTGATATCAAATTGTTCGAAAGACGGGCTGAGGGCTTGGATCCAAGAATGCAGAGGAAGGAAGTGTATTTGAAGTTCGGGTGAAGACCTCAGAAGTCGCTGGTGTAATGGTTTTGCCCTACTCGTTCGAAACTCGAGAAATGCCATGCCGTCGAACGATGCTCTACTGCCAACAGTCTGCTACTACTAGAACCCTTGCCGCGGGCAGCTACCCGAAGCCCCCTGATAAAAATCTTTGTCGAGCAACTCTCTCCTCAACCATCATCACTCTTGTATCATAACACCACGACCATCGAAAGACGTCTTTTGATTCCCGTTGTATCCACCTCGACGCCTTCCACCACCCCGATCCTGTCCTTTCAGCAAACCAATTACGGCGTCGGAGCTCTGATACGTCCCCACTCTCCCATCTCACGGTATGTACTATACAAAGCAGATCTCGAGATGCATGATGCTGTGTCTTTTGCCGCAGTCGGGGGTTCGAAGAATTGGGTGAATGGCTCCTTCGTACATGAGAGATCGATCTGGTCACAGCCGATCCCTCTTTGGATGAGGGCTATTCAATTCCAAGCTCTCGCCTCCCTCCCTCGGTCTCTCGATAGTCTCCCATTGAAGGCTGAAGGCTGAAGAAGTGGCCCGCCACCCGCAGCTCTCCGGCTGTGGGAGAGGAGGGCATCGATGATGGACCTTCTGAGCCCGGAGTGATGGAGGGGGGGAGAGGAGGGGGCTGCGAAAGCTGCGGTGATGAGGGCATTGTCAGGTGTGCGAGGCGTCTCTGCTCCTTGCTTGCTTCAGCACGCATCATCGTCATCCAGTCCATGGCCCGTATGGCTCTGATTCTGGTCCTGACTCTGGCTTGGGAAACCTCTGATTCCTGTTGACCACAACATCTGCTTTCCACCCCTCTTCCCACCCCTCTTCGATCTTCCTATTTCCCGCTCTTCATCCTGTCTTGATCCCGGCCCCCTTGACGCATCGAAGCCGAGAGCAGATCCTGGAACTGTCGCTTATTTGGTACTAGCGCCCTTTCGCTGCAAAAGATGTTGCCCCGCCTTCGAGTCTTTCAACCCCACCAACTCTCTTCCCTCCCCTTCAGAAAAACCCTCATCAACAAACGCACATTTCACGCTTCATCTATAAACATGGCCATCAAGACGTGAGTGCCGGAGCTCCGTCCATCGCGCTGCCGCGAGTACTGACTGTCGCAGATTCTTTGACGTTACCTGGGAAGGCCCGGTCCTCGATGCTGCTGGCAAGCAGACCTCCAAGGTTGCTGGTAAGTGAACAAATTCCCATCGACAAAGTTGGCACCGCATGTTCTATCCATCAATTATATCTCCTTCATCGTCGGTCGCACTCCTCGAGGTCCTCCGAGCTCTGCTGGGAGCTGCATACCACTGCTGCTCCCGTTGTTGACATCATCATCCGACCCAACCCCACCCCTCTTTACCCTGGCAAAGCTGACCCGACCCTCTACAGAGCAATCTGGTCGCATCAACTTCGTCCTCTACGACGATGTAGTCCCTAAGACTGCCGAGAACTTCCGTGCTCTTTGCACCGGCGAGAAGGGCTTCGGATACTCTGGTTCTGCCTTCCACCGTATTATTCCTCAGTTCATGCTTCAAGGTGGTGACTTCACTCGTGGAAACGTACGATACCATCCTCCCACCACAACTCGACAGAAGCTTACATAGATATAGGGCACTGGTGGCAAGTCCATCTACGGCGAGAAGTTCGCTGACGAGAACTTCTCCCGCAAGCACACCAAGCCTGGACTTCTCTCCATGGCCAACGCCGGACCAAACACGTAAGAATTTCCCAGATTTGTTGAGTGAACAGCCCGACTAACTACATCACAGCAACGGCTCTCAATTCTTCATCACCACCGTCGTCACCAGCTGGCTCGATGGCAAGCATGTCGTCTTCGGTGAGGTTGCTGATGAGCAGTCCCTTGCGGTTGTCAAGGCTCTCGAGGCTACCGGCAGCGGCAGCGGCAAGGTCAACTACAACAAGAAGCCAACGATTGTCAAGTCTGGCCAATTGTAGATGACGCAATTTGGTGAGAGCTGCGATCGTACTTGGAGATTGCCATTTGTGGTCTGAAGATACTCTAGGCAGATTAGCAGGGTGGATGAGCTAGGGGACGAAAAGTTATGAGGCAACTGAAATAACATCGGCCTTACTCATCATCGTACTCGTTCTCGTTGTGATTTCATGGATGAAACCTCATTGTGACTTGTTTATCCCCATCAGCTGTGACCCTATCATTAAGCTTCCCGTCATCAGTAAGGTAGTGAGAACTCTACCCTTGTGATAGTTGTTGGGCCAAAGTACATCGACCCCCAATTGGGGTTGAGCACTACAATCAAGCAAACTGCCAAGGGTCACACTCCAGTGGTGCATGAAGTAAGATTGACATGGCCGAAATTCCTGTATTTACATTTGATACTTTTCTAGTGTACAACCTGATGACATTTGCAATATCTGCAACTTATGAGTCCGTGGTATCTTCCTGAACTCCAAAAACACCCCACCCACGCTATGCAAGTATGTCCGATTTTCCTATCCATTTGCCATTCACAGGCTAAACCAATCATTGAAGTATTCACAATTGCTCGGAGCTACGGGTCCTCCCTCCTCGCACAAGTTGAAAACCGGACACCTCCCGCAAGGAATCTCCGCGAATCGGCTCCCCACCTCATCTTGATCCATCAAACTCCGCCTGAGAGCCCTATATGAAATCCGGTCGCCGTCGACTACCCTCTCGATTTTGTTATCGTAACACATGACCTCCAGCAGCTTTTGAATATCCGATTCCATGAGGGTCTGTTTGAAGGCGCCGCTGGTTTCAACCATCAACGTGAGCTCGTTGGCAGTGAGGTATCCTTGCCATCCAACAGGCATGGGGAAATGGGCGTTGAGCAGCATCTTCCTCTTCGTCTTCTCATCCACGGCTTCGGTTCTGGGGCCTAGCCCCTTGTCCCTCGCAGCCTTCACCTCTTCTGGCGTCATCTTCTTGAGGATCTTCTTTGGCTGCTGAGTTGCGTAGCTCCTACTGACGTAAAATGTTTTTCGAAGAATCGTCTGGTGCAAGAATTTCATGGCGTATTCAACGAAGCCCTCGTCGAGCTGTCCATCCGTGTACCACGGCCCCCCTGTTGCGCGTTCGGAAGGGCGGAGCGAGGCTTTGATGTAGATCTTTCGGGTTGGGTGTTCTACGGATTTCATATCAGAGATCATGCCTTTCGTTTCGAGGGCTTTGATGGAGTTGCGGAAGACGACATCGTGGAGATTGAGTCTCATTTTGATCGTCCGGGCCCAGAGGCCATCGGAGCCTGCGTCATCGATGAGTCCGTAGACTATCTCCTGCTCTTGAGTCAAAGAACGATATCTAGTATATCCTGTTAGTCTTGGTTCGGCCTAGAGAAATTGCTGTATGCAATTCCATGCAATTCTCGAGTCCAAGAATCCGAGGCTCTGGAAAGAACTCTCCCCCCAAAAGGATTGAACTACATACTTCCTCGCCTCTTCTCTATTCCTCAGCACCCATCCCACACTTCCTTGATTGACCATCTTGAAAAGCTTATCATCCACCAAGCCCTGCATAACCACCAACAGAATCCGAATATCATCATTGGGGATCGTGCTCAGTTCGAAGATGTCCTTCTGCTTGAAGATAAAGTCGGCTCCCTTATCCTCCACGACGGGAAGACAAGCTTCGTAGAGTTCATTCTTCAAGGCTGGGATATCCAGCCCGGGGGTGGTTTGACTGCTGGATGCCATTGTGTGCGCCGTTTGCTGGCGGGGGAGTTTGCAGATGAGGCAGAAGCAATGCTACCGCAGAGTCAGATTCATCGAGTCTTGAAGGGATCGACAACGCGACGTGGTCACAGTTGGCGGCGGGCGGATCTGAAATTTAATTTTTTGGAAGGGTCGGGGATTTCTTGGCGAGGCTGTGAAGCTGAGAATCCGGGGTGGGGTTGGGTTGGGGACGAGCTTACAGTACCGAGAGGGCGATTAGACCAAAGTCCCGTACCGGATCTCATAGCATAGACTCACGAGCCGACATGGTTTCAACAACACTTTGAGTTTCGCCAACTATTCATCAATTCCTATCCATCTTTCCGTATGTTTTGCATTGTCTATATTGCCTGATAGCTCAGATGTTTCTTAATTGCACCGCCTTCTACTATTATGCAGACGAAATGCCAAGGTGAGCGTTGAAGGAAGTCCTTCCAAGCTCTCGGCAACCACTCACAGCCATGGCAACTCTCGATCCGTCGTTCCACCACTTCAGATGGCCTGTTTGATATCTCGAGACCTCGAGTGGCCTCTGGGATGAGCTGGAATCGCAGGACTCTGCTCATGCTACTATCGCCATCACAGCCTCTTGTTTCGAACACCATCCACTCTGACCCGCCAACGCGGCTATCTCACCACAAAGATTCCAGCTCCACGGCTCTTCTCCATCTCTCTCAAATAGGATCGCGGCACAATGCCGATGTCTTGGTCGTCTATTCGGTCCCGCGTTTCCCTTGGACGAGGCTGAAAGAGTTCAAGGGTTGTGAATGGTTTCACCGTTTGCGAAGCGCCCACATCGCAACGACCTCGAGTGGGGATCTCTTCCCATTGGCCGTCCTAGCGTCTGTCACTACACTCGATTGTATCAACAATTATAGAGTCAATGGCTTGATTGTTAGCGATGAGTAAATCTTGTGTACTTTTGACAGGCTTGGTGGTTGGTGATTAATATTTAAACATTTTCGTTCCTCGCCATGTTTGCATTCTTCATTCCACTCTTCAGCCTTCAGTCAAATAGAAAATACTTTCTTTTCCATTTCCTACTTGAGCTTTTCCCTTGACACCGTCTTGTCAGACATAACAAAACTTCACTCTTTGTTGAAATCTCAACTCTCTCACTCGATATTTTTTTTCGAATTTACAACAGCTTCTCACCACCACGGCAACGCCGACAAATCACTCTCTAGGCACACTCGTTATCAACCATCCACCTTGGTCCCTCCACCCTCATCGCCAAGTCATCGCTCTCGGCCAAAACTCTCGAGACCAAGAAATTTCACAATCTTCTGAAGACAATTCCACACCACAAAGAAAACTGGCTCCCACATTTCCTCAACCAAAACCATCCAAGATGCAGGGGCCAGAATTCGGAGCTCTAGGAGCTACCTTCACAGTCGCTCGCTTGATGCAGGCCATCTCACTCATTTCTATAATCGGCATGACGGCCAACTTTGTTTCTCAGATGGTATCCTCAAGTCAGGTGCCACCGCCCGTCCTCGTTGGTACCCTCGCCGTCGTAAGTCCCCTCCCCTTCCCCTTCTCGCTTAACCACCTCCTAACAAAACATCTCAGACCTGCGTCTCAGCCCTCTATGTAATCATCTCCTACATCCTCTACCTCGACTCCCTCCTCCCCCTCCTCATCTCCTGCGCCATCGACTCCGCCCTCCTCATCGCCATCATGGTCGTCGCCATCACCGTCGGCAAGCCCCTCTCCTACCTCAACTGCGCCGCCCTCCCCTCCCTCTCCGCCGCCGACACGGGCTCCTTCCTCGACTCCGTCGGCTCCAACCTGTACAAGGTCAACTACTGGGTCTGGGCCGGCGCCAGCAAGACCACCTGCTACGAGATGAAGAGCATCTGGGGCCTGAGCATCGCCTTGAGCATCCTCTTCGCCTTCAGCAGCGTGGTGAGCATCTGCATCTGGAAGAGCCTGAAGGTGGCGGGGGAGAAGAAGAAGGCGGATGAGGCGGGCGCGGCCAAGGAGGCGGATCTGGAGAGAGGTGGCGACGAGTTTGCGCAGTGAATGATGAAGGGATGGTGTTGTAGAAACTTATGCTTATGAGGAGAATTATTAAAATGGGGATCGCGATGAGAGGTGAGAGGTGGATGGGGTAATGGTATGGATGTATGGATGTGTAAAAAGAAGAGAGAGAGAGAGAGAGAGAAAGAGTATCTTCGGATACTAGAGCCTCGACGGCATAGGTCAGCTCCTTAGCGAATAGGGGTCATTTGTTTGGAGCGGCAACCTGTCTCGTCTGTATTGGTTGTGATTTAGTGGGTTTGGGCACTGGACATATTAGATTAATGAGGGGATGGGTAATTAAATAGCTTAATGGGTTTCTTGGGTATTCATACTCCCCTTCGCTCGTTGTAATTATACCCTTTTTGTGTCTTGCCTTTGTGTGCCACTATATTTTCAGCTATGGACTCAATTGTATCATTGACTTTGTATCACCAAACTTTCTATCTTCCACAGCACCATTATGGGATCAGATCGTTCACGTGGAAAAAACTACGCGAAAGAAGCTCGAGGGCGGTAAAATGATCGAATCGCAATACCTGGATGACTACGCTAACGGCCCAGCAAGACCTAAGATACATCGAAACGCTATCGGCTCATTCATATTTTGTTCCTCGCCGAGTGAATTGCCCATTCATCAAGCACTTGTCTCCTTTCATTACATCCCCATTGCCAACCACCATCAAACCTTTCATCTACCAACGCGGATAACACCAGCTATGAAACGGTGAGTGGGAAGCCTATGGATAAAGTGGACGAGGGGCGCTTACCTGCGACGAGTCTCTGTATCTTGGCACGGATCACCGGGCTCTTCATGTGTTCCTGGAGAGCAGCTGGATCGTTTTGCGCTTGTTGGAGGATACTTTGCATGACTGGATCTTGCATAATACCCATGATCTACCTCAAGATTAGCTTGTGTGCAACTTTTGATGAAAAGATCACTTACCTCAGGGTCCTTCGAGATTCGCTCTTTCGTCTGTTCCTCGGTCTCGTTCTCTCTCGCACTATACATGGCCTCGATTGCCTTTTGTTGGTAACCATCAATCTCTCTGGAATTAGCCTTTGTGACATCGACTTCATGGGCTTCAACACAGGCGTCCAAGCATTTCTGGTATTCTCTCATGCCCAAGTAAGCTTGCGCCTTTCGAATGTAAGCTTTGATGAACTTGGGATCCTTCTTGATAGCCGTATTCAAGTCGTCAATGGCACTTGGGAATTCAAGAAGCTTGATGAAGGCAGCGGCACGGTTGCTGTAGCCTCTAGGATCTTCGGGAGCACGCTTGGTCATCTCAGTATATGCTTCGACCGCAGCTGGCCAGTCTGAATTCTTGAATTTGGCATTTCCGAGCTCACGGGCTTCCTCTGCCTTCTCTGGGTCGATGTATGCCTTCCTTGCAGTGTCAATCTTGTTCTTTTCGGCAGCACGAAGCTTGTTGACAACGTCGGGAGTGCGGTGCTCGGTGAGAGACTTCTGGAAATTTTGAATGGCATTTGCATAATCTCCCTTCTTTTCGTAGGAGGACCCAATGCGAGCGTATGACTTAGCAATCATCTTGAAGTCCGCATAGAGAGCACGTCCTTCCTCAACAGCTTTCTCGCATGTCTCGATTGCCTTGTCATATTCTCCCTTCTCAAAATAAGCAGCACCTAGGTTATTCAAGTAAGTGATATCCTTGTATATATCCCAAGCCTTGCCATAATGCTGAATTGCCTCGTCAAAGTTTCGCTTCTTGTATTGCTCAGTACCCAGCTTCTTTTCTTCGTCTGCCGCAGCCTTGGCCTTGGCTTTCTCAGCTGCCTCTTCGTCGACCTCTGGTTCTGGTATGGGCTCCTCTTTGGGCTTTGGGGCTTGAGCTGGACTAGGTCGAGCATCGGGCATAGGTACATCCTCTTCGGCTTCTTTTGCTTCTGAATATGAAGGAGGGGCACCTGGACCGCCTGGCACATCACCCATCATGCTCATATCTACACCCATAAGGACTCCCAGAACTTGAATCATTCGAGGGTCAGAAAACATAGCTTGAGAGTCGCTTGGGTTATTTTTAATAGACTGAAGCTTTTGCATGAACGTAGGGTCTGCAAGGAACGCGCTCGTCTTGGGATTGGCAGCAAGTTTTTGAAGCAGCTGAGGGTCATTAAACATGGATCCAAGACCAGCAGAAGGATCTCCGGTAATCCCATCTGATAATTTCTGTCAATATAATTTCAAATGTTCATATTCCAGATGGTAGCTTACCTGCTTTGGCTTCCGCATCAATGGCACGTTTTACAGAGGCAAGGCCTTGCTTATTTTGCTGATTGTTTGGATCCAATTTCAAGCCTTCTTCGTAAGCATCATGAGCTCCAACAAGATCTCCTTTCCCATGTAAGGCAGCACCCTTCCGACCCCATCCCTTTGGCCAGTCTGGCTTGATCTCGGTAACCTTTTCTGCATCCTTCAGTGCATTCTCGTAGTCTTTCTTCGAGGCATAAGCAGCAGACCGATTGGAGTATAGAATGTGGTTCGTAGGTTCGATTGCGATGGCTTCAGTGAACTTGGCACTTTGAGGCAATCAGCAATGTTCATGCGCTTCAGATGTGTTCAACTCAAGTTGCAGGTCGACATCGACGGTATCTCGAGATGGAAATAAACGGAGGGGTATCACTTACACGGCCTCGTCAAAATTCTTCTCTGCAATTGCCTTGTTACCAAGGGCTTTTAATTCGTCTGCCATGTTGATGAAGGATATATCTGAATAGTTCGAGTCAAATTTCTTTGTCGACTCGTCAGAAAGGTATAATTCAAAGTTGAAGTTGGGCTTGAATCAGACAACCATTTTCAACTTCTCGATCTTCTAGAAAGCTCTACCCACAATACTGCCGGAAGCTCAGACCACTTTTTCGGCGGTGAAATGGTCATGTGAACGACAACCTTTCACTTACGGAAGGCGAAGTTTGCTCACCAAACACCAATAATCAACACTAACGTACCGTATAGACACCACAGCTACTCGGTTGCCCCGTTCAATATTCAAACTCACTTCCACAACTGCATAAACAGTGGTAATTGTAAGTTTAGATCTTGAAAATTCGGCCAATAGAACTATAATCACGTGTTTGTCTTCCGCTCAAGACATCTGATACGCAGAAACATTTTTGGTTATCATCATTATATAGTTGTTCTATTTCTAAGTATCACACTGTTCTGTGTGTGTGAATCAATATGAAGACTCTGGCAGCAAAAAGACCATCAGGTCGCTATGCACGAGTTCGTGCATGGGCTATCCGACCCAAACAGGTCTGCCCTTCCCAAACGCTCAATACTCCGCCCCAAAACTCCAACCAATGCTATGAGTATGCTTTCTAAATTACTCTCATCTTTTCCCTTCGGCGGCACGAAGGACTGCAGCTGGCGACATCACCAACCCTGCCCTCTCCTGCATAGTCAACAACGTGCTCGTGACTGGTGTCTGAGCTCCGCTGGGTATAGGAGTATTGCTTCTTGTTGGGGGTGCACTTCTGTTGTGTGCCATATGGCTTTTCACGAGATGGCCCGCTGCCAAGGCACTGCATAATGACAGCTCTCCTGCAAGCACACCTGCAGCGATAATGCGGGCTAGTTTGCGAGAATTATCTCCCGGGTTGGTTGGGTGTGACCCACGAACACCAAGCAGGTCCAGCATAGCACTTTGGGGTTCCAATATAGTGCCCCCACCTAGTGTGCCAACCTCAATTGACGGCATGGAAACGCTAATCTGGAGATTTCCATGCAGACTAGAGACCGGTTAGCGGAAACCCATTGCAATGCGCAAATCTTAACTTACTTCTTCATCAAGGTGATACAGTTACTGCTCTCAATATTCTGGGCTGGATCTTGACCAGTAGCCAGGAAGATTGCCGAGACAATGTTAGCAGCATGGGCATTGAACCCGCCGATACTGCCAGCCATTGCACTGCCAACAAGATTCTTGGCAATGTTCAACTCAACTAATGCGTCGACATCACTCTTCAGGACCTTGCGCACAACATCACCGGGAATGATAGCTTCTGCCACGACACTCTTGCCTCGGCCATCAATCCAATTGATTGCTGCCGGCTTCTTATCTGTACAATAGTTACCAGAAAGTGTGATGATTTGCATATCATCAAAACCACTTTCCATCGACATGACGTGCAAAGCATGCTCAGCACCCTTTGAGATCATGTTCATTCCCATGGCATCGCCTGTGGTTGTTTTGAATCGAATGTAGAGGTAGGTCCCGGCGAGCGCCGTCTTCATAGATTGAAGTCGAGCAAACCGACTAGTAGAATTGAAAGCAGTCTTCATGACCCTCTGGC
This sequence comes from Ascocoryne sarcoides NRRL 50072, assembly GCA_000328965.1. Classification (NCBI taxonomy): domain Eukaryota; kingdom Fungi; phylum Ascomycota; class Leotiomycetes; order Helotiales; family Gelatinodiscaceae; genus Ascocoryne; species Ascocoryne sarcoides. Next base: position 2,667,411 of record KB205945.1, on the reverse strand, counting down.
CCTCTTCAGAGTCAAGCCACACTTTAGCTGCACCGGCTCGGGTAAGAGTCTCGAAAGCAACACAAGGACCTCGAGTCATTCCATCGCCTGTCAAGACGGTGACAGCTCCGCCACCTGCATTGATAGCTTTGGCACCACGGCTCGTACTTGCGACAAGCACACCTTCTGTTGTAGCCATGGGTAGGAAGTAGCTTTGACCGTCAACCACAATGGGACCGGCAACACCAAGCGGTAATGGCATATAGCCAATAACGTTTTCACAGCAAGCCCCAAGGACACGATCGTAATTGTAATGCTCATAAGGTAACTTGGATTTTGCCAGTAAGCCTGTGGTTTCTCTCGTGGCTGGGGTGCGTGAAATAATGCTTCTTCGAATCTTGACAGCTCGAGTTGTATCTGCGAGAGTTTTTTCGAGTGAATAGCCAGGAATCTTTCCTTGCAAAGACAATTCTACCAATTCCCTATCCGTAAGTTCCGGTGCTCGCTTCTCTTTGAGGAACCATTCCATTTCAGCTTGGCTTCGGCGCATAGGTGGCTCGCTAACTTGCGATTTCCTCATAGTCAGGCCCTCGTCCTCGTCGTCGGTCGAAGCAGGGGTGGGGGGTGGAGCTCCATCTTGAGCATCAGGATCGATAGCAGGTAGCCTTAACGTAACCGTAGATTGGTTGTTGAAGCGTTCAGCCTGCTGTAGCTCCCTTGGAACGACAGCATGGGGCGGAGGGAGCTGTAAGGGCTCTTTGACGCTCCATCTTGCTGCGTTGAAAAGGTATCCGTTCAGCACTACGCTCAACGCTAGAGCCACAATAATCCATTTTGAAAGGATAGGATCCTCCAAGCTGTTTAGCAAGCTGTCGACGACGCGGCTGCTCATGGTAGAATCAGCCAAATCAGAGTAGGTTTTCCCAAGTGCCTTATCCTTGCGGTTCTTCGATGGCTTCCCATAATGGACAGAGGGATACTCAAGCTCGTACTTGATCGGAGGGAGAATTGTCACGACGGTGAATCTATCATGTGATTTCGCAGATTGAAAGATAAAATCGAGGCCGCTGGCAGCGACTTTGAAAGGATCCATCGGAGGGGGTGTCATGACACTTGAAAGGCCTTGCCCAGAAAGCCCACTAACGGTCGGAGGCTCCACGTTGCTTCGGCCGCCTCGGAATGGAATGGTAGCGAGGTTCAGAATATTGACAAGTATGAACCCGCTGACCATGAGAACCTTGAACTTTGGGACGCTGCTATCACGGACCTTGGGGCCAAAAATGTTGATTTCGGTGTTGCTCTTGCCATCAGCCTTTGGCCAATCGTCACTTTGGGCAACCTTTTCGGCGACTCGATGTCCAATTCCATCATCTTCCAAGGCTTGACGGAGCGCAACATGTCGTTTAATCCTGTTGATCTCCAGCTTGATGCTCAGGATTGCAGTGTAGAATGTAAAGAGAAGGATGCAATCAAAGAACAGAATCCAAGCAGCAAGGAAGCAAAATTGCTGAAGCCCACCTTGCACTCCTGACGCCGCTCCAGCTGCCAAGATGCATATTTCAATAGCATAATCTCGCACGATTTCGTAGCCCTTGTCTTTAATCGCCACTTGAACAGCGTATTGGATCGACATCTCAGAAATGTCCGTCTTTTCGTTCGATGCTCTGAGTTTTGGGCTCGCGTCCGGCTTCGGTCTCCTCGTCTCTAGAGATGCTGACAAGACGGCTTTAGTCAGGACAATAGCCTTCTCAAAGCCGATCGTTACAACCAAGAACGGGAGGCCTTCAGAGAGCAGAACCATATTCAAGGGTACTCCGAGCCTGGTCGTGACAATGAGGCCAAAGAGGAAGGCGAAAACCGATGAAGATATACTCGTCACAAAGAGCCAGAAGTTCGAACCCATCCTTCGCATTGACACAAAGAGAGAAACAAACGTGAGGTGCATGGATATGTATCCGAGTACCATGATTATGATGTCCAAAGACTCGGCACTCTTCAAGAGATCCACGAATTCGGTCCAAGCGTTCATAGCCCATTGCCTGATGCTTCCATTACCAGCTCTTGCAGCCTTCATGAGCCATTTCTTCTGCTCCTTTCCAGAATCTCCTTCGAGTCCATCTCGCCCGTTATTATCGGGCATCGTCGCGGCATTTGAAATTTCCTGAGCTCGCGCAACTAACTCTGGGGCCTGGCCGTACGGGACGGAATATACGAGGGAGGTATCCTGAGATATGGACGAGAGTGGATTCGAGGTGGAGGGCAATGCCGTGACCGAAATGTTGTGTGGGAGGGCCTCCACGTTGGGTATCGGAGAATTCGTAGTCATAGAATCAGGAAATACCAGAGTCAACAAGGCCAAGTGGTCGGCATCTTGCGGTATAGGTGTCTCTATATCTGCTGTTTGCCATTTCCAGCTGGTCTCGGGACCCACTCTCAGTTGTCTGCTGCCTTCTGCCAGAGATGCCCAATCCGTCCCGGTCCCAGTCACACTACCCTTCACGGAATCAAACAAGCTGCTTTCGAGCAAACCCATATAGGTGGTGCTGGCTAAAACTGCCACAATGACGATCGTGTGTATCGGATGGAGACATGCCCGCCGCGAAATGAGCTGCACCAGAGGGGTCACTTTCTTGTTCAGCCAAACCGGGCCTGCTGCGGCATCCGCGGACGGAGAACTGAGGAAGACTTTGCCCAGCATTTTCGGGGAGGTATTTGTGTGGCGCTTCGTAGATTCTCTAACAAGCCATCGAGGAGTCAGTGGTAGGGGCTGTCGTCAACAAATCTGTCCCAGAAGATTCAATTAGCTCAAGTGTCCAAAGAGTGCAGTGAATCCGTCCAATTTCGTTGCTGTCAGAAGTCAATGTGTTCGCGAGCTGATTGTCAGGTGGTGTTCGCTGGCGCATTCAAGGCATTGCCTCAGAGCTTCGGGTACCGTCTCTTGGTATCCCAGGAAGCGCTGGAGAACCATGGATTCCGATCCTGCGGTAGAGCAGCCAACAAATCCGGGGAGCAGATCTGAAAAGCATCGCCTCGAACAGCTCCAGCAACGAAACGCGGATTAGAATTCTCGCAAAGCGACCGACGTACCTGGGATCTTCAGGAGGTGCTGTTCCTGTCTGTAAGTGAGTGAGATTGGGAAACCTCGGGGATTTGAGCGGCGAAGTGATGGAACCAGCAATGGGGACTGGAGAAGTGTTTGGATGTCGAGTATATGGCAGCGAGGTGCAGGTTGATATCTTTTCAATGGACGGAAGAGACCAATTGACCCGGAAGAGGGGAGAGGGGACAGATCCTGATCGGGATAATCAAAACCAAAATTAATGTGGAGGCTTTTTTCCTGTGGGTGAAGGTCGATCAGTGACATCCGGGAATGCCACGACGCTAAGAACAGGGTCCGGCTAGCCACCACAATCCAGAGATAAAGGAGTTGCGAGACCAATTATTCGAGTTTTATCAAGTCCTTTGATAGAGGAACGAACAATATTAAGATCTCGTCGCATTGTTCGCACAACGCCATCGATGCGAGAGATCTGGATGTTCGGTCGACGAGCCTCTCGATTCCTTACCCGACCGTGTCTCTGAAAAGAGGTGATTGTGACGGTGGGATCATACGGTCCGACCAGACTACCACCAGTAGCTGCGGGTGAGGGAGCGTGGGGTCGTGGATGGTGTTGTGGATGGACCCTTAAACCCTTGGGTCTGCAGTACTAGACAGCAATAGCATCTTGTATATCGGTCCTGGTCGTCTCCAATATAACAATTACTTAGAGGGCACTTGGCTCTCGAATGTCGTGTAAACAAACTACATCGCTTGATACATACATGCGAGACGAGCAGCTCGTTATCAAACCAATTGCCTTTTCTTGATTGGCAATTTGTCCCCTTTGCGTCCCTTGAGCCCCGTTGGCCCCTTCAGCTCTTCCAGTCTCCGGCCTTTCTTCGCAGTCGGGAACAGCCAAGGTCCTGACCACAATTGAGGGCATTCCAATCGACATCGGGTTTCTGCTTTGAAAACCCACCTCCAGGATCTCATCCGTCCCCCCTCGGAAGAAATCTCTCTCTCTCTCTGCCAGCCAGTCCTTCGTAGAGCGTTCCACCTCAGATGTCTTTTAATTTCCAGTGGCTAAAGGTCTTCCTGGCCTGTGGCGCCGCATGGAGGATGCTCTGGTCTGTGTATCAATCTAGGGGTCCCGGTACAGTAGTGAGAAGCCTCCTGCTGCAGGTCTGGAGAGTGCTTGGATGCCGTGGCTCCCTTGCATTGGGGGAGAATTAGGGTTTGTTGATGGGACTGCCCGGTCCTTCGTGCCACCAATCCGCGTGTGTCTGACATCCTGACATATCGCTCTGATATCGTTGTGTTGCGGTTCTGTTGGACGCTGAGCTGCGCCATTGGAAACATCTTGGAGCGGGTCCCTCCTTATCACGCCTCGTCTGCCGTACGATCATGAGCTGGCCCGGCTGCTCAGCACAACATGGATCAATATCAAATGCACAAGAGTGGGACTTGGATCGACTCGAGGAATTGCTACTTAATCACGGAGAGTCGTATGATATCGTGCGCCGTTTGAAATCCCCATTGGCCGCTACTCGAGCACAAGGCCTGGAGCTACACGAGGCCCCCTCATGGTAGGTTTTGTAAGTCCATCGCCACGTTTTCATGCCCTTTCGCCGGAACAAGCCTGTATCATACATAGCAAAGGGCTACCTCATAGCTCCTCGCGGCTCCTGGGTCTTCATCCGTTCTTCCTGAATCCACGAGTACCTATCCAACAGTATCTGACCCCGCCACATTGTGGTCGAGGAGAGAATTTCTTGCTCCGCAATCATCATCAGACCTTCCCGACCCTTCCCACTTCAGCACCTTCTACACTAACAAGCACGACATCTTTCCGCCTCAATTCGTTCTCAACCGCGTTCCATGCACCCGGGTCTGCTGCTCTCGTGCCCTCCGCAACGATATATGTCTTGAACCCTTCCTTGACGGCATCGAGAGCGGTAGACTTGACACAATAATCGAACGTCAGGCCGGTCACAAAGACATGCGTAACCCCTTTCTCCCTCAGCAATCCGGCAAGACCGCTATCGCTGACCCGTGGGTTGTTGAATGGATCGTAGAAGGCGGAGTACATCTCCACTTCCTTTCTCTTCCCCTTCTCTACCACTTTATCTACCTTCTCCGCGTGTAGCTCGGGAATAAGTTCCGCCCCCTTCGTATTCTGAACGCAATGGTCTGCCCAGACACGAGTCTCATAGGTCTCTGCGGGGTTGGAGGGGTTGATAACGGTAGTGAAATCGACGCCTGCCCTTTTGCCCGGATGATTCGAGGCGAAGGAGACATGATCTTGCGGATGCCAGTCCTTGGTAGCAATCTTGATAACGAACGGGAGGTCGAGAAGCTTATTCGCAGTCACAGCGGTTTCACGGCCCTGAAAGACTCCCAAGGAGCCATTCTGATAGATGTCAGGTCTAAGCTTCTACGATTGAGAGATAAGGTTACTCACTGGGCGACAGAAGTCTTCCTGCAGATCGACGATGATTAACGCCGGTCTGAAATCGGTGGTCGCCATGGGTTCCTAGTATAGTAAGATTGACAATGTTGGCAAGCTCTCGATTTTATACAAAGTACCTCCTGCGGAATTGTTGGTCTCGGGGATTACCTCGTTAAGTAGGTCCCTATATCACCCCACCACCTACTTATATGAGCAAACCAACATCATCACGTGCGAGGCCCTATCGTGTGAATCGCATCTCATGAGCGCTTGGGTACTGGGCTGTTTGTTTCTAACTCCCTTCACAGAGTCTTTTTTTGACTTGCAAGCTTCCTCCTTTGAATATTTTTAAGACCCTTTTTTTTGGGTGCATTCAAATTTATTTTTAGTACAGCATTTGTGAAAGCTGAAGCGCCAAAACAAATTTAAGTTCAATAGTAAACTGTCTATTCCGTTCACGGAGGCATGTAACAGCCTCTCGTCTCTTCTTATCTCTCGCCTGGATCATTCAATCAACGAATGTCACGAATAAATTTTGACATGAAATTGTGCCATGGAAGTCTAAATCCAGGAGCTAAGCTACGCGGACGGCCGCCCTAACTCTTACAGTGCAGCTAATCTAGATCTATCAGTCAAGCTCAAGGCGATGGTTAATCAAGCCCCAGTTTAATGGGCATATTCAACCTTTTCCTATTCATGTTTACCTTTGAGCCTTCTCGACATTGTTGAATTCTACTTAGCACACGCTGTTCCCTGCATCTTCTACACCTCCAAAAAAAAGACCAAGCGACCCTTCCTTGAAACAAGATTCTTTAGCTCAAAGTTATTCTTAGAGCTTAAGAGCCAGAAGCCTAGAGTTACCCGGGACTACCCGATATGACGAACTGCCGTCTCAGAAGCTCAACACCATCTTCAAATATCATTTTCATCACCAAATGCACATCTTTCCCAGCTTGTTGAACATGCTCACCCAGTTAATCATCTAGAACAACCAAACAGAATATATAAGCACCAAGCTTGCCTATGTCCTGCTAGACTAAACCTAGACATTAACCCAGAGTTGAACCATTACTTTACCTCAACAACCCGCAGTAGGCGGCGAAAACAACCACCGAGAGAATTCTAAAAGCTAACAAACTATTACAGCAGCTATGCAACACTTGCAACTACAAGCGTCATTGCTCTATATTTAAACAAAAGAAACTCATCAACAAACAGATAATCAAATCACCACTCCCGACTCAGAAAACACAACAATATAAGAGGAATTCAAAATATCAAAGTCTACCGTAGGCAGGAGTTACGCTCCTAAATCTCATCTTCCCCAAGTTCCATCAATTGATTAAAAAACACAATTCCTCACATAACAACGGTATTATAAACCAAAGGAAACACACCCAAGATATCTAGTGGATATAGAATATCCCAGGGTCGATGAGGAGATGACGAAAAGGTGATGATGTGAGATGAGACGAGAGAAATAAAAAAGGTAGATAGATAGAGAGATAGAGAGATCCTACTTAGATCTTACTCGTGGGTAACGAGGAATGTAATACTTGAAAATACGAGTGAGATTGTAATTGATGTTATATTAGTTGCCTAGCTAGCTAGCAGCAGTCTGTAAAATCCATCTAATCTAACCTCAAAGCAACATCGATTATAAACTCTTCAATTGCTCTCTAAACATTATTTTAATACCATTCATAGTATTCATTACCTCTTTGGATTTATGTTTTTTTTTTGAAGAAACGGGGGATGAGGGAGGAGGGAGGAGATAGATAACTAACTGTGTCGTGAAGGCATAGATAGTCAAGAAAGAAAAAATATGATTCTTTCTGTGTGTGTGTTCACATGGGAAAAGTACTGTGGTTCTTAGGAGGTTGAATGGGGAGTGTAATGGGATGTGAATATAGGAGAACTGGTAAAGGTTATTTTGGTTTAAATGGAAGGTTATGCATGATATGCTGAGTCTTGTGTAAATGGGTTGAAATTCTTTTCTTGTAGAAGAGATTTCCCGTGGATACTACCATCTCCGCCTGCGACCTTTCAGTTGTCTCATAGGACCTACACAGACTCACATTCACCACTACCGAAACCACACATAATAAACCTTTCAGTCAAATTCCATCTTTCCAAGCTCTGTGCACAGAAATACCGAGATACGATACGCCTTACGAAATAGAGATAGATTGTACAGGTAGGTGCATTTATTGTAATCTCTCATTTCCAACATGTGGTCAACTATCCTCTCTAGAATGCCTCGCCCCACGACCTTTTACCAATTCATAAAGACCATCTCATCTCACCTCACATGCCATGGCCATCATAAATCATGTCAAGTGCGCTACCCTCCAACCCCCCCTCCTGGCAAAGTTCGGTTCGTAAACCTCTATGCACCAGGCATCAATCAGACTCCAATCCGAATTATCTCCCCAAAACAATGTTTAATACAGCAGAGGTCAGAAGTGAAGTGTTAAGCGAGCGTCTGATGTCCAGGCTGAATCTCAAATATACCTTAGACAAACTATGCAACAGACCAACAGATGATGGGTATTAAAAAGGCAATAATTGGTCAAGGCAACGAATCATAAGCACGGAAAGATGCACCAAGCAGCCCCGCTGGAATATCAAATGCCCCTCCCTCCCAACGAAAATGATATAAATTGAAATTGACCATGAAGCTCAGGGATTTGACCCCGACTCCTCTACTCCGATGGAGTCATTCGTGGGATCACTCTCTGGGGCATCGGAATCTGGACGCTGTACTGCCATCGACGAAGACTCTAGCTTCAAGTGGGGAAGTATGGCAACGGGCGTTTCGTTTAGGTTCTCTTCGGTGTTGCGAGTTTTGGCATCTTGACTACTTGTTCTATCATGAGCACCTTCTTGTGAGGTGGAAAGTGTGGGGGTGTTAGCTTGGCTGCCACCACGTTGTCCATGATAGTGTATTACTTGTGGGGGAGCTTGGCCAACTTGCGTGCCGAGGAGATGCTGAGGATAAGGGTGGAGATCTTGCGAAGATGTTGAAAAGGTTGAGACAATTGGCTGCTGGTATCCATTACTTCCTTCGCTCGGTGTTGTTAAATGGCCAAATTGCTGGTTATGGTCTGCTTGTGTGGGTGTCCCGGAATCTATAGGACCTGGGCTGAAAAGCTGGTCATTGGCCTGCCCGGTCAAGCTATTTAAGCCCCCCTGGATATCGCGTAGCAATCTGACGTATTCTTCAGGTACTAGACCACTCTCTTGCGTCCTTGGATCCATAGCAACAAGCCAACCCTGACCATGTCGATAAGAGACCCAAATAACTTGTCCTTCTACTAATGGTAGCTCATTTTCATTTTCTCTCTCAAAATCAAAAAGCGCAACAGCTTTGCCATGCATCTCTTCGTCTGGAGATGCGATGGTAAATTGATAGTCTCGTGAGTACCGCGACTCATCCAGGCGACCGCGAGGGGATGATGGTGTACTCGAGGCATCAGATTCCGATCTGTAATCTTGTCCAGTCTCATCAGTGTAAGATCTACTAGGAAGGACGCCAGCAAAATGCGAGTCTCTTTGCCCCGGCGCATTGTAGGGTGCAAGTGTGGAGCGTCGAGCTTGGTCGGCTGGATATGTTACTATCTCCCCCCCCGGTCCATCTGGCTCATCGCCATGATTCACATAATATCTCTCGCCCCCATCATCGACAGCGCCAACGTAATAACCTCTATCATGGTCATAATTCTCCTGGCTCAGCATACTCGCAGTCCGCTCTCCATCCCCCCTTCTACTCCGCCCTCTGCCTCGTCCTTCTCCATTCCCATTTTCATATCCTCCGCCTGATGATTTATGCTTTCTATGTCGCGAGCTTACAACGACTGGACTCTGGAGATCTTCATCCTCACTCCACGGTGGCCCGTCGCCGAAATGTATAGGCGCCAATTGCTCTCCCTTCATAAGCCCCTCACTAGCTCCCCAGGGCCCGGGAGCCCATCCGCCCTTGTCCCACGAAGTTCCTGAATCAGAGAACCGTTTCTGGGATTCGCTGGCCGGCGTAGATAAACCGGAAGCCGGCTGTGACGATTCTGGAGGTGGTCCATAATGCATAGGATGTGAGGGCGGGTACGCAAAATCGCGAACAATTGCGTATGAGAGAGTCGAGTGAAACATGGAGAAGATGTGAGATGGAGGTCGTGATTTGGAAGGTGCCGAGTAGGTCGAGTACTGTGACAGGCGGTTCTTCGAGGCGTATGAAGTAGGTCGCTGTAAATTTGACCGCTTGGCAGACCCAGCTGGAGACGTTATCAACGGCGGCAACGAAGGGTGATTCGGATTGGAGGAAGGAGAGGAGACTGGCGAGGGGGATATTGGCGGCGAAGTTGCTGTATCCAGCGTTGGAGACAAGACGGCCGCCATGATGATAGTCGTGCCTGCTGGTCTCTTCTAAGCCTCTACAGAAAGGTTGACTGAAGTTTTGATGTTCCAACTAGGTTGTTAAAGATAGCGGCAGCTTGCCAGCAAGCTTTTGGGTAAATATACAAAAGCTGACTATGCTCGCGCAAGAGCAATGGTAGGTCGATGTCGGCTCGCGAGGTTTGAATCGTCCGACGAGGTGTCGCCCAGGCTCACAGAAGATGAAGACCCGGCAACGTTCGAAATCGGCGACCACGAATGAATTGCAAGTGATGACCAGCCGCCAAAGGCTCCAGGGAGGCACGCACAGTCGAGAGGGTTCGAGGTAAAATAGGGGAGAGGGTTGGTGTTGAACGCGATTTCGTCTGGTGGCTGAGAAATTGAGAAATAGAACTCCGACTAGTTTGAGGGAATAGAAGACCTAAGATCCAGGACCCCACAACCTCCGGCTGGCCCAATCGAGCGCACGACCAAGACCGATCTTCCTGCTAAGATGGAGCTGTCGGCGAGAGGGTTGGAGGGGACTGCGACTTGCGCTCAGATAACTCGACGCAATAGCTGCCAGTGCCGCCGAGGCCTCAGTCGTTGAGCAAGCGCCGCGATTATAAACGCCTCTCTCTTCCTTTGCTTCCAAGACCAGGAAGAGACCCCGCAATGCAGACCGGGCTGGTGTAGAGGGGATTCGAGGGAAGATGGCTGCGGGCAGTTGAATATCAAAGGGAACTCCACGTGATATCCAAAGGCATTCTTGACGACGGAGGGCGACGCAGTAGACGGGATCTAAGAGAGCTCTGATAGCGTGGCAAAGGGTGTTAATAATGTGTCCTTGCGAGATTCTGTCCGTCGTTTGGAAAGGCCATTTGGGGATGGATGCTAACCATGGATGTTAAGGCCGAAATATCTATTTTAAGACACACACAGAGAAGTGGGAGGAGAACTTGAAACAACCAACGGAAATTCCTTGGGACCAGTCAGACGCTCCCTGTGTTTGCTACTGTCAGGCTTGGGGCAGAAGTTACACCGAGACTATATCCAAAGTAGACAACTTCATCGTGCAACGCACTTCTAGGGAACCCGCGTACAAGTTGGTTACGGCATACCATACGAGCTTTCCGCTAAGGGGTTGATTTTGCAATGGTGTAATTGTGAGGCTTTCGTTGCTCTCTTATTCGTTTTACAAGGAGATTTTAATGTCTTATAGCATGCCCTCAAACCCAAAGTGACTACTTCAAGCTCGGTTAGTGAGAGTAAAAGGGGTTCAAGCCTAAGAGAGAATACAGCTGATTTGGGGCTTTAATTCCGCATTTCCTCGTCGCTACATTATCCGGCCAAGGCTAATTAATCCACCTTATAGATCTCTGTTGAGAGCTCTTAAGGCCTCGGGAGTGCAGGAAAGTGCAGCTTCATATCCGCTTAATCCCGTACGTGTATTAGACATGTTGTCATGAGTATCCCGGCTTGCCTGTGCTCCATCGTGGTTATCAAGAACCGTGATATTGTCTCAAAGTGGTCTTCAAAGCTCTCCTGTTCTAGATAGCCATCGAAGCGGGTGGCAGGAAGGATGGAGGGTTGACTTCTTCCGTCTTTGCCAGCGTGTTACAAGTGATTTTGAGACATATCATGATTTCAGGATACCTGAAATTCGCTACATCATAATCAAGATCAAGATATCCCTTCGTAGATAATATTGCCATGTCTAAGAGTTTCTTTTCTCTCGATCCCAATTGTGTGGGAATATGGGTTGGTTAAGGTTACATCGGCCTCCGTAGATATATTAAGCTAGACTAGATCAGGTTAGCCTCCCAATAATCAAGCGAGCCCAAGGCGCTAGTCAGCAGACACTTTTCCTTTCAACTTGCTATCACATTCATCAACACAGCTTCGGCTTCAAGTTCTACCCCGAAACAAAACGCGATGCTGCAGTCCTAGAATTCATGATCGGTAAGTTATATCTAACGAGCTTTCCCTTACTTCTAGCCGAATGATGAATCATTTTATTGGAGCTGTCTTATTTTCATGATGACACAAATTTTATTACGCAACTTATTTCTGACTGCTTTCAATCCACCTATTTTGATCTACGACTCTTGGAATGTGCCGAGCTGACTAGATATTCAGCCCATGCGATTTTAGATTCCAGGTGCACCCACGACTATGATACGTTAAGGCCCGCCTGACCGATTGAGGCCACTAGATCCTTCCCCGAGGATTTCAGACTTCAAATATTTCCGTCATGGCACAGCAACCTCTGGCCCAGGCTGGAGCCTCCAATGGCAGCTCCTTGAATGGAGAAAAAGCCGAGACCGGTGGTTTCAAGCTCAAGTTCTGCACGGTGTGTGCGAGCAATCAAAACAGGTTTGTCTTTTCTCGTCCAAATATCAACCTCCATTTCTCATTACCATACAGATCTATGGAGTCACATCTCCAGTTAGCCGCGGCACATTACCCAGTGATTTCTTTTGGTACCGGGTCTTTGGTCCGGCTGCCTGGGCCCTCGATCTCGCAGCCCAATGTCTATCAGTTTAACAAGACCTCTTACGATAGCATGTATAAGGAACTTGAGGCCAAGGACCCTCGTTTATACCGCGCCAACGGTTTATTGAATATGCTCGAGAGGAACAGAGGGGTTAAATGGGGACCTGAAAGATGGCAAGACTGGCAAATTGGAGTCCCGAGACTGCAACACACCGCTGACCGGGGCTCTGAGGGAGTCGAGGGTGGAGTTGTGGATGTTGTCATTACCTGCGAAGAGAGATGTTGGGATGCGGTGGTTGACGATCTACTCAGTCGAGGTTCTCCTTTGAATCGACCTGTTCATGTTATCAACGTCGACATCAAAGATAATCACGAAGAAGCATTGATAGGGGGGCGCGGTACCCTCGACCTCGCAGATTCACTCAACAGGGCAGCAGCGGAGGAACGAGAGCTCGACCCTACCGGGTTTGACAGTGGCAATGCAGCCAGCAGAGCTGGGTTTGACGAGCGTGTTCCCGAAATCATCGGGGAGTGGCAAGAGCGATGGCCTAATCTACCAGCAGTATGGACACTGGCCTGGTTTTGAGAATTTCATCTCAACTTCGATTACGAGTACTCACGAATGGCGTTGTGGTATGGGATACCTATGGGAGGCGTTTGAGTGTCATCAGGATGGATGTAACATGATCAACAGATCATGATAAGGCAAGGTATGCCGTTTTGGCACGAAAATAAAAATAAAAAACTACAAAGGCATCACTTGAGAGCTTCTCAACACACTTTGATAATCTCTAGACAGCTACATTTCACCCATGGTAAGTGCATTAGAGAGTGTATGGCCCACGAGAGTAAACTAGGGACCGCATATAATTCGAAGCTCGGACTTCCTACGGAGGGAGGTACTGCGTGGACCACGGAACCCAGCATGATCCGAACGGAACAGAGCCCACTAATCTATTCATTGTAACATTCTGGAAGTTTTAGATGAGATATTGAACAGGTCATCGGGTTCCAAAGAGAACCTCGAGAGTTCCTAGGGTCCTTCAGCCCAGAAAACCCATCTTTCCTTTCATGCGATACCTTACAGAAAATAGCAGTCTTGACATGGAGAAACCAATGCACATGATCACTTCTCGACGTTGCTAAGTAATGCTTGCACATATCTCGACCAATAACCCCTGGTAACTAATTTCATATTCCCCTGAAGCAATTGTGCCGGAACAAGCGACAGGAGGCGGCAGAAATTTGAACTCCACTCTCTAGATCTGGTCTGGATCCTATCCTTATGGGGCTATGGGGAGCATGAGGGTGTTGATAATATATGTCTGGGAGATCCGTTATAACTGCGACTTTTCTACTTCACAACGGTAGCCTCTCACTCCCGACGCCTTCTACTGTACCCAAAATCGTTCTATCCCTTCCTCTAAAGTGTGCATTGCAAGGTCACGCTCGACGGAGCCAATCTGCGCCTTATCGATTCCCGCCAAAGACATTTTACGCGCCAGAGTGGCTTGCGTTGTCAGGGGAAATCCATCGCAACAAAGTCCCGTTTCCTCACCTCGCCCAACGCAATAATATAATTTAATGTCATTGTAGCTGTGCAGTTCCACGGTTTCGACGGTCCTTACCTTTACTCGACGGCAATTTCTTTTCACCATCGCACTTCCGGCACTGCACGCTGTTAGTGAAGTCATCTGCTGTCTGTTCTCGCTCTGACAACCCTGCCAGCCGACAACGTTTCAAGGCTCCGTCTCGTTGCATGCCGAGGGAGCTGTGCAAGCTGTGGTCGAAGTCCTTTCTATATTTCCTCCCAGAAAACTCGTGGATGTACAGGAGGTTCAGTCGCATTCACCGATATATCGAGGATCGCAGGAGGTGCTCTTCGGCAATTGAGAGGACCCGCCACATATTTCAAAGGTTTCAACAATGAATGGCCGAAATGGCCCTATGTCGCCTGTTTCTGTAGTAGGGAGTGAATGGTCCGGTATCACCAAGTACCAGACTCTGGATACCGATTCTCCTTATTCTCCGAATCCAAATACTCGCGGACAACTTGCCTCACCGCCTATATCGTCGGCCTCGAGCAGCACAATGAATGGGGGATTCCCACCTAGGGGTTCGTCCTCGGGCATCCCGGGAGCTCCTTCACCACCCAGTTCGATTGCGCGATCAAGTCTTGGGACGGGATTATACGCACAGAGCGAAAGTGGCAGGAGCAAGAAAGACGAAGCATTCGAAGGGACATTATCAGAGCACTATATAGCTCTGAAAAGATACTTGGCGGCCTCACTGCGAGATGAAAAAGGAAATCCGAGACCCAACAGGGCGCGAGACAAGCTACTACGGCTATCACCTGTACAATTTCAAGAATTGAGTACCGATGTATTCGACGAGCTTTTAAGAAGACAGCAGAGTGGCCGTAAGAATCCCAATGGACCCCCTCCTAGCGGAGGAACACCACCATATCTTCTCCCAAAGGATTCCTTCCATCCAAAACGAAACCAGGCGCGACAGAAACTCTCGACATTACCACCTCCTAGATTTCGAGACCTCGCGACAGATGTCTTCTACGAGTTAGAGCGCAGATTCCCAAGGTTTGCAGCTGGTGATATAAGTCGGGTAGGTAGTCCTGCACAGTCGATGCGAGGAGGCCCAAGCAGGAGCGGAAATGGAACTCCAATAAATGGGATGGGTGGTATGCCTCGTATGCGAAGGCCATCAGAGGCAAGTTCCGTAGCTTACTCTATGAGGAGTGAATCGCGAAATGGCCCCCG
This sequence comes from Ascocoryne sarcoides NRRL 50072, assembly GCA_000328965.1. Classification (NCBI taxonomy): domain Eukaryota; kingdom Fungi; phylum Ascomycota; class Leotiomycetes; order Helotiales; family Gelatinodiscaceae; genus Ascocoryne; species Ascocoryne sarcoides. Next base: position 2,652,302 of record KB205945.1, on the reverse strand, counting down.
ACTACCGATGAATGGGATGAATGGGATACCGCCTTCCCCGGGACTTCCTCCACATGATTATGGCCGACCAACCCCGAAGACATTCCAGAGTAACACAATAGTACCAAATAAGAGCACCATGGTAGAAGATGATGAGACTGGAGGAGAAGACAATGACGAAGATGACGGGGATGCGTTTGGGCTGGAAGGTGCAGCGCGTAATAGGGAAAGCAAGAAGAGCACTGTAGGTTCAGAGGTAGGTTTCTTATAATCCTTAAAATTCCCTGCTAACCTTTTCGTAAGACCGACAAGAAACTTATCGAGGACTACCAAACCCAAGTTGCCGAGTTACGAGAAAAGCTGGACACGGTGGAGGACAGCCTGAAGCACAAGGATGATGAGCTCAACAACGCCCTGAAAGGCGAGAGGAGCCGGGCCAACACCATAGACAACGAGAAGAAAGAATGGGCAAACTTAAGGATAAGTTTGGAGAATAAACTTGCAGAAGCTCAGAGCCTAAACGAATCTTTGCAATCTGAATTAGATCGTGTTCGTGCATCACAGGGTAACACAGAAAGGGACTTGCGAGAACAGATAGAAGAACTTCGAGCATCTGCTGCAGAGCCAAGAGGCGGTAGGGCCGGAAGCGGAAGCCAAGATGCGGAACTGGAGAGAGAAAACGAGGAGCTCAAGAGGGAACTTGACGAACAGCAAAAGGTAACTGAAGAAGTTCGAACAGAAGCCCAGGAATTTCTCAAAGAAATGAGGTTACTCTCGGAACGTAGTGGATCGTCTTATGAAAGAGAGGAGGAGTTATCCAATACGATCAACAAGCTGGAGAAGGAGGTCAAGGATTGGAGAAATCGTTACGCAAGGACGAAAACACAACTTCGCAGTTTACGAGCATCGTCTATTGGCCTTACGATCCAACAAGACGCAGCAAAGTATGCCAAAGATTCCGGCTTCACTCAAGAAGATGGCATGGTGAAGGATGTCCATGTTACTAAGTTCCAGATTTCCATCGACGAACTCCTCCAAATTGCACGAACAGATGATCCCGCCCGTGTTATAGAATTTATGAAATCCGTCATTGTAAATGTTAGAAGAATAACCCAGGATATCGAGGAAGCCCCATCTAGCAACGGGGACATGGTCCAACAACAGATCAAGCTCAAATCGAGAGTGTCGGCAACCGCTAACAACCTGATAACGGCATCAAAGAACTTTGCATCAGCGAGCGGTCTATCCCCCGTCTCGTTGCTAGATGCTGCGGCCTCGCACTTAACAGCAGCAGTTGTCGAGCTTATTCGCACTGTCAAAATCCGACCCACCCCTGCTGGAGAGCTGGATGACGATGACGATGGAAACCTTTCACCTGTCGATACCACAGGATTCTTTCCTGTACGTTCCCCCGCCCGGTCTTCCGGACAAGAAAATCACCCACAGCCATTCCGAGGCTTGGGTGCTGGTCGAATGAGTGGTGACTCATCCATGTATAGTCCTATTAATTCTCCGCGAGAGAGTGCAATCCGTCCCAGGAGTTCTGGCCGTCCACGACCAATGTCTAAGGGTACCCAAAATGGCAATGGTATGACAAATAGCTTTAATAAAGGCCTTCCCCCAGCACCTATGGGTGTCGGATTTAGCATCAGAACGCAGAGTAGCGATGTCGAGGATTTAAAGGTATGTTGTGATAAATCTCCCGTGTCGTGTTTTATAGACTAAAAAATCTTAGATATATCTTGAAGATCAGACTGCTCTTCTAGTACAAAATATTCAGTCTCTAGTCGGATCCATTCGCTCTGAAGCAGGAATAGGCGCGATTTCGGGCGAGATCAGCGCTATTGCAGATGTGGTTGGCACCGTCGTCAACTCTGCTCAAACTGCAATGTCAAACACCGGCAACGGGTCCTTGAGAACTCAAGGCGAGCCTATCGTACAGAAGTTGACGGCCATCAGGCAGCGCCTTATTGATGCTGGCGAAACTGGTAAGTCAATTGCTGCAGGGGATTTGGACGATGAAGAAGGTGATCGTGCATGGAGAGCATGGAACCAATCACTTCCTCCAATTGCGTTTGAGATTGCAAGAGAGACCAAGGAATTGGTGTTACGAGTAGATGTTATTGACGGAGAAACCAGTCGTGGAGACGACGATTTCTCATGACGAGAGTAATGATGATCGAAGCATGTTTGGGTGTTTGGCATAGCGATGACTCTTTTTATTCTAGCAAGGATAACAGACCTTGGCTGTTTCTTTGCTCGGCCTCCTCGAAGGCATTGATCGACGGGATCTTTTTTGATATCAAACATGAGCATGAACCTAGCATTAGCTCTAGCACGGCGTATGAGGCACGGATGGCTCCCAAGATATTTCTAAGATGCAAACCTTTTTTGTTTTTATTCAGCATGGGGAAGAAGAAGAGGAGCTGTTATGATGCCCCGGCGTGGCTGTGGAAGTAGAGTGTGGAAGGTATCATTTGGCTTGGCTTATGTAGTTAGTTAGATTAGGTTCGCGGATAGAAAGTACAGGTCGCTAAAGAGGACAGAAAGGGTGTAGAGTTTAGGGGTGGGTGAATGGAAATGTATGACGTGGCAACGTGCTAAATATGTCTTTGCTCCCGCTTTGCTTCTAAGTTCTAGGTGAGATGTTTATAGAAGGTGAGATTTTCATATTGCCTAGGGATTTGTTTTCGGTATTACATTGCAATGCCGCAAGTGTTCTAGAAAATGTTTTCAATTTCAAGGACAATACGCCTCTTTGAACCAGAATTGTAATTCGTCTCACTACAGTATATATATATATAGTTTTAACATCTTAATACAGCTAGCTATGTGACAATATCAGCCCACCAGCTCGCGAAACCAAACCGAATATAAATAGTAGCTTGGTTATTTGCCGCTGATGAGTACAAACGCCTACTGACATCAGCCGATGTCCGTCCATTGCCCTGTACCCAATACGCTCCAAAGAAAATCCGAATCTCCACCGCATATCAACTATTATGAGTAAAACTGGCTCTTTTGAAAACTCTCCACTGTCATATCTCCCGGTTTTCCAGGCACAACAGGCGCTTTCTCGCTCTGGCTCGTTAAGCTATTCGTTCGACTGCCGCTCTGGCTCGCGCTCTTGATTTCTGCGACAGGTTGCCCAGGCCGTCGTGCAACTTCTAAGTATACGCCCGGAAGATATCCCATTCGTCCATCTCTGGCTCGACATCTCCACCACTCGCTGGGGTTTCCCATAGGATCGCTCTTGCTCAGCACAGCAACCAAATCACCCTTTTTGACGGCTAGGTCAACCCCTTGGACAGCGGCTCCAGCTTCTGGTGTAAAGTCGTATAACACTCTGCAGAAATCGAGTTTCGACGGATCGATCTGCTGCGGCATGGGCTGGCCATCCGCTCCCATTTGGAGTTGACCAGAAGCGGCTAATCTCCGCTGTTCTGCTTCTTGCGATGCTGCAAGGGATTTGATGAGTTTACCCATCAAGTATGGCAGGCCGAACGCGGCTGCAATGAAGAATAGGAACGGCTTCTTGCTTGGTTTCGGTGGGCTCGCTAGAGAGCCATCTGGAAGATGAGTCTTGCCTTGGAAAGAGGCAAAAGCGCCAGGTGTCAGCGACATTGCATCCGCTGGTGGTGGCCGTCCCGTAACTTTCGCGAATAGGGTCCGTAACCACCGCATGAGTGTGAATATTCCCAGTATCGAGCCGAGCGTGTTTCTAAGATTCCCGAACTGCTCTGCAACAGATACCATTGCTACAGATGTTAGAAGTAATCGCTAGGAATGATAGAGCAAACCTACCAAAGAAGCTGGAATGAGTCGCCATATATGTACTCTCTAGCATTTGCGCAAATCCTCCGAAGGCGCCCACTATACTCTCGATAATCTGGAAAGTAGCTTGCGTGCTCTGTGTAAAGCCTTGTGTCAAGCTATTCGGATCATTGGGATCTCCCTGCATGCCCCCCATCCCACCATACATGCCACCGCCATATCCGCCTCCAAGCATTGAGCCATATCCTCCCATACCCCCGTACATCCCAGAGCCATAGCCTCCATAGCCCATTCCGCCCATACCACCCATCCTCGAGTAAGGAGATGTATATGCTGACCCCATGCCACCATATGGAGAGGCAGCTCCGAGTCGATTGGCGCCGTACGGAGAGTACGCCGATGCGTTCCTATTGACCGCCGACGTGAGGGTAGATGGCCTTTCCGGAATGGCGGGCGCTGAAGACGATGTTGTCGCTGAGGATTGAGCATTTGCTAACGAGACTCCCGAAGAAATCCCCGTTGAAGGTTGTCCAGCTATAAGTTGAATCGTTAGTGATTTCGATCAATGATATCAGCTGTTTTTCGATGGAACATAACGAACCTGGGCTTGCGCCCGCTGCTCCACCCCTTTCCCACGGTTTTGGAGGAGATGCTGTCGTCATGTTGCTAAGTGCGAGACTACACTATGGCGCTGTGGCCTCCCTGGAACTCAAAGGGGACCTCTGGATCTAGGCGTTGAAGATATGGGTTTCGGCGAGGTTGTTGATCGCAGGATGTCCAAGCTTGTGAATGGGGCGAATGCCGAGCTTAGCAAAATTTAGCCTTAGTTTGCGGGGTTCACGAAAACATTAAGTCGTTTCCTGAACAGCACGAATCAGTTGAGAATTAGAGATATCGTTTTCTGGATCCCGAGAAATTTCATGTTCATGGGATTTTCCTTCTTTGTGTGAATTCAAATATTTCAGAAGGTTGGTAATGGACTGGGAATGTCGCCCCAGGTTCGGAAGCCAACCTCGGCTGGGGAACCGAGTGGTGACGCTAGGATTGGCGACACCAAAAGCCATTCTAAATTTTCTCCTCTAGTCTAGGTCATCTAGGATAAGAAATCCTACTAAGCTGCTCTCTGTTTCTTTTTGGTGATTTGGGAATGTCTATAGAGTCGAACGGGTCTTTTGGGTGCTGCTAGCCTTGGAGATATCACTTATGGCTCGTGAAGTGCAAGTCTATGCGACTTTTTAAGACTTGCTAATTTCATGAGCAGAGGCAATATTTAGATAATTTCTTTGCGTACACCGATTCTACTAAGATTTTAGTAAGTAAAACTATGAAAATCAATAGGTTTTAGTAAAGGCGTATTGCGATCTTTTGAAGTGACCCTTTGGAGTTTCAACCCCGAATCCCCAAGGAATATGTAGCACCGCAGCCGTGGCAAATGGATTACATATAAATAACGAATTGACAGACAATATTTTTGAGTGGATTGATTTCTTAATAATTAAAAGAAAAACATTGAATTCGATATCTACGTAATTATAGGAAGTCATGAGAATCCCAGCCCCCAGCATTTTTACTTCAGCTCAGCAAAAGCAGGGGTCTTTTGCATGAACTCTTTCCACGTTGTCAATTTGTCAACCAGAATCTAAAATAATGTCAACAAAGCCTAAAACAGAGGAGCGCTACACTTACTTCGTGGCTTTCTTTCAAGCTATCACCACCGTAGTACCCAAATTCGTTCATAAGTCTCATGTTTTGCAACAACTCTTCCTGGGCATCAGGTGGCATGCCTTGTTTCCCCATGATATCTTTGAACACCTCGTGAGGCAGTTCTGCAGTCTTTGCAGTCTTTCCAGCCTCGGGATAAAGGGTTTGGAATTCTTTCACTAGCTCATCCAGGGTGTAGTACTCGGTTGCACCCAAAATTCTCTTTCCGAGAGTTTGATCACGGTGAAGGAGTATACCCTTGACAAATTTGCCTGTATCATCGGCAGTGTCAAGGAGAGGAACTTTGGTCGAACTGGGGATTGGGAGTGCAAGGGTCCAATCATTATTAGGAGCAGCTTGCCTGAACATGCCACCAGGGAGGTTGGACATATAAAAGCCAGGAAGGAAGAATGTAGCCGGAATTCCAAGTCCACGAATATATTCTTCGACCTTAGCCTTGGAATCAAAGTGGGTAACATTCGGCAATGCTCCTTTGGAAACTAGAATATGTAAGTAAAATAGCCTCTTAGGTAAAAAAAGAAGAAAAAAAGAAAAGGGTTATCTTACGCTCAGTAACGTTTCTCAGACTGCTCCAAATGAAGTGTTGAACTCCAGCTTCCTATATACTTAGTTACTCCTTTGATGTGAGATAGGAAATGAAGGGTGCTGTGCTCACTTTGGCTGCATCTGCTATGGATTTTCCTTGTTTAATCTCGACATCTGCGCTATGGCTCTCCCAAAAGTTGGTGACAGCGAACACGGCATAAGCCCCTTGAACTGCTTTCTTGACGGTGACCGGATCATTCAAATCGGCCTTTAATATATTAATTACTAAGTCCTCGGGCCTTCGAAGTTTGCAGGAGTATACTTACAGCAATTGTCTTAGCTCCTAAAGCCTCCAGGTTTTTGGCAGAGGGCTTCGAAACGTCACGAGTAATACCGTGGACTGACCAAGTTTCTTTCAACTTCGCATCGCCAAGAATGGATTTGATAACCGAGCCACCTTTAAATGTTACCATCTTCACCAAAAGTAAGCAAATCAATGAAGTTTACCTTGAGCGCCTGTAGCCCCGAACACCACTAGAATTTTCTTGGATGCCATGATGCTCTCTGAGATCTTGAAATTGGATGCTGGGGATGGAGTAGAAAGTTTATAATGAAACGTAATGATCTGAGTGTAAACCTTAATGGACGAGAATTTGAAGTATGGATGAAAATTATGAGGATGGGAATACTCTGGGAAGGGAGGACCGGTGCTGATATTTATATCTGCTCTGTTTGACTTTCAGAAGTAATTCCTGCTGACAAAGGATCCCGTCGTTGTGTAATAGTTTTCTTGGCTTCTTCTTTCACAGACCAGTTACAGATATCGAGATTACTAAAAAGTGACAATTGCTCCAATAACAGTCCTCAAATGAAGGTGCGGGGAAACTGTGTTCGACGACTTTGTTATTCGTCGTTCAATGAGGTTAGATCGATGGGCGCCCACCGGCTCCCACTCATTCTTGTGATGTGATTAAGCCACTTGCTAATCGAGCGAAACACCCACTGACAACTTAGCATTATTTGGAAGTTAAGCTCCGCGTAACTGGGAGCTTATCTAAACTTCCATGTGTCATGACATCGTCGATTTATTTTACCGCCAAAAAGGTCTTCCGAGACGAAGTTATGTCTTCGAACAAAACATGTGGTTGAGGCGTCTATTTCGGTACCATTTAAGCGCCTACAGATCGCCACCCTCAACTACAGCTAGTACCTCGATATCAAAGTAACGTTGTGGGTTTGTCCCAGCGTTTATGGACGGGCTAAATAGCACTCATGAAATCCCCTTGACATAGCGCCTACTCTGCCGATTAGGCTTGCTTCTCAAAATGCAGACCACTGCCGCGGTACCGAGCAAGATGGCTGAGCTTGAAGAACATCTCACTTCAAATGTAGCATTGTGGCCCATGAAATAGGCTCATGTCAGGTACTATAAAGTACGGCAAGAAGGGCCTTCTTATTGGATCTGCTATGAAGAAATGTGGGATGGTCCTCTCAGCAGGCTGCGAGTTTGGTCATGAAGTTGGGATCCTCCAATTAATAATCGCAAAAATCTAATAGTTACTGTATTTAGGATTTTGGGTGTGTTGGTTTCTGAAGCCTTCGTGCATTTGAAACGCTGGATATCATAGGACTTAAATGCCTGGTGTCTGCTGTCGATATTTTCTACTTGGTTTGAAGTGTAGGAACTGGTTCATTTCTTTCCTTGTTCCTGGGATATATATCGTGTCGCCATGCACTGTTATTCTCTTGCTCATATTCTGTCATCAATTCAAAAAAGAAGATGTTGCCAGCTGCCACCAACAATTATCTGACTAGAGGTCGGGCACTCCAAGGTGTTCAGCGGAAGTCACCTTTGTCTAATACTTCCATCCGGGAACGCCAGCCATTATCCAGGTCTAATACACCTTCTCCCAGTCCGCAAACCTAACCGCTCTTACATGATACGCCACGTAGCCAAGAACCGTCGCCGCTAAGTTACACATCTCGTAGTGAACGCCAGCCTCCCCCTCTATCCCAAGCCAGTCGAACGAGAAGGGTGCCCTCCTTAATTTATAATGGAATCCTCAATTTGAGAAATCCCTCACAGCCATCTATAGACTCGAACAGCCTTGGGCCATCCGACAAAGAACCTCCCTCGATAACTTCAAAGTGGGGAATTGGATGGCAAACACCTACTTTGATGATCACCTTCTACGTACTTTGTAAGTCGTACCTCTAAACCTTTCGCCCAATCATCTGATATATTATAGCTCTGGCAATTGCCCTTGCACATCTTTTCATATTTCGGTACATCAATGGCAAGGAAGCAGATAGCCTACATCAGGTTGCTTCACAAGGCTTCATCACAATACTTTCTAACATTCTTGCTAATTTATTCGGATATGCAATTCGAGGTTCCCTAGCTCTTGCATTCGTTCAACACCTTTAGTACCTTGTACGGATCTATCCTATGAAAGTTTCCACCATCGAAGCTCTTTTTAGCATCAGATCGAATCCGTTCTTGTTGCTCAAACCAGCAGCTTTGCAAGCTACTCCTTTGCTCTGTTTTGGCAGTAGTCATGTTTGCTTCCCAGATTGTAACGAGCTTTCCACCAGGTGCGATAAAAGTTATAATGAGCTCCAAGGCATCTTATCAGATGATAGCCGTACCTACTTTTAATGCTTCTTTTGTAAGTTACTGCCTTCTCCGGCTTGCCCACTGCCTCTCTCAAATACACAGCTAGCAGAATCTTATGCTCTGTCAAAAAATGAAATATGATGAAGAAGTGAGCTAAATGTTCTATCATTTTCACTCTTTTTATTAGCTCTTAGTTGCAATTCTAGGCTGGATCTTCCCTTGTTGTTCAGAAGTCGGGTATTAACTGAATTCAGTCCAAAACGGAACAATCGCTGACAACACACGATTTAATGCTGCATATGGGCACTATTCAAGAGCCGAGCCCACTTCACTGTCACCGAGTTTCAGCGTCTCTCAGGACATGATTAATGACTACTTGTTCAATCTGACGGTATCTGCAATGGTATCTTACGGTTACTGGAATACCACAGTGAATGCTACAACATACACAGCAATCAATGTGTATAGCGTCCAGCAGCCTCTAACGCTTATTTTGCCATATTTCATTACTCTAGCTGTTTCGCTACCATTTCTTGTTTTCGGCGATACTGTAAGCAAATAAATAAACCACCATCCTTCCGTGCCTCTTTCCCCCAGCATGAATGATACTAAGCCACGCAACCTTGAAATGGAACACATCATATCGTTTCGCATCTTATGACTCGCCGTCAATAATTCAAATATGCCTTGATCACGAATACGCAGGCTGTTGTCAACTTGTTATCTCAGCATGAAAGAGAAGGCGCTAGTCATCACCAACGCCGCATTCAAAATATCTAGGCGCGACTGCAACTTGTAAACGGCAGTTATTTCCTTTGCATTTCAACTTCTTAGCACAAATCAACCGGGGACCCTCCACAAGCTAAATTCAGACGACCGTTAGGCTCTATTCCGAAACGGCGTCTCCGCCATGGATAACAGCTTTACCCAAATTATTACAACCTCAACTGGCAGTGCCATCCTGGATAGAGCTGCTGTAGGAGGCTGTCTGGGCGGCAATGCAAATATCCCAAAGGAGCTGAAAGAACTGAAGATCCGCTTTGGGGAGTTTAAAAGCTGCGACTATTTGGGAGGAGTGAAACGTGCTGGTTTTGGGGTCGAGAGCGAGATTACAGCTTTGAGGAGAGGAGAAAGTTATGGGATTGTGAGATGGATATAAGTGGCGCCAACCCCTTCATCATGATTCGGCTTCCGCCTAGCCACCCTTCAATCGGAAGAGAGCTGGAAAGTACCGCTAGCTAAACGTTCCACTTTCCTCTTTCCTCTTTAGGGAATCTAGGTTTGTAGCAATTCTTCAGACGGTTCCAACGCTCAACCCTCACGATGAACAGGAATAAATGGCTGCTAATCTTTAGCGAGCTTTCGATCCTATCACTCACACTTAATATGATACTGGAGGGACGAGGTAGCTAGATCTTGTGGTAATTTCGAACTTCGAAAAGCCTTAGAGTTAATAGTTGTCCCGATTCTCTCGGTCATAAGCCTCCCTACCAGTTTTGAAAATGTGCTGGAGAATGAATTTATTACGGACCGGCGAAGCATGAAGGTGCATTTGCGGATGATATAAATTCACGCCCTAGGTTGAAACCCCTTTTAAACACATCTCAACAGGTGCGCACATTGACCTCTTTTGGATACAGGTCCGTTGGGCCTCTTCGTCACTTCATCACTTCATCACTAACTCCACGACTAGAAGATATAATACGCCGCAGCAGAAGAATTGCTACAATTGATTTGTACTATTTACTTACCCTACTCATCAGCCCATTCAACATGATATAGTGCAAGTGGGACAGCGACTGCATGCGAACAGTTTCGAGAAGGAAAGCAACAGCAAACAAAATGTTTGCCCCTATGCCTGTCGTCTCGCCTCACGACCCATGTAACCATATCCACTTTTCGCAGCAGCCACTTACCGATCAATGGGGAACGCCCCTTATCGTGGCAGATCGATTGTACTGTACTGTGCAATGGGGATTTTCGAAGCGTCCCTATAACAGCCTTCACGAAACGGCAAAATGGGAAACAACGTTGCCAGAGTTTGCTGTACACATGTTGTTGATGTCCGAGGCAGCAAGGCTAGCCGAGAATTCAGTATCATCGGACAATACCTGAATATGAATTGTGGAAGTCTGGGAGCTGAAGACGATAGCCAATTTCATTGTACCAGAGGTTGGGCGTTGAATGTAGTCAGAGTCACCAGCTGGTTGGTTAGTATGCAAGGTGGACTTGAGGTAAGTCGAGCCATCGGAAAGAGCCTCGACGACATCAAATCTGCACACAATTGTCAGCATAAAAGGCTCCTTGCATTGAAGCATAGAAGCATAGAAGCACTAGCGACTACGAGCATATATAAAAGTGCATTCAGGCAGAAGATGATGAGAAAGGAAAATAAAAACTGGAAAGGAATGATTAACTTACTCGCCACAGCCAGACTCCCAGCAAGAGCAGTTAGCATTTCCATATTGAAGAGTTCGTGGAATCTGAGCGTTCAGAATCCAAATTGCTGGCATGTCTGCATTGAAGCCAGAGGTCTCGTCCATCGGCATTGAGAATTCGATGAGAAATACTTTGTCAGCACCCTCAAAACCATCTTCGAGAGCGTCAGTAAAGGTAAAGGCTGAGTCATTTTTTAATAAGGGAAACCTTACGGTGTGTAACAGCTCCAGGACGGACAAACCCACAATCGCCATTCTCGCATTGGTCTCCCAACATGACTATCACCTCCGAATCTGATGGGATGGTAGTATCTGCAAGAATTTGCGGCGAAGATGCACCACCTGTCCCATCGCTATTAACGTACGAAAGAGAGGCTCCGAAGTTGCTGTAATATTGTCAGTTTGAAGTACGCAGCAAGACTCGATGCAATATCTCTTGAAGGGATAATCTTGATCCTGTGACATAAACTCATCGGGGACAATACTTACTAGTCGAAAACACCCGAACCTTGCCCACCATAGTTTCCGAGAAAGACGAGATTGGTGATAGTCTGGCTAGAAGAGTCGTAGTAACCGATTCTTGCATATTCCGAGTTGGCGTCAAGGCCAGGGTTTGATGGAGGAGATGCAGCTCCAGCGGCATTGGCAGTGCTTGGTGTTGCTTTCCTTGTAGCAGATGATGCCAAGACTGGAGTAGGTACAGACTGGCCAAGACCCCCACTCGCTATTGTTCCTAATCTTGCAAGCTCTATTTTTGTTAGCAAATGGGCTTAGTTTCCTGATCCTTGATGACAGACCGGTATTCCCGACAGTTTGGGCTTGAACTCCAGAAGATGTGGCAGCTGGGGTTGGCAATGTGGCCAATGTTGTTGCCGATTCTCCTACTCCAGGACTTGGTTCAGGAGTAGGCCCACCAGACCAATTATTTTGCCAGGAGACTACTTGACCATTGATGGTAGCGGTAACTTCGACAGGAGTCTCCACGTCTGCCTTTGCTAAGGAAGAAGATCCAAACCAATTATTTTCCCAAGACACGACTTGACCATCAATTGTTGCAGTAACTATCTGGCGCTTTTCCTCAAGATTCAGTCCTGGCTTGACATCTCGTTGTTTGTGCAATTTTTGGTGTTGATGAGCAGACCGTTGCGACCGGCGCTGAGATTGCTTGTAACTACTTCTCTTTGCAGCAGATTGAGCAGGTGTATACACGGCAAGCTGCTTAAGTTGGACGGGCCCACGGAAGTGCAGGGAGACCTTCGCATACTTATTAGCATCCTCAATTCTTCTCCTGGATTGGTGCTGCAGATCAAGTTTAACACGATAGGGACGGATCACCCACCTCTTCATCAAGTGGAGACAAAGGGCCGGAAAAGTCCTTTGGCTCGTTGGAACAGAGACCGCCTGAAGTCATACTAGTGACCGAGTGGTATGTACCAGCAGCTCCCACATTGCTGTACTGAATTCCAGTCACAGCCTGACAATACCAATTGCCATTGATCTCCTGAGAGCCGGCAGCACATAGATCAGCTTGGACATTCCACAGGGAAGCAAAAACGACAAATAAAAACCCAGCGAACTTCATAGTGGACTAGTGTCTGTGCTTGGTTGCCTGGCACGCTCGATCCAAAGTTTATACTCGGGTTGGAAGGTAAAAGTGTCTTGGTCGATGGCTGTTGATCTATAAATCACAACCACCGTGAGGAAGAGGTCAAAAGAATGTGTCAATTGGTTATCGCAAGCGTTTGGTAGCCGGACCTGAAGAAAGGAATGTTTGTGGGAAGTATGACTGTGGATATGTGTTGTAGGAGGATCGAGTTGGATTATTTGATGATGCTGGGTTGTGGTTGTTGACAAGAGGAAGGATGTCTTGCGGAAATCACGTGGAGCTACAAACGGTCGACCAACACAATCATCTTTCCAGGAACGACCAGAACAGTCAACTTGGGAAATTGCAACAAGAGGACTCTGCCAAACGCCAGATAATAATGCAAGCACTTCCCACGCCATCCTCAACCATTAACAATAGGGAATTCGAATCATAGATACCACCAACTTATTTCAGAGTATTTTGATTTCATCTGATCGAGGATTTTTGTGCCGTTTCTCACTTAGGCCTACCTTCATGTGAAGTCACTGGTCTTCAATACCAAGAGCGCAAGGCACTCGGGTATCTTATTCAAATACGGCATCCTTTAGCATTATTATGTACAGAGAAGATCATCAAATATACACTATATATCCGAAATCGCACCTCACATTGCAACGCTTCCTCTACAAACTACCGCCCATCTTGGTGGTCAAGTGTGCTGTGCTTTGAGCAATGTAGCAACTGCCAGAACCGAAGGATTGCGAGTCGGTCAACCAGTAGTTCTGGGTAGGGTCGCTGATGCAGGAAGCCTCCTCGCTGCTGATTGCCATGTTGTAGTCGTTGCCGTTGGGATTTTGGATCGCTGACAAGTCATACCCGGAGCCTGTTGAGACGAAGTTTCCCTCACCCCAGCTGGTGGCAAATTGCGAGGCCCCGTTGAGCGCAGTCGTGGCTTGAGCCCATCCATTCTGCGTGTTGTTGTCAAATGCAACAATCTGCTTGGCACCAGCAGCAAGAGTGAACACAAGAGGAGCATATAGAGGAGCGATTGAAGGGCCAAGGAAGGCACTGGGTGTAGTACCGCCTGCGAGCTTTGGGGTGGCAGCTTTATTCCACACGACGATGGTCATTTTACTTCCAGACGTGTTGATGAAGGTATTGGTGAAGTCATAACCAGTCGTTGTGTCAACGAAGATCATGTTCGAACCCTCCGGAACTCCAATGTTCCCAATCTTTGCATCGCCTTCTGTTGTGTCATCCGATACATAAACTTCCCCGAATGCTGTCAAAGAATTGGACTTGGCGACGATGGATTTGAATGCCGCCTCGATCTCGATTCCGATGGAGGCAATGTCACTCTCTAATGAAGTCGCAGATGTCGATGTAGCAGTTGTACTTGCTGCCTTAGTCGAAGCTTTCACGGCCTCGATCAGAACTTCTCCGGTAGGAGTTGCTGCCGCAACTGACGGCGCGGTCACAGTGGCCGTCTTCTGTCCAGCAGCCCAGGCAGCCGACCAATTGACATCCATGGCCTCCCAGTCAAGCGTGCTCCAGTCGACATCGCTGAGGCTGCGAGTTATACGTTAGTCTCAATCGATAGCCACTGCGCTCATAAGCGTAACTTACTCCTTTTTCTCGTGAGCCTTCTTGTGAAGATGGACATGAGTTGGCGAAGCGAGGACCTCGCTCATGCTTAGGGCCAGGAGCACCAAGCCAGTGGTTGCGTAAATCATTTTCAAAAACGTTACAGATATTGAATTGGGTTTGTCTTTTATATGTCGTCGGTGGTAGGGTTTCTTGGGATTAGGTGGAACGAGGCAGAATAGGACGATTCAGGAGGCCGTTGAGTTAAGGAGCGTGGGAGCGTATGTTGCTCAATGAGTGTATCGAACTGAAGGAGGGCGTTCAACGGCAAGCTTTGTCCTAACGACGAGACGGTGAGGAAGAGAAAGGGAGAACGAAGGGAGGGTGGATACAAGTACTGTACGGAGGTGCCATGTGTGGAGTTAATTTTGGGGGGGCCGAGGGGGACTAGGGGGGATACACAGTGCCTGAGAGTGGCAGCATGGACGTCAGCCAAAAACAGGGTTAAAAATGAGATGAACCAAGCCCTAATTTGCAGGGACAGGAACCCGAGGCCCACTCAGAACGCGTTCCTGGCTTGGACGACTTGCTACCGGCTGTGAGTGGACAAAGGGGTATTGCTTCGCCAGGGGTAAAAATAGCCAGGATTGCCCAGTGTTACCTAGCATTCGAGGGAAACCATGGGTCGATATACCTAATCAGGGCTATCAAAGACGAAGCATCCATCACGATCGAGCGGGATATGGCCGTTAAGTGTTTCAAGGCCCCTGATTCGAACCACGGAGGCGCAGAGAAAGCCGGTTCCTCCTGGAGTATATTTTACAAACTAATTGTGGGACTCTCATGCTAGTCCTGTACAAAGAAGTTGTGATTCCGACTCAAAAACGCGAGGAACGCAGACTCTAGACTAAAAAAAAAATACTAAAAGAAAGCAACGGAGGAGGGCAAGGAACAGACAACGGCCCCCCCATTTCTCACCGTCTAGGTGAGACCTCACAGCATCAAAGCACCGCCTCACGTGAATCCCTTGATTCAAACGACCGCTACGAAGATCAACCTTCTGAATCTCCGAATCGAGACAACTTCAACAATGCAAAAGGTCACCAAGCTTTCTGAACTCCCGGAGTCTCTGGCGACGACGAGTAAGACCGTTGCTCGGGAGGGACGATCCATTTTCGAGTAATTATCCGGCTGGTTCTTGGAATGCCCGCTAAGGCCCAGCCAGTTTCTGATGCTCATCAAAGAGTCGAGAACAAAGAGAGCATGGGCCGCGTACGTCTCACCATGGCCAGCTCAGCTCTGTGCACGCCCTCCCCTACGAATCGTACCGTACAAAGATAGCATAACCCTCTTTTAGGACCATCCTTGGTGCCGCTTATGCAGATTTTTTGTGCCCCTCTCGGCCGGTTTAAATATGGAGACGCTTGCATAAACCCTTTTGAGGATTGGTGGGCCTATGCAGAGTTTGTGCAGGTTTTTCACATTCACCAGGATTGCAGAAGCAGTGCTGACAGTACAGCCGCAGCACCGCTATTCTTGCACAACAATCCGCGGTGTTTGGGTGCTCGATATCGTTTCCATCGGGCGCTGGCGATAACTGCTGTGCCAACTGTGGTGGCTTCGACTCGGCTGACTCCCGCTGACTTTCCCCTCACTGACACGTACCTGCAGACGTACCTGCGTTGATGAGATTGATGAGATGATGAGAGCTGTCAAAAACCGCGGTCACTTGCGATGGATTTGGTGGGCCAAGTGGCTCTTCCGGAATTCCACCATCAGATTGGATTTATGCTGCATGTGTCCATCCGGTCGTTTCTCTGCTTGCCAGCGCTTTTTCCGGCCAGGGACCTCGCGGCCATGATCGGGATTCGAGGGCCATATTCCCACTGATATGGATACTGGAGGACCTGATTCCTGACCGGCGGTCTAGTTTGGCCGTGGAATGCGTTTAGTCGGGCGTGAAAGGCCCTGATTGAAGGCCGTTTGTAACAGGCTCAAATTTGGCCCTCATTTGGGCGTGTAGACGCGACGACACGACGGCTGCTGGGTAGTTAGTTGATTGATTCAGCTTCGAGAAACTTTCATGCACGAGACATTCTATTCGCACAGCTTCCGAATAACTCGTCCGAGACAATAGTTGATGCCCGAATCTTAGATGGTCTATTCTATTCATCATCGCGTCGTCACTTGGTCTTTATTCCACTTCGTCTGCTCACGCGATTTAGAAGCGCTGATCTACGGCTCTTCGAACTGGAGTGATTCGAATTGTTTTTGGTTTCGAGTAATCAAATATCCGTTCTCATGGGCGGTAAGCCAGCGAATACAGTTCAAACTTTGGAGCCATGCCGGGATTTGTATAATTCACGTTGGCCAATGAGAAGACTTAACAGCGTGTTTGCTGCCCACGACAGCTTCAGAATTAACGCTGTCGAAAATACTGAGGCCTCCTCGATATCGTCTTTGTTTTACTTTATATTAATATTATATTTGTACCTAACAAAAAGCCTCTGTCTCAAGATGCTGGGCCAAGAACATATTCCCAACTGCGAGTTGCGTATTCTATTCCAGAAGTTTCTCTATCTAGGTTTCAGTTTCGTCCATCCATTTACACCGGGTTTTCTATCCATTTGCCCGGTGATAGCTTCCGCCGCTTCCAATTCACTTCTCATGCTCATGAAACTCTGATTGCCAAGTCCTGCTTGTCTTTTGGCTTCCTTCCCAGGCCCGACGACAACTCCGTCCTCTCCCATCTCATCCTCTCTGGTCCAAGCATCTTCGCTAAGAACTTCCCATTCTGCTGCAGCAACCTCGCTCAAGAGCTTCGACTTGAGGTTGTCGGCTAACTTCACGGGTCCGGGAAGCTTCCAACTTCGTATAAACTCTGTACCTTCGGCACTACCTAGGAAGGAGTGTGCTGTGCCATGGGAATACCTTCCCACAATCAAAACTGGCATATATTTCTTGTCATCAACCTCTGCGTCGGAATCTCTGCCACCCTTAGCGGGTGTCATCTGGATCGAGGGTGTTCGACCGCTCGGTGCTGGCCGTGATCGCGGGCCAATCAAGAGGTTATAAAGATTGCGTCCGATATTGTAAATATCATCAAAACCAGGTCCTTCTTTTCCATTATTTTCTCCCACGGGTATACCTTGACTCTTACACACCCAGGCAATGTCGTAAGCTAGCAATGCAACACCTTCTAGGAAAAGAGCATGGCCGGAAGGGTCTTCAGTCGCGACAATAGGGAGTGGTTTGTTAATGAACAGAGGTCGTGGCCGAGGCTGGTTTGCCTGCTCTGTGTGGCGGGATGCTGATGGGCTAGTGTTAGAAGACTGGCTAAATGATGTCCCTGGAAAAGGCACTTCAGCGTGCTTATACGACGAGGCAATAGAAAATATAGTTGGCATAGGGTAGTCTCTGTGAGGGAGGGTTATCTCGGCAGGAAGACGAATCGCTAAATAGTGTGTAGCTAGCATTAAGAGATGTACGATATGTGACAGTACAGTCGAGATCTGTGCAGAATTTGCCGCTGCAAACCAGTTAGCATTCTCATAATCAAGGGCAGGCATAAATGTACTGTTCAAAGCTCTCAAATCCATAATCGCCACTCCTCCTATTTTATACTCCTCTCTGCCATCAGATGTCCTAGCACGCCTGAGACCGTAAAGCTTTGCAGCCTCCCCGCAAAGGTATGCTCGTGATGAGGCAGTTGTTGAGTGGCCCTGATTCCATTTGTATTTAGTCATCCGGATACTCTTCTCAACCTCCTCCGTCTGCCGCATCCTCCTAGTTTCAATACCGTTCGATGCTGAAGCTAGATCAGATCTCCTGCGAGCAAGAGTAGCCTTTCTCCTTGCTATTTCCTCCCTGGCGCTATTCACCTTCTCCCGCAAGTCGTCTGCCTGTGTGATGATCTGCCGGGTCCTATCCAGAGCTTGGTCTTTTTGTGAAGTCGCCGCAGATATTGCAAGGCGTTGTTTCGAGCCTGCATCCGGACCATCCTGTGGTTCTTGGCCTCGAGAATTTGGTAACAGGAGAGCAGTCACCTGCCGATCGAGGGCATCCTTATCCAGGAGGACTTGAGCACTTTGGATGCGTGGCTCGTACAGTTTGTTTCGTGCATCGATCGGGCAAAGGAAAGGAAGTCTTGATCCCCCTGTTCTAAAGCAGATGTCGCACTGCATCTCGTGGAGGCTCTAATGATGGCTTGTATCGAGTCTGACGAAGGGAATAGAGGCAGAGGTCCATATGAGGTTGAAAGAGATGTGGCGACTTTGTTCGGAGAGTCGAATCGATGCATATCTTGCTCTAGGTATTTGAGAGGCGGCAGGCTCTATAGGCTATTCCATATCGTGTCGTGTGAACGCAATTCGAATCTGGTCATTCATTACCCTCACAAGGCTAGGTCAAGAACACCAAGGTTGTTCGAGGTCTTTATCGTTATCGCCTCGTTCCGATTGCGATTGTTATCGCACGTGCTTTCGTGGTTGGGGCGCGGATGACCCACACCAAATAGAAACCAAACCAGTTCACCCCTCCATTCACAACTCCACTTCGACACCAAGTATAGATGGATAAACAGCTTGAAATGAATTAGGAATTAGGCCAAGGTACGTGATCTATCGAGTCTCCATTCTGTTCGTGCTATCTTCTTCGTCTTTCCTCCCAAGTACATGGACAAAGCTTCTCAAAGGCACTCAGACCTCAAGGATGTGTAGAGCTGGAAGTTTTCCCAGCAAAGGGTAAGACTATTGATAGAATGAAAAAACTAATTAATACATGGCACTATAGGCGTCCAGAGTAATGCAAAACTGAAAGAGACACCCGGAGTCGTCTATTACTACCAACACTCTAAAAGAGCCGCACGGTGTACTTCTATCTACCCCCTTCTCTCACCGCCATGTCTTCCCCTCCTCATACGCCAATCAAGTCCCCCGTTAAGAAGGCGCTGGCAGTAGAGGCTCAGAATGCCACCGCAAAAGCACAAGCTACACAGCAACCAAAAAAGCAACCAGAGGAGCAATCGATGCCAGCAGCAACTGTGCCGCCACAAGTACAACTAGTAACCGCTTCAACGCAAGAGGTCCAAGTTCCATCTTCCATGCCCCCACTCAAAGAAGCTCCCGTAATCAGCAATGACTTGGATCTACGTTCTCAGGCCCAGATTCAGGATCTCCAGCTGAATGAAGACGAGGATGAGGCTAAAGAAGATGATGAGGATGAAGATGAAGAAGACGACGAAAGAGAAGGAGTAGAAGAAGCAGAAGAAGAAGAAGGGGATGGCGATGAGATAGATGACTATCCAAGTGACTCTGACTTGCCCCCTTTTGATTTAAAAGAAATCGAGGAACGTTATGAAAAAGATCTGTCGAAAATCAGCGAGGATGAGGATAACATAATTAAAGAGTTTGATAAGCTCTCTGAGGTATCTTCCACCCGTTGCCATTCCCATCCCTAGTACTTCTATCTCGTATATCTGACACAGTAAAGTCGTTCTCATTTTGGGCACAAGCATCCGCCTTGAACGATTCGGAGAGGGCGAGGAAACGGTAAGCTCTTTGTATATCTAGCAACCAATTCTAGACTGATGGCGAACAGTCTAAAAACTCGAGAGACATATATCCAGGTACACGAGGGCATGTTACAGGAGCAGAAGAATCATTGTGAGTGCGATAACTGATAAGATTTTCGTTTTGCTAAACCAAGTTCAGATGTCAAAGTTGTGGATGCATTTAAGAACGCTCTGGAATTGCTGCGTGGCTGATTCTGTCTTTCGATGTCATTTTAACTGGAGATCGTACATTACTACCTCTATCAGATCTTTGCCATGGGCCAATAAGTATTCGGATCTTTTATCTTGGGCCTTAATCAACAACATCGAGGATTATCTTGCCTCTGCTTCCTTTATACTTGCACACGAATATTTCAACGAGATACGGGGGCACAGCTTCGTAGAGTAACAAGTTGGACACGGAAACAGCAGCAGCGTCTATCGAAGGAATATCCAGTTTGTCAATCGGCAAAGTAGGCTAAACCCCTTTTTTCATCTTTTGTTCTCGACTAATATCAGAAGTGGAAGCTTCGTCTCCAAATAGCTCCTAACGCATTGCTTAATTCACACAAATGACTGCCGCGAGATGACTGCATCTCCTTTGCTAGTATTTGATGTCTTAATGTAACTTTCCTTTTCAAATTTGGTAAAGGTGTATCAGGAGCGAGAATGAAAAAATGTTCAAGGGGTTCTCGAGATATAGAGGATAAAAAAATGGGATATTAGAGGTAGGGATTGCTTGCAGGAGATTCGCTTCGATGAAATAGGCTTATTTTCCCCTGTACAGCCGTTAAGCCCGACTCTATCGAACTTCTAAATTTTAACATGGAAGTTGAAGAGAGGTAAAGGAAGGGTATGGGTGCGGTCATTGAACTCGGAGCGACGAGGGGCCAGGAAAGATCCAGGAATGGTTTTCACTGATCAAGATTTCATAGCTATTTGATCTCGTCATATTATTAAAGAATGTTTTCCTAGTCCCTTACATTGAAGATATTACACTCCTTCCCCGCAGATTGATATCATTTCCACTTTCACGCTATCATAACTAATCTGATGTTCCATCATAATCCTCTGTCACATCGAAATCCCTTGATATCATAAAGAGCCAAGTACCTCAAGCACCGATAATTATACACCTTCCTACGCTTCTCTCTCCCTGTTAGGTATCTCCTCCCTTCCATGGCACACAAGTAGATTATATACGGGTACATCTCTCACAAGGAGCGCCTGAGATACGGGCAAGGATGTGCTCGGCGATGTCTTCGGTTATACCTTTCTTGGAGTTGAGAGTGCTAATTTCATGACTGACTCATTCATGGTGTATGCGTATCGGGATAAGTTTGCTATCGAAGGGTATAGTGAAAAGATGCCTACGCTCAAGTGGGATTACACTTCTGGCTAGGCAAACTTACTAGATAAACGTGTAAGTCGTCAAGAGAGAGTCATTGTTTGTCCTGTATTATTAGCAACACTGGAAGCATTTGACTCTTATATTACGCATACAAACTTTACATAGGCTTCATCGTTTGGTCAACAAGTGAGTAGTTTGATGAGGACACACAAATTTAAGACGGGTTACTATTTTTGGGTTCTCTCAGATCTTGTTTAAGCTATTATATTATATTTTGGGCTTGATGAGGAGATGCTATTGCTCTTGCGGTCATGTGAAAATTCATGTGCTGCACAAGATCACTGGTAGTCATGATGATCCTCCGGAGATCTAAGTATGGATTATGATACTAGGAAGAGGCTTCGAAATATCACAGCGGATGATAAAAGTATGATTGTTTTCAGGTAAACTTCTCCGTCTCTAGTCTAATTGAGACTTTGAGGCTCCTCGAGGATGAATTTCCTACCTCACTCATGGAGGTAACTAAATAAATCATACGGGTAGTGATTGAGAAAACGCAAAACAATACCAGAGAGTCGATATGGCCAATTCTGCCAATAGGATATTTTCTTTGTGAGCACCGAAGGGCAACATGGACAGCGCTTCATCAACGACTCGAATTGATGATTCGAAGCTGGTCATATCAACTCATTGTGCCATATCCTTTGGAGCATACCCCAAGCATTATGTTTCTATTTCGTTGCTCATTTGGGAGCCTATCTATGCTACCAAAGAGGAAGCGGGTTCTATCCTAGCAAGACAAGTATTAGTACTAGCACTAAGAAGAATCTTGACGCGACGGAATTGATTTAAAGTCCTTTCAGAGAGAAGATTGTTTTTTCATCAGAGGCCCGGCGTAAAGCCAGACGCACATCATAGCAAGCTATGAATGCGAAAGGCTTCCGCTAGGTTCAGACTAAGGATGACGATACATTTGGTTTCATCATTGAACTTGAGAGAAAAAGGGTTAAAGTTGGAGAGCTTACCTGCGCTACCTTGCATTCGGTGCTCATTCCTGGCCAAGCCAGAATGTTTTACTGTTATTCAAGTTCGTGCTGAAGCAACCTGACGGTACGCTCATATATAGGAGAGATGGTGACGGGGATGCCAAGCTCAATCGTCGTCGTAAGAAATTTTTCTTCTTTGCGTTGCCATGGGAGGAGTTCTGGCTGACCCGTTGTTAGACTCATCATAGTCTAAGCCATCAAGGCCAGTATCAACCTTGTCCCATGTTCGTTTCCTCAAGTCGGGTTTAATCTTTTGCTTGAAGAATCCCTTTTCTTTTGCATATTGTATCTTCTTTTCTTTCTTCGTCAATCGTTTATTCTTCGTAGGCGGAAGGGGTATATGAGCTGTAGCCACCAAATCGTCCCCTTCCTCTCCTAGCTCACCATCTTCGAGATCGCCTTCGTCAACTGGTGTGGTTGCCTCTTGCTTTTCGCCATCACACTCCCTTGCTTCTCGCGCGTGTCTACGCTCTCGCAATAGGGTTTGGATTTCTGAGTGCCTAAACATGGCAATTTGTTCGTCGGTCAAGGTGCGTATTGTGCCGTCTTCGTAATAACCTAAACCTTCATCATCGGCTTCTTCGACATGTTCAGTTTCTTCCACAGGCCCAAGGAAGTGTTCTGAGAAGTGGTTTGTTGAGACTGAAGAGAAATGGGTCGCGTGGAAGCTTAGGAGATCATCCTACGAATAGTTAGCAATGTATGCAGGAGAATAATCTGCTGGAGGTCATTACCTGTGAGATAGCTAGTGTAGTCATGATACTGAGTGATATATTGCATCAAGAATATATCAGGTGGCACTTGACTGCTACATATCTAGACATGGAAAAAGAGATGGTGAGTAAATGTCCACGAGGTTGAGCTTCAGGCTATGAAACTTTATAGGGTGGACAACAAAGCTAAACGCGCAATCACGCTTCTTTGAGACAAGCAAATAAGCTAAGACTTTAGGACATAATTGACATCTAGTACTTTTAAGAATTGGTTGAGTGAATAACTGTAAAGTATGAAATTAATATAAACCCATGGATTAATTCCTAGCCGATGGCAGCTCATATTTTCAAATTGAACATCTTCCTTTTTCATTACTTCCCATTTTTTCGGTCTTACCACTCTTTCTACCACTCAAGATTCCTAGTCGGCATTGACAAAAGCCAACCAGAAGGTTGAGAGGGAGAAAGACAAATTGAGAAAAAGAAAAAAGGGATGATTCAATAATATCACACTACTACGAAAGCCTTGCCAAAACACAGGAATACACCCACTCACCGTTATACCATGGCGCGAAAATAAGAACTCACCTTAAAACCCCATACGTTCATAGAAAGAATGAGGTGTCTTTGGAGGTTGCATAAGCAGGAACAAGCCCAAATGTGAGTTCCACCTTCTATTATTCTCTGTCTCAGTAATATACACAAGTACACTATAAATATTCCAAACCCCCCGATAGCGCCAGCAAATCTTCCCTCACCTCCTCCCCATCCACCCCACACCTCGCTGCAACCTCCCCCCTCCGCTGACTCCCAAGTTCCATCCACCTCATCAGTATCGTCCCGTCAACCACGCTCCGGCTCCCTACCATTCCTTCTGGCGCATCCCTATCAATACGATAGGCCTTCGGGTTCAAGCCGCATGGGTGATATAATGTTGTTATCAATTGACTTGCAAGGGTATTCAATCTTCTATATTGGCCTTCGGAAAGAGGCGTCAGGAGTGAGATGCAGCCAGTGTTAGTGGTTAGGAGAATTTGATGAGAGGGTATGGTGGCGTCTGCCGCGATTTCTGTAGCATCAGTGCTGGCTGGGAGCATGGTAGGTGCTTTCGTGCGGGGAAGGAGAGTCATCGTCGTGGGTAAGTGGCCGCCGAGCGAAAATGTGCTGCGATGAAGGAGAAGATGCCCATGCAAAGATTTCGGGTCTGGCTTTGTTAGTAGATATTCAATTCCTCAGACGATTTGACTTACGCTCGGGGTCATACTGCATGACATGCAGATTGCAGTCTGCATCCGAAGCAATAATGTAAAGCTCTTTCCCATCCGGCAACAGATCCGCAGCTACGATTTCCATATTCTTAGCTGATTTACCGAATAATATCATCCTGTAAGGCTCTTCCGTATAACCAGCGAACCAAACGCCTTTGATGGCATCCGCGAAGACGCATAGTCCGGTACCTGGAAGTTCCTTGAGGGCTGTGACATAAGTGTTCATGTCCATAAAAGCTACAGGAAGAAGAGTTCCATCTTCTTTTAAACCCCGAACCATGCATTTTTGCCCCTGAGCCACGAGCATAAACCCTTGAGTACCAATCTCAGATATCCGAGTGATAGCACCACGAGGAATATCCTCCCTTGCTATCTCTTTGAGTCTCTTGTTCGTCTCAGGGCGGTCTGGTTCTGGAACGACATTAACAATGTCATAGACATAGACCCGCCCTCTGGTTGGAAGATCTTCTCCTCTCGAGATCGCTGTCCCGACAGCGATCAATTGTCTCCTCTCGTTAGTGACTTCCGAGACTTCGAGGTCCAGTGTTTTAACACACATGACGGTCTCAAAGGGCTCAAGCTCGATTTCATGAATGACCGACCAATTGGTAGGATTGACCAGCTTCAGGAAGCATTGCTCCGTTGTTGGTTTGAAAGATATTTCTTCTTTTGACCATTTATGGTGGTGTTCGTCATCTTTAGGCAATTCAAAATCTACCCTACTGCTGGTTCCAATCACATAGCATTCCATTGGCGGATGGTATGCAATTGCATACACATCCTGGCCCAACTCAACCTTTCGGAGTGACATTCCCAGTTCAGCAAAGCTTGTACTGGATGGAAATTGCGATACTCGCGCAACGCCCTCGACATCAGCGTAGATAAAGCCCCGGTGACAGCCTGCAGTGTGAAAGCTGCTCATACCTCTCACAGCAGTTCCCTGCAGACCAAGAACTTTTGGCAAGCTTTGAGCACTTTTGATAATAAAACTTGGTGAGCCTCCGGGAAGAAACACGGTACTGTAGCCAGCCAAGTTTGAGATTGCACGCATGGGTTTATCTCTGTCTTGTTGGCTCTCATCTGCGGTTTTCTCGGCAGAGACCTCTGGGTCCTGAGCTAAATGAGGATTGTTGATTTTGAAGAACTGTAACGTTGACGACAGAGGGTTTCCAGCAACGCCCATATTTATGCGGAACGGCTCATATATCGTGAGATCATCATTAGATGGGCGTAGCTAGGTCATTGTTAGTAAGATCTATTCCAGGGTCATCATACTACTTACAATAAGATAGGGAGATTTCGCCACTTCGTCACCAAGGTCTGCCACAAGAATTTCAGACAAGGTTTCACGTGCTGCAGATTTTCGTGCAGCGTAGTTTGACGAGAGAACTGGAGGAACAAAGCAGAGCCCTTCGGCAACATAGACAGCTTTAGACAAATCTGGGAGAGCATAAATCTAAGCTAGTTAGGGAATCAAGCGTTGAAGAGTGTAAGGGAAACTCACATGCAAAGCTCCGCCAGCGCTGAGCAAGAACATCAGCACATTTTCCCCGGTCTTGTTCCCTTTACTTGTCTGACTACTCGAAAATATACCCTTTGAATCACTATACAAACAACCCGTGAGCCATTTCGTAGCTAATAAGGCATCGTCTTCCCTTTCGAGTTCTTCCAGCTCATTATTATCATCGCACTGGGCAATAAATATGCTCGAGTCATCTCGGAAAAGTAATAAGAACGGATCTGCAAAGCTTGCGCTCACGATTTTTGGCTCAGCTCCCGTATCATCGTCATACATAGGCAATATCTGTGCCAGGCCAAGATCTAATACGGACAGGGTTAGCAGGCTTTTCTTGGTACTATTTTATATTGCACGTCGCCGTAGCACATGATATGTAGCACAAGGATGTTGTAAAATGCTTTCATTGATGCTATAGGACATTGCGTATACCCAGATAGCGACCCCGAAAGCAAATATCAATGACCAAAGAGATACCAGAAAATCAGAGAAGCTGTAATCAGATATTTGCCCCTTGTCGAACCATGGCTCCATCTCAGGGGAAATATGAGACGGGGTGAGGATAGAGTAAGAAATAGAGGAAAACTTACCGCCATCATAACTACGGACTTCGGATTTTAGGACCTGAATAACACGCATGCCATTCCCTAATGTCCCTGCCTCAATAGTTGGACCCGCAGCGGGCTCAAATTCTGTTCCTGTTAAAGCCTCGAACGTTGCTGATGTTAGTGCATAAACGTCGGATGTTTCGGTGCCATCAGATAGGGTTTTCGATACAATCATGAGCCTGTCATATTGTGCTTCGACGCCATAGTCACCACTCATTGTAGACTTCTCTTTCTTTGCTTCAAGGACCTTCTCTGTGGGTTTTTTAACACTCACGGTCCATATTCCACGCGCCTCGGGGAAATCAAAGCGGCCAATGACCTTTGGTAGTAAGTTCCTCTGCAGAATTGCCAAAGCTCCTCCTCTCCCTCGACCCGAGGCTGTAACTAAATCCAAGTCGCTTGTAACACCTTTAAAGTTTGAATTCTCGTCATCTTGGGCAATATGAGATTTTCCCAATGTCATATCCGTTATTGGGGCTATATTAATCATAGAGTCATGTCGCTGGAAAACATAGTCTCCAACTTTGCTATTTGCGAATTCCGAGTTGGAATTTCCATTCGCGACAGTTTTGGCAACAGACGGGGCTTCACCATATAAGTCGTCGTCGACATCATCATCTTCCTCTTCGAGTTCCTCAAGCAGGTCTTCATCAATACCGTCGTCTAAGTCTATTCGAGATTTACGACGAGAGACCTGATTGGATTTGCGGCTCCAACCAAGAACAATCGAATTCGCACACTCACTTCCAATAAAGAAAGCGTTATGTCCTAATGAACTTATTGTCGAGGCACATGACGAAAAGACAGAGCTCCCGGCTTCCTCGGAAACTCTTCGGATGCCCAAACCAGATACGCTTCTACCATCCATATGAAAACTCAAGATAGCAAGTTCTCCCGTCTGAAGGATGATGATCATTTCCCCATTTTGAATGGCCAGTTGTTCAATCTTGCAGCCTTCTAGGCGTATGTCGAGGTCCGATTGATCAACAAGGTTGAAGGATGTGCACTGTTTAGCAAATGTGTTAACACCAACTCCATTCGTTTTGCCAGCTTGGTCTACATGTATCAATTCATTAAACCCTACGAGAAGAGCTCCTCCGATCGGTGTAGGTAGCGGAATAACTTGAAATAAATCATAAGGTAGACCTTCAACTGACAAAATAGTTGTCGAGGCTTTTTGGTGGATATCCAGGGTGAAGACCATGTACGTTAAGTAATCCCTTCTCTCAAAAAGAAGAGAAGATGAAGCAATTAGAGTCGAAGAAAGGATTCCAAACGTTGGCTCCCGGTATTCATGGAGAAAGGCCAGATGAATTGGGTTAATGAGGGAAGGATCCAGGGCAGACAGACTCAGCACAAAAGAGGAGCCATATGGAGTGTCCTCCTTGGTTGTAGTCCCGTTTGAGGGCTTTGCTACTGCCTTATCAGCGGGCCGTGGCCCATCGATTTCTTCATCCCAATCATCCATATGAACGTCCTCATCTGCTTGCTTAAAAGGAAGAATGGCCAGACTTCGAACACCAAATTTCAGAGCCGCACATCGACTACTGGGGTCTGCCGAGACATAATTGACACAATCTTTGAGAGTGGGCGCCCAAGGGCTACCCTGGAGCTCGTCTTGCTCATAGTAATGGATTGAAATCGTTGATAGCCCTGGGCGTTCCGGGTCCCATTCTACCAGACTAAGCTTGGCATCTTTAAACCCCACTAATAACGAGTCGCCGCCGGACTTTGAAGTTATAGTCTTGATTCGTACTAAGGATGTGATTGTGCCAGACAGCATATATTCGGCCACCAGGACGAGTTTTGTTCTTCTCGCGCGATCCGTCCGCAGAGAGTCCACCCCCAGGAGTGCCGACTCTTTAAGTCCATCGTCGTCGTTGACCGTTGGATCATATTTTTCGCTTTCCTTGGCTACAGCTTTATTCGAAGCCTCCTCGAGTTCGACTGAAATAATCTTCGTAGTAAAGATCTGAAGGAGGGAGGTCTTTGCGACAATCAAATTGTTCGCATTCGCGGTAATGAATGGGAGGCATAAGGAATGTGTGACGGCGGTGGGAGGCGTCAGCTCCGTGTAGCATTGCATTATGGACGTGAGGAGGTGGTGGGCATCGTCTCCGAAGTAGAAAGCTGAGGTTCGAGTTCCTCTTCGTGTCTGTTGAAGGTTGATGGAGAGTTGATAGAAGAGACTTGTTTCTTTGATAGCCGGCGCGCTGCTGCTGCCATCTGCGGTTAGCATGCCACTACTTCATGCACAGGGATAAAGCTCGGGATCCTTGTTTCCTCCGTACTTAGCGTCCCGCGCCGTAGCTTAGCTTCCTACGTCAGAACAAACCGACCTACTACTACTTTAGCTTGCATCGCAAAGCAAGGCATACAGGAGTCGTCTTCTTCTCTCCTTGAAACCTCCCATTCAATTCGGGAAGAGCTTTGATAGCAAAGTGAGTACTATATGCTTTGGGTTTATTAATGCCCGAGGCCAACTCTGCCTTGTTAATGCTGTTCTGAGCTTTTCCAGAGCTTTGCTAACTCAACGCGTCCCAGTCCTGCCAGTTCATTCGATTCTTTCCGTGGAAGCGGCCATACCCCTTCTGGCCGCTCGATATGGCTCTTATTCAGACGGCCTTCATTTGGGTGGCATATGCTGTTGCTGTCGGCTTGGTTGCCCTCATCGCAGCCATATTTACATATATCTTCCAAACACCGCGAGAGCGATCCGCACTTGTCTCGACAATAACCATTCTCACCCTAACGTCGCTGTTGGCAACCGTTCTTCTTCTCCCTGTGGATATTGCACTGGTTAGCTCGACTACATCTGCGAAATTGGGAGCAAAGAAAGACTGGGCAACGCCAGAAACGGTTCACAACATTCTCTTCACCCTGAAGATTGTATACTACACTCTCTATAGCCTTGATGCCGTCTTGTGCCTCCTCGTAGTTCCATTTACATACTTCTTCTACGAGGAATACGACGAGGTCGATTCCGAGGAGGGCGAACAATCACTTGGTCAAAGGATTGTTTCGGCGTTGAAATATACCGTGCTGTTCCTTATTCTCGTCGTTATATTGTTCCTTGTCGGCTTCTTCATACCGGTTGCAAGGGATCGGAAAAGTGCTCATCTGGACCTTGATTACTTTAAGCGTTTACTATCAGAAGATCATGGAACACGAGCTCTTACCTTTGCTCTGGGATTGCTCATCTCGCTGGGCACACTGCTTTACCTATTATACACTGCAGCTGGACTCGCCCTTTTGCCCATATCCCTAATAAAATCAGCTCCCTCAATTAGCGCTCCACAGCTATCAGAGAACACAGCTTCGGCTTTGCAGCAAAATCGCGAAAGACAGCGCCAGCTTGAAGGACGCAATGCCGGCCGTGACGGTGGTATGCCAGCAAAAGACCAAAGAGAGCTTGAACAGTTGGTTCGGGAGGAGCGTACGCTAGTCCGTCGAGAGCGTCTTGCAGCAGAGGCTCAGGGAGAAGGAAAAAGCCTCATTGTCAAGGCATGGACCAAGATTTGCGCTGTCTTCCGGCCGCTGAAACTCCTTGGGGGCGTAGCCCTACTACTTTTGGCCATCATAATCTGGGTCTCGATGTTGATCACTGGAATTGACAAAGCGAAGAACTCCATTTGCAAGCAGCATTGTGGTTACATTTTGGGCAAGTAAGTGGTTAAAATCCTAATCCTGTTGTCTACATCACTAATAAGCGGCAGCATCAATGTTTTCCAGCCTGTCAATTGGATCTTCGTTCAAGCATCTAAGGTCTTTCCGATTGATTACGTGCTAATGCTGCTACTGGTGCTGTTCTTCTTCAGTAGCTCGGTTACTGGCCTGGCTACAATTGGCGTTCGATTCCTTTGGGTTAAGCTATTCGAGATTCGGAAGGGCCACTCTGCTCCCCAAGCAATGCTCGTGGCGACTGTTATGTTAACTCTCATTATGCTTGCAATCAATTACTCGATTGCCATGATGGTCGCGCCCCAATATGCCATATATGGCGCTCAAACGTTTTGCACCAACCCTACTAGGTTCCCGGACGACCAACCCGATTGCTCTAAGCATCCAGAGCTGGTTATATCCTGCTCCGAACTATCATCTGATATTGGTTCTAAAAACGTCTGCACGCCAAGCGTCGTCTCGACCTTCCTCAACCGGATCACTTTCAACTTCCCATTTTTCGGGGCTCTCACCTTCTGGGCTCAATTTGCCTTCTTGGCTGTATTCTTGGTTGTCTTTGTCACGTCGCTCTTTCGATCACCCAAGCTCGATCTCAGCGAAATTGACGCGGATGCGGAGGCAAACGAGGAAGAAGGCCTGCTTGCTAGCACGGGGAGGAGATTCGGCGCAACGTGGCAGGATATTCGTGGCAAGGCG
Source organism: Ascocoryne sarcoides NRRL 50072 (assembly GCA_000328965.1). Lineage (NCBI taxonomy): Eukaryota > Fungi > Ascomycota > Leotiomycetes > Helotiales > Gelatinodiscaceae > Ascocoryne > Ascocoryne sarcoides. Next base: position 2,621,645 of record KB205945.1, on the reverse strand, counting down.
AAGAAGCATACGGGTGGGTCTGGAGGGCGTGGCATCCGTGGGGATGACAACGACGAAGACGACGATTGATTTGTCTTGATTTCCTTTTTGGTGGTCCGAATGGGTTCCTCTCTTTTGTATGAGTGCGTGAGTGGGTTTCGAGATTTACATTGGGTTTCTGGGATGGATATGGATCGCACTGGGGAGTTGGGCGGGAATCGATTGATTGGCACGGGTCGGGGCGAAAATATCTACCGTATACGGGATTGTTATCTGGGAAGGACTAGTTCGTGTATGAAGGATCGTATTTCTATAGGTATAAGATTTGGTTTCTATGAATGAATGGAACGTTTCCTCTCGAGATGGTGGCTGTTTGAGAGAGTCTGTGAGAACTAGTTTGCAAGGCCATGTCTCAATGGGAAATTGTTTGGCGGATCGCAAAATGGGTTGGGAATGCTAAATTCGAATCGGGATGTATATGTATAACTAGTAATTCGACCTATGTTAGAGGACGGGTTGGTTGTGGTGATGTTATTCGCTATACAGTATAGCTAGTCCTCCTCTCGCCTCAAGACGACCAAATCAGGCTCGAGGTCTTTAACGCATCTGACTCTATATAAACCCTCCCGGGATAACATTTCGACGGTTTCTTGTTGATGAAAACTCGCTAGAGATTTTCTGAGGACTAGCTGGTCGACTCTTCGCACTTGGCTGGGCTCATGTAGATAGATGACTTCGTGCTGGACGAAAGAGGGATTTCGTATGGAGGGGGGAGATGCTTGGGGGGGGGTTTGGATTGGATTGGATTGGTTTAATAGATACGAGCTTGGGGTTTTGTATTTGGAGGAGCGAGGTGATGGTGTTTTTGAGATGGGGGAAGGAGGATGGATGAGGTTTTTTCTTCTGGTAAGAGAGGTATTACTATTGCCTCCTCTATCTAGGCTGGGGATTCTTTCCACGAGAGAAATCAATCCAAGACTCACCAAACCCAATCCTGATTTACCATCACCTAAGTTTCCTTCTTAAACTTCGTCCACTTATGCCCCTTCTCCTCCCACCCCACCTCCGCCCCCATATGCCCCTCCCTCCAACACCCCGCACAATACAAATCCCCACCACAGCCTCGACACCTGACCGTCGCGTCATCCAGACAAATCACGCACCACGTCTCGATCTCCTCGTCGGCGTATCTCTTCTTCTTCATCACGCCCTGGATGGGTTTATCGGCTGGTGTGAAGGTCGGTGCGGAGGGGAGGTTGAGAGGGTTGGTGTGGGTGGGGGAGGATCCGAGGCCTTTGAGGGCGGCCATGCGGGCGGCGATGTCGGATTCGAAGTCGAGGGATTTTTTGCCGGGGGAGGGGGGTGAAGGGAGGGCGGAGGGGGCGGATGGGAGGGAGAATTCTGGGTCGTCTTCTTCGTTTTCTTTGGGTGGCTCATTTGGGGGATTTGCTTGGTCTTTAGGTTCATTTGCCCTCTCGAGCTTGACTTCGTCTAGTAACCTCTCGACGATATCTTGTGCTTCACGTGCTTCATCCTCCAGACTCCCCTTTGAGTTTTTGTTTTCCTTTTCCTTGTCATCTCCTTCATCTAGGGAAAAGACGGACATGTCTAGATCCCTGGATAGGTAATTCTCATTCGGTGTATTGGCTTCTTCTGGTCGGTCTTCGCGTCTCTTCACTGGGGGATGGTCAATAGGCAAAGCATGCTTCGCTTCATTCAGTAGTTTGCTAATATCGTCCGGCTCATCTGGTAATGTCCATTGATACTCGGGTCCTAACTCTGCTAATAGCTCGTCCAGAGTTTTATCGTCTGTGTCAATTGGGTGACGAAGTACATCTTGTTCTTCGGTCTCTCCATCGAGAGGTACTATTGGCTCAACGGGGGCTGGTTTGGGGGGTGACAGCGAGGCTTTTGGTGCGGGTGAAGAAGATGGGGATAGTGAACCATTTCTCAAACTCCGTAATCGTGCAGAGAGATCGGTTTCTGGGGTTGATGCTTTGGGTGTGGTGAGTTTTGGTCTAGTGGGGGGAGGTCAGCATGTGATATGACGTGGGGAAAGGGGGGTTAGGTATATCGTACTTTGCCGGGTCGAGTTGGATGTTAGATTTTTTGAGGGCATTGAGTCTTGTGAGGAGGTCTTGATCATAGCTTGGAGGTTTGCTCATTTTGGATTGCTGTTAGGGAGGCCAGGGGAGGATGTTGTGATGGTGGATAACCTTTGGAGGTTGGGCCTGGGGAAACCGATTCATGATAGATACACCCTCAGTTTTACTGAAATGGGACTCTTGCAAATGCTATGGATATGGATATGGTAGAGGCCTTTTTCGCATTAACCAGTGTTGACCCTAGCTTTAAGGTTAATCCTTAGAGACACTGGCACATTGAGAGTGAAGAGAATCAAAATATGAGGGAGCATGATATAATATCGAGACTCGAAAGATAAATTTGGCTTTGCCATGCGAGGATGCTACCGCTTCATTTCCTGTATTCGGTTATTTTAAGATGCAAGCACAATTTGTCTTCTCTTAATACATCGTATAAGAAAGTAACACTTCATGACATTAGTCGTGCTCTAGATTCAACAAGGTTATGCTCCAAACAAGCTTCTACCCTCGAGTACGATTTTCCGCAAGGGAATACTCGTGACAATGTTCCCAACCTTGGACTTGATCTCCTCAACCACAATTCTTATTTGCCTAAGGCCATCAAGATTCTCTTTGCTGTGTAATTCAGTTGCTTGTAAGAGGTCCACACTCGGGCTGTTGAGAACCCAGGCTATGCTGATGTGATATGCGTCAGAGACATCAGATACATCTGACAAATTCCATTTAGGTTGGCCATTCCGAGGGCGGCGGAGTTTGGTATTTGTGTTTAGACTCGACTTGGGATCGGATGTCAATTCTTCTCTGTGTTTTGAAGGTTCGGTGTACAGGGGGGGCTGTCCATATTCCTGAACCGTTTTGTTGCACACATGAAGGAGTTTGTTGAGACTATCCGACTCGGGTTTTTCTATTCTCAGGACCAGGAACCAGCGGGTTTTCTCGAAATTGGCAACCCAATCGAGACCGGTAAACGACACATCAAAGCTTAACAGTCAGCCAAGCGAGCCTATTCGAGAGACGAAGAGGGAGGGCTTACGGCCGGATTCCCGAATGCTTGATCATCTGTTCCAAGGAGTCAACAAATTCACCCTTCCGGGCAGTGCCAAAGCCTATGGGTCTCGAGAGACTGATATGAAGTGGCAGTGGGACGCCAAGATCGCTCGTCAAGAAGGAATGGATCTCGTTCACATCTGGTGAAAGCACTCTAGTTTTCAGGCTTGAGATGACTCGATGCAGGGACGTGTACTCTGTCGCCGAAGGATACCCTCAATGGGGTCAGCAAATGAACAAACAGCCTCGAACATGGATGTCACATCGAGGACATACACTCGATGTAAAGATGTGTTGGCCAGTTGCCCTCGACATGGGGCTTCACCCTCTTTCTTCCCGCATGCAAGCTGGGATCGTCTCTCGTGCTCAGTCTAGTTGTAGACGCATAGAGGTCGTGGAACTTCGTTGGCAATGGCGGTAAGTCCGAGGAGAGCTCGACATGTTTACGTTTCCGATCTGACGGCTGGGTAGACGGTGCCAGACCCTCCCTCTCATCGCCCCGGTCACCATCCTCGTCCGACGACGTGTAGTCAACGAGGGCCATGCTGGTGAGCTCGTCGCTGGGCTGGTTTGGGTCCTGGCCGCAAAGTACCGACGCCGGGGACGCGTCCTATACTCCGGGAGTGGCGTCACCTTCTCGCCGCCGGGGAATCTAGAATGATTCTCGATCAATCGAAGCGTGGTATCCGCGCTACCGGGACGTCTAAATCTATTTATATTTCAGGGCGGGGTTGACGGGCAAATCAATGCTTCGGAACCTAGGAGGTCGTTGATACGACTGCATGAAGTAGCTCGCAGCATTTTACTGGTAGTTACTAGTCGAGTTACGGTCGCAAATAGAGTACTGTATACAGTAACTAGCACCCACTTCGGCCCTGGCTAGGCAGCTGGCCTCGGACCACGGCGGGGTTGTTGCTTCGTTTTTCCTCTGGACTCGTGTTCCCCCAGCCAGCCAATGACGTAGCTGCTGATGCTCTGCTCATCCGACAATCCGGAGTCGTTCAGAAGCAGCCTGATTGGGGACGACCCATCTGCGTACGACTCCAGCCGCATCAGGACCAGCTCCAACTCTGACAGGACGTCTTCTTCATAACCTTCCCACCTTCATCGTTCGGATTTCTGTGATGAAGAGTCTTGGTTGGCATCGATAGAGTTTGACTGGACACTGGCAATCGCGAAACCCCCATCTACCATCTGGACCCGATCGTATATCGCGAACTTCACTGCACAACCGAGTATTCGTCTCGTCGGTACACATTCGAGACATGGAGTCCCCATCAGAAGACAAGGAATGGGTGAGTTTGGGCTGGGTTGAACCTCGATATCATCCCGCAAGACGATCAACATTCCTCTGCTGCGTGCTAACGATCGACTCGCAGGCAACCAAGTATTTGTTGGATCCATTGAATGCCCCCGAGCCCTACGAAGAGACCGGGCCGTCGTCCTGGACACGCCGCGCTCCATCTGCCGTCGAAAAAGTCCCGGTTGCTTCCTCTTCGAAGCCTTCGAGAGCGACATCGAGCGGATATCCTACACCTCCCACTTCGGCCAGTCCCACCCAATCGACATTTCACCCGAGCAACCCATATTCTGCGCACCGCTCCCATGCCTCCGGTGATTCGTCGATCAAAGGCAAATCACGACGACGAGGAAGTAAGTCTCACGTCCATGTCCGCGAGAGAGGATTTCGAGAAGCATAAACTACTCTTGAAGGACTCGTACTGATATCTGCCCCCAGGCTCGTTGACTGAACGATATCCCGGAGACATGTCTCACCGGCCTCTGGATCAATTGCGGAAGGAAGCCAAGGCCGCCAATCGCTCGCCCCATTTGAAGAAGACACATCTGCCCGGAGCCGACACAATCGACGTGCTCGATAGATCGGTCTGGGGCCCCGCATACCATCACGAGGGTCCCTACGATGCAACCTTACGTGCACGAAATACCACGGACAAAAACTCTCCTGTTGCTGCTGTGAAAGAGACCAACGCAGAGGCGCTTCGAGCCACTGCCCCAGAATATATCAAGGACTCTCTCACTCGGCATATGCCATTGCAAGGGACGGCTGTAATTCCTTCCGGGATGGCGGGCATGAACGGGCGAGTAATGCACTACGAAGAAGGCGCAGATTTAATGCGAGAGGCGGACGCCCCGGGTGGCGCTTACAAACGATGGCCTGGAATTGTAAGTGGAAGCCGGGTGATATCATTAGCATCGAGATGAATCCTAACATGTGTTTGTAGCAATACCTTCCCAATGATTATAAAGGAAAGGGAGAACCGTCATTCACTATCGAGAAGGCCCTCAAGGACAGCAAAGCGGAACACCGAAGATACAAGTCAGATGGCCATTCCTACGAGATGCAACCTCCAAAGAACAGGTCGTCGTCAAGCCACCTCAGGAGCACCAGTGCCGATCTGCGCGAACCAAAGGCATCTGGGAGTGCATTGAGTTATTCGGGATTTGAAAGTGGAAGTGGAATGCGGAGAAGCAATACCACGGGAAGCCGATTCGGGGAAGGGATCAAGAGACGATTTGGCAGTCTGAGAAGAAGCCTGAAGGCTTCTGACGCCTAAGATGAAATGGCGAGACGAATTACGTAATATGAAACACATAGAGACAGAGATGTTGAAACGAGCAACGCGATAACCAATAACGACAATTGTACATTAGATTTTGGGAGGGAAAAGATGGCGTGGGATGGGATGGGATGGGATGGGATGGGATGAACATATTTCATAATTATAACTATCAGGACTTAGGTAATTAGGTATTGTAGCACAACAGGCATATCAGTCTTTATTTTGGCACTGATTCAGAACAATAGGCCGGATGCGGGGTCTCACTGGTCCTGGCTGCCAGTGAACTCTCTCAATTATCTTGGATCCCTTATGCCATGTTGTAGAACTGTTCTTCACTTTTTGTAGCGAAGATGAGGGGAGTCGTTTCCTTTTCTGTACGAGCAGCAATCACCCACATCCGTACCCCCTTCGTACCTTGCTAGAAGTAGACCCATCAGGCTCTAGTAGTCTAGAGCTTGTGGTTCTCAAGTTATCAAAGTTATAAACAACATTGCATTTGTAGCTGCATTTCCACTATACAATTTTATAACTACACCATCACTCTCGTCATGATTAGTCCTCCGAGGTTCGGCGTATTCACAATAGAGTTTGACCGCAGACTTCTCACGCAAAAGCTATCTCTCATTGGAGAAGAGGTCTATACCATTCTCACAGAGGATCAAAGTTTCCTTCAACCAGGAAGCACCATAACGCCAGATCATGCCGCCGCAAGAATACACAAGCTCTACTGGGGAGGCTCCCATGCGGATACACAGCGCCGAGGATCGATCCGAAGGGGCTATATTGCTTTGGTGACGGAACTGTGGATCCTGATTCTTGATATTGTACAGCAGCTGCCGCAGAATTATGACGGGGGTTTGGCGCACAAAGGAATGGTGAAGATGTTAGAGGCCATGAAGGAGTTGGAGTATGCTGATGCTGATGGGGTGTTGCGGCTGGCTTGGGATGATTTGCCTATGTTTAGGGTTATAATATGCGATGAGATTCCAAGTAAGTTATTGTTCTGTTTCGAAGTATGATGTTTCATATACCTATCCGAGATGAGATATCACCAACTCTCAGCCACTTTTCTTTCACACCATCGTTGACGATCTTCATACTGACAGTTCGCAGCCAAACATCTTTTTTTCGACCCCACGTCAGAAGAGGGAGTGAGATTAACCCGGATGGCTCACAATTACCAAACCTTCGTCGCGTGCATAACCGGCCAAGGCATCTCGGATTTCTCCCTCTGGGGTCTCTGGGCCCTCCGCGACGCCCTCGAGTACGTCCCTGACCACGATCTCGACTCGACGGTCTTCCGCAGCCAGGGCTGGCGCCAGGATCTCTACGTCCCCATCGCGGCCATCTGGATCAAGCGCGCGGGCCGGATGCTGTACCGTCGGGTGCTGTGCCGGGGCCACGAGGAGTGGGAGGGGAATTTGGCCAAGGGGGGCAATTTGTGGGAGGGGAAGAGGGGGTTTTGTAGGGAGAGGTGGGCGCTGTGGAAGAGGAGGTTTGGCGAGATTGCGAGGTTCGAGCAGCCGGCGAAGGTGACGAGGGAGCTGGCGCGCAAGGCGAAGGAGATGATGGAGGTGATTGAGGGGGGGCCGCCGGGTTTGTCTTTGGGTTCGAGGGGGGGGTCTGAGGAGAGGCGCCGGGTGGGAAGTCGAGGGAGTCAAATGTAAGAAGTGGGTTTCTGGTGGTAGCGTTACCCTTGTGTTAGTGAGTAAGGATTCGGTTCCTTTCTGTTTTAGATATTTCAACGATTGAGTCTTTCTTCTTTCTTCTGTGTTTGCTTGGGACTCTTAGAATATTTGGATCAGGCGAGGCAGGCACATGTCACATGTAGCCCTCTTCACCCCTTTTGAAGTCAAAACGCAAGGTACGATGAACTTGTTCAAGCTGGCGAATGATACTTTGACTTTTTTGAGGTCTGAGATATTCTTTCCTTTTGCGAAATTACCTCGTTTGTCAAATATCTAATGAGTCTTTGCTTAGCGAGGGGAGATGGTCCCTAGGGCAACATCGCCGGTAGGTACTGTTCTTGAGATATTTGAAAATACACCTTGTTCCTATTGTCGTCTCACGTGCTATCGCCAACTTCAAAATATAAACACCAATCCAAAAGACTTTTATAATCTCCTTAGGTTATGACTATAGCTCTTTGAATGAATATTATAACTGTGAATTTAAAAAAGAGACGGCGATGCCGAGAAGGTCACGTACTCGTCGCCGACCTCTTCGGTCTCTACAAGTTCACCTTACTCACTCCCCGCGCCCCCTCTATATAACCCCCAATACCCGCTCCACCCCCGCGAGGCACCGCTCTAAATCTTCCCCGGAACTTTGGACGAGTGGTAAATCGCAGGACTCTGATTGCGTTACAAAGCCCGGGCCCAATCGCCGTAGTCAATAGCACCGATCCAGCATGCACCAACGGATCCCGCTTGTCGACCCATCGGTTTCCGGGGCCCGGGCAAGCTCTCAGCTCGGTCTAGGAGTGTTGGGTTCACGGACGCGTCTACCCTGAGCTCTGCCATGCACGCAATTCTCTCACTGGGCCGGACGTCGCACATTCGTAGAACGGTGGCTAGGCGCGTGCGTGAGGGGGAGATGTACGGTGTTCCAACATGTCGTAGTAGCTGGCCCAACTAGAGCGAAGGCGGGCTGGCGAGGGACGGTTCACCTGAACTCCCGGTATACCATTTTGCTGTTTTTATCTACTCTTTTTGGTGGGATCTTCTTTTTGGTGTTTGGAGCTGTCGCTTGGCAACGCACTTCGCAACCTCCCCTTTTTTTTTGGCATCGCAACAGATTGACTCCTCGCCTTTTCTCCCTTGATAATACTATCTAAACACTAGTCTAATCCTTCTCTTATTGTCGCTATTGATATTTATATTTTTGCATTTTTTCCCTTTTGCCTTTAGCCACTTCACAACTCTCCACACCTTTCCAGAGCAAGTTAGCTATCCCCTCAACTCTATCTTCGCATCGCGCTAGCGGAGAGCTGAAACTCAATTTTCCATTGAATTATGTTCTTGCTATCGTTCTATTTTTGTAGAGTTTTTTTTCCTATTCTAGGGTACTCACTAACATGATATTTTTAGTCGTAGCTAGATGTTTTTTTCGCTCTCGCCTACTCGGCTCGCTAAACTCAACTCTCTTAACCAGCCACGCATGGCGCGACATGATTTCGACGAGCAAAAAATGGCAAAGTGTGGGATAGAGCCTCAGAGTAGTTAACGCTATATATCTTATTTTATCTCCTTGGCTCCCTTTTATTATCGTTCATAGCGAAGGCGCCTAGTGGTACTTTTATGCGTATGCCCCCTTGTAAAGAGAAACGAGGAAGGGGCTTTGTCTCTTTGCTTCCTCTTGTGTCTCACAGCTCTAATGCATTTGTCCTACGCTGACTTACTTCACTGACACCATGAGCATTATGTTTGAAAGCGAGGATCTCAAATATCAGAATATACGGTACATTCATCTGTTATGTTATTCTGTATGTATGCAATGGTCTTCAATATCCTCCTACGCCAAACCATGCCATGCTAGTATACGGTGCAACCGTATTCCCTCATGAGAATCAATCCAAAACTCCGCCAAACTAACCAAAACATTAAACCCCAAAAGCCACCATACAATGCCCATTCATGCACCCAAACCTTATCCAAAAATACCCGAACGCCTCCAACTCCCCCTCCCTATCATCAAAATGCATTTCATCATAGCTAATATCCCGTTATCGTCCTCTCAGAATCTCTCCAACCCCTTTCAGCTTTAGGTCTTAAACTCTTGCCCACCGGCTCATTTTCAAGAATTCCTTCGCTTTCCTCGCTCTCATCCCTCTCTTCAACCATCTCTACACTTCCCACAAAACTCTTCTGCCTCTTTGGAACGGGCCGCTTCAGACTCCCATTCACCTCCCTCTCAAGCCTTTCCACATTCTCAATCGTCAACTCCGCCCCCTTCTCCATCTCCCCATGAATCACCTTGACTCCCGGCTGACCAGCAGCCGCCACCAGCTTCTCATACCTCAACGCTATCGCAATCTCCTCGAGCTCTTGCCTCCTCGCCACTCGATCGGCCTCGCTCTCCAGCCCAGGCAGCGTCAGCTCGCGCGACTTCTGCCTCTCCCGCATCGTCGGCCTCAGAGACTTCATATCTTGCCTCTTGAGTTCGGGTCCGGGCAATATGACCACAACTTCCGGCTCGTTATGCGAACTGCCCATCCCAAAGATCGGCACGACATCCGAACCGCAATTATGCTCTCCGGGTTCGGAGCAGACGCTATTGTCGATCTCTCCGTCTCCTAGCGTGCCAGCGCCACGTCTGCTTAGGGCCCAGCGAACCAGCATCTTCTCCAGCGTCTTCTGCTTGACGGGCTTGGCGAGGTAGTCGTCCATTCCTGCTTTCTTGCATTTTTCTCGGTCGCCTTGGATTGCCGAGGCGGTCATGGCTACGATTGGGATGCTGCAGGCCGAGATTTTGTAAGGCGAGTGGTGACGGATGAGATGGGTCGCTTTGTAGCCGTCTATTATGGGCATTTGAACGTCCATGAGAATAATATCTGGCTTGAGCTTCGCCACAGCCGGTGCTTCGTCTTGTGCTTCGTCTACGGCTTGAAGATAGTCAAGAGCCTCTTTGCCGTTCCAAACCGCTTCAACAGTGAAACCAAGTTTGCGGATCGTTTTGAGAGCTATTTGTTGGTTGATGGCGCTATAAGTGTGTGTTAGTTCTTTCCTAAAAATACGAATTGTCTATAAGAGAAGAATGCAAAATAACCTACTTATCCTCGACAAGCAAAATGTTGACTTTGGCTCTTTCATCCCTAGATAACTCAAGGTCGGCTGGCGCAACAGGTGGAGTCATACTGAGTAATTTTGGCTTGTTATCACGGTGATGAAAACCCGTGGAATTTCTATGCGGCAAAGATCCCAGCATTTGTTCATATTCCGAGCTGTTACGGGAGACACTCATCTCGGACTGAAGACGATCCGAGAGGCTTCCAATATCGATCAACTCCATGGCACCATTGTGATACTGTGGCTTGTTGAAGGGAACCGAAAACGTCGCCGTTGTGCCTGTCCCCAGCGTAGATTCGAGGGTGATTCGTCCGTGCATCAAATCGACGAGATTCTTGCAGATAGTAAGACCGAGACCAGTTCCCCCAAACCGGCGGGCAGTTGATGAATCTGCCTGGCTGAAGGGTTTGAAGAGTCGTTTCCTGACATCTTCCTCGATTCCAATCCCCGTATCCTCGATGACAAACTTCACCTCAAAGATATCAGGCGTCTCTCGCTCTTTCAAGACGGAGAATTTGACATGTCCTTCGCTAGTGAATTTGATGCTGTTCGTGAGAAGATTTGTGATAATCTGGCGGACTCTGCCTGGGTCTCCCATAACAATCAGATCCTTCTCCAGGCCAACGGTTATATCGGAGTCGAAAATTAGGTTTTTCCTCTCCGCGGCGAAACCCAGCATTTTGCTCACGTCTCTAACTACTACGGAGAGAGAGAACTGCACTTCTTCAATGTCTAAACGACCGGATTCGACTTTCGAAAAGTCGAGAATATCGTTAATGACAGTTAACAAGCCATTCGCGGAGCGTTGGATATTCTCTGCGTAATCTCGCTCCTCTTCGTCGAGATCCATATCTATCAGAAGTTCTGCCATTCCAATGACACCTGCAATAGGGGTTCGGATCTCATGAGACATGTTGGCGAGAAATTGGCTCTTTAGTCGGCTTGCCTCTTTGGCAGCAGCTTCGTTTGCTAGTAGCCTGGCATTTTCCTTCTCTCGCATCTGCAATTCCACTTCGCGGGTCTTCAACTCCGTAATATCCATGCTAACTCCAATAACACCATCAATGAAGGCTTCGTCTACGGACCCGCCATTATCTTTCTTGCCAAGGATTGGTACAAATCTCGTCCTATACCATCGCTGGTCAATGCAATGCTCATGCACATCCTCTAGGCTTTCTCCATTTAAGATATCTTCGATGGGAAGTAAAGACGGCGGAATATCGGCTCGGGTGATGGTAGCGTTTGTCTGAAAGAAGACGTCGTAAATATTCTTGCCAATATAGTCCTCGCCTTTGGCTACTTTTTTGCCGCGGTTTTTTTCGTTGCCCGAGCCTATGTCGCTATTCAAGTCCCAGATAAAGGCACCCTCAAGGAGTGTCAATTTGCGATGTCGATCCACAGAGAAAAGAGTAACTTGTGCATGGCCTATGACAGATAGCAATTGTTGGCGCTATAATCATATTAGACAAAATATACCAAATGTATTTTAAGCTTAATAACAAGACATGGGGGATGTTGGTTGTCATCAAGTGAGCTTCTATATGAAAATAAGACCGTGATTACTTACTATTCGCTTAGCAGCAAATTTGCTTTCCACAGCTTGGTTGATATCTGTGCAAGTACCGAGCCATTTCTCTATTTTACCTGTTTGCTTATTTCGCATTGGCAATCCACGTGCTAGCATCCATCTCCATTCGCCGTGCTTACTCAAGCAACGATATTCAGTATTGTATGGCTCTCCTGTTTTGAGAGAGTGTTGCCATCTCCTGACCGTGGTTCCCATGTCATCCGGATGGAAAGAAAGTTGATACTCTATGCCGAGGGACTCATCTTCACTTAAACCAGTATAATCGTACCTGTGACATACATATAAGCTTCTTCATCGACTCTTGAAAGAAAAATGACGTACCATCTCTGACTAAACCAATCATGCATACCCTCCGGCGTGGTTGTCCAAACCATTTGTGGCATACTATCACAAATGAGCTCAAATCGTTGGCTCTCTTTTTCTTTGATCTCATGGATTTCTTCCGTCATGCTCGTGATGTCCTTGCAGATGATCACACCAGCAAGGAATTCTCCAGTCTCAGGCTGCCGAATTGCTTCGCCAACGCAGTCAAAAACCAACTTTCGGCCATCGTCGGGATCGTAAAGTCCAATCCTGCGGCTCTTGAATGGTGTCTGGGTTGACACAATCACGGAGATTGGATATTCAGAAGGATCCAGCATAGTAGTGAAGGTCTCATCCCATATGTGCCACTTATTAACTATATTGTATCCATCCTTGATAGTGGTGACATCTGCTTTGGGATGGAACAGCCGACGGGCAGCTTGATTTGGAATTGTCAGGCTGGAATCTTTCCACATGGCGATGATTGGCATCTCGGTAGTGTCAAGCAGTGCATCCTTCATCAGGAGGATCTTTTGTAAACTTGAAGGCGAACTCGAGAGACTGCTATTGGCCGGTGGTCCAAGTGGTGGATATGGACTTGTTGACATGGATGTTCCAGTCGGACTGGTAGCTGCAGAAGAGCCGCTGCTGTTCCCGTGGTTGGAACTTTTGATAGAACTTGAAGAGGAAGATCCACCGGATCGCATAGAAGCTTGGGGATGGTGCTGTACGGCCCGAGTTACTTGTCGTGACTGTCCACTTGAATTAGGAAGGGAAGATGTTGCTGAATCGGTACTAGTGAAGGTAAGAGTAAAGAATTTCTGTTCTTCAACTTCCCACACAGTGATAATCATTTTGGCAAAGACATGATTGGCAGACTTTGGCTTAACCCGCCCAAGTGCCGCTTCATCCTCGGATGCTTTAACAATAACGACCTCTACCACGGCATCGTGAATCGTCGATTTGTCATTGTTGTGTGGACTTGACTGTCTTCCGAGAGGTCCTACTCGTGCAGTTGGAGTTGCAGTTTCCTCACCCTCTACGGGCTCGAATTCCCCCTTCCGCTTCTCACGTTCGAAGCGTGTCCCCATCTCCTCTACCAGGCTATCCAAAAATGTATTCCATGTTACCCAAACGGGGCTGCCATCTTGAAGAATATCGATCCCTAGTTGGCTTAAATTCTTCCCTCGAAGTTTGTCGGCTGCTGTGATGCCGTCGTCACTCCCAAAGTCTCCGCCTTTATCTTCCATCCCAAGCATTCTAGTCATGCTCTCGTTTGCCATGACCAAAGTTTTCGTGCTGTCCAGGACCATCAATGGATATGGTAGATATTGCAGAGCCGACATAGCAAGATCCGAATAGGTACATCTGGGAGTATCCAGGTGCAGCACACTGCTACTATCCGAACCGCGTCTAACGGGAGTTTGTCTACCGCTTCTCATGAAGTTGTCCTGCTGCAAATTCTCTAGCCCATCAATCCGGCCCGGCGGCATCTGCAAAGGCGATACTGGTGCATCAGAATCATCATCTTCGACACAGCTGAGGACGGATTCGAGGGGGTATTGCCCTGTTGATTCGGTGGGCAAATAAGTACCATCAAGCAGAGAGTTCGGAGCAGACATTGTGATAGTAGTGGAGACTTGTAGTTGATGCTCAGCTACCTGCTACGTCATGGCTTTGGCAGGAGGTTCTGTTGATGGTAAAAGGGTTCGGAGCCAGTGAGTTCCCAGCAGCCAGATTATTGCTATCTTCTCGTTTTGCTGCGTATCAAAATCCCAAGCGTAAAAATACGTGAAAGAGGAATACTTGTTAAGTCGACCGAAACTGGGGGACTTATTTCCTTCAGAGTGAGTGCCACGGCGACTGCGGCTCGCCCAGCTTTGAGTTGGCCAAAAAGTAACTAGGCTGCGCTAGAGGTTGATAGCTTAAAGTCTATATTTGGTCAATCGGCCGAGTCTTAGCTCTAGCTACTAATGCAGCGAGGGCACTAAAAAGGAAGCGGGAGTGGAGGGAAGTAAGAGGCAAAGCAAGCAAGAGAAAGGGAATAAACTGGAAGCGACTACTACACTGGAAGAGGAAGACTTGGGAAATAGTAGAAGTCGGGTCGAGTTTGCTATTCTCGGTATCCAACATTTTGGTACCGGTTTGTTGGTTAAGGTTGGGAACTAACTCTAAACCCACCAATGTATTCTGTGTGCAGGAAATAAAAGTAAGAAGATGTGCTATCGCCGACAGAGGTAGCGCACCATCCTGCCTCCTTTTGTTCCATAGGCTAATCTTCCCCTCGCTAATCTCAGATCTCATGTTCACCTTTACTTAATCAAAAGTTTGCTGTTTGCGTTTGCTGCGTTCAGGGAGAGAATGAAAAGGCATCTCAGCATTCTTCATCTGTCATAGTAATCTTCACTGCTCGGGCAATTGGGATCTCCTTTGCTCCCCGCCATCTCCCCGCTCCTATCCAAACGCCTTTGCTCCCCTGACGATCCTAATTGGTATTCTGGGGAAACGGTTGCGCCATGACCTTTTGAGAGTTTCATCACAGCAAGGTACACTATCTAATAGACTTTATAGAATGCTAGAATATTGCTTCTTTGAGATAAAAAGTCTCTAAGAAGTTAGTCTGTTTGCAACCACCACCTCACGATAAATCCCAAACCAGAATAGATCTGCAGGGTCCAATACATAGCCAATCGATTCCGGTCCGGATGGCTCGGTTGCCGGCCAGACTGCTCTGAAGGAAAGTGACTTTCCCGGTATCCTGGTCCATTCCCGGCGCTATACCGAAGCCGTCCATTAAGCGAGAATTTGCCCCTTAAGCTTTCGGGGATTTTTAGCCACGTGCTCTTCTGTGTGCATGCAAACGCCCAAGAGGGGATCGATCTTATTTTCAAGTAAACTTAGCTGTCTCTCATGGGATACGCCCCTTACTCCAAGACACAAGGAAGAAACCTTCAAAGCAAGTGGTACGAAAGAACCACCATTCGGTGCCCTGCTATACGCCTCAAAATTTCCTAGCCAAAACCCCCAACTAGACATAATTAAATTAATCCCCTCATCAGGCTTGCCGTGACAGTCTTCAATATCTCTACGTCCTCCTTCAAACATGCTTCCCTGTCGTTCTGCTCAGGTACAATATTAAAAAAACTGCTTCCTCATCAACCTCACCCTTAGTATGCCTTTTCACCACTTGAAATGCCTTCGTGTGGCTTTACATTATGTATATAACTCCTCCGCTTGGCACGTCTCCGTACCCTAGGGGAGGTTCTCGGGAGGACCGTCTCTCGACGACCGCCCGCTAGACGTTAATCACTACTACTACTACTACCCTTAGTATGCCTCTACTCCCTCTCAATCCTCATCACATTAAACCCCCCAACTATTTCCTCGAAGATTCTCCTCATTCGAATCTCATCTAAGAAGAACCATAGACCTGCTTTTCTTACCTTCCTCATTTTTACCTCCCACGGCCGATAAGAGCCAAGCAACTATGGCTTAATAGCAAAGCGCGGCGCTGTGTGAAGCACCAGGATAATCTCTAAAATAAAACAACGAAGGCTCTCTAGCTGCTTCCTGTCTCCACAAGTAGGAGTTCGGTTTAACACTTCCGAATGAAGACGAAGAAAAACTACACATTATCTCTGCTTAGACCTTGAGATCGCCTTTTTGTTCTATTTTACATTCTTCCCCTGTTTTTGTAGTATTTTCGGATAACTTTTTCAAGCTGTAGTGAATCCCTTTTTTCCCTTTTTCTTTTGGCCGCAGGTGAATCATGGGAAGCCTTGAACTACCTACCACCCATCAAGTTTGCAGTAAAAGAAAAACACACTCCGTTCACATTGCCACCCCTCCCATCTCAAAGCAGAAAGCACCATCTCCATTCAACACCCTTTCACCCCCTCGCAAACCCCAATCGTATTCTCCCCCTGCCCGAGAATCCAACACATATCCGCATCCCAAACACCATATCAAACCTTCCACCCTACGATTCCGCCTTCTCAAACAATTCCATCCCATCAACCCCTAACATCCTCCACATCAACCTCTCATCCATTCCAAACCAAGCCGCGAAATCCTCTACCTTTCAAAAATGCACCCCCCCATCAATCCCCTCTCCCACCGCTACAGCCTCTATAGCAGCAAAACCCCTACGCTCCGAGCCATGAACCTCTATATCTACCCTCAAGCCTCAGCACAAACGATGCCGAGTTTTCTGATATCTATCTCAGCCCATCCATCCATTCATTTCCGCACTCAAATACCATAATCCAAAAGACGAGGAAATCATCACCTCAAGGGACCAGTTATCTATTCCCTTGATTCGATACCCTGTTTTGAACGACCTATCTGATCTGTTTTGGTTTGATGCGTAAGATCGTGTAGCTTAGGAAAGACAAGGGCAAGGAGGGAAGTAATTAGCATAGGAGTGAGAAAATCTACGGATGATAGGCTATTTCTGATCTCGGAATTTTGGTTATGACTGTAGTAGGTTGGGCTTGCACATCGAATAATCCAGTTCTTATACTTCCTTATTTCCAATGTCTTGGTGAACCTATTTCGATTGGCAATCGTGCTTCTTCACATCCGATCTCGCGCGAATTCTCACTTCCTGCCCCCAGCCAATTTTCTTCGTTTCGCTAATCATCACAGGTCAAAGGCTAGGTGCTTTAACTAAATCATGTCCATTATATTTATTTACTATTAATATCAGTACTCAAGTATCAACGTTACAGCAACTTTCCCTCAACGCCGTTCCGAACCTCGACCCAAACAATCAATCAATCTCCAACAACTTATACGCTCCATCCCCGAGCGCACTCTTAATCCTCTCCATCACCGCCAAAACCTTCTCCTCTTCCAATCTCTGCCCAACAACTTGTACCGCAACCGGTAGCCCATGCATTTTTTCCGCATCGTAATGCTTATAAGCGCCTTCAGCGACCCCATTTAGTCCCTTGAGCGAGAAATCCGATGGGAGTGCATCGAGGGCTTTATCCACATGAGTTATCGGCATAATACCTGCTGTGTAGTCGAGCTATGTTCATGAGTACTGAACAACAGAAGATAACAAAGGAAAGAAGACTTACTAAGTTGAAAAGGAACGTATAACCACAACTGCTAACAGCATCGTGCATGGCGTCATGCGGCAAGGCTGGTGTAGCATTAGGCGGCGTGATCAATACATCCAGCTTAGCTTCCTGTTCCCACCATTCATGCCACTTCGCCTTGTAAGCCTCCCTCTCCGCCACCAACTTCCACTGCTCATACGCACTCTTCTCTTTCCAATCCCTTACCAAGCCCGCCCAAACCTCATCTCTCCTGACATATCTCACCCACAAGTAGTAGACATACTTGATAGGAGAGGGAAGAGACATAAGGAAAGACATCTGTCGAGCACCGCTATCTTCCCATTCTCCAGTTCGGAAGAAGGACTTGAATGTTTTGCAGCCGTCCGAGTTCAAGAGTCGGGAAGCGATAACAAGACCATCGTAGGGCGAGGGGGGAGTAACGTCAATGATTTCGTTTCCTTCTTTCTTTAGAGCTTGTGCTACTTCCTTAAGAGCTCGAGCACAAGCTGGGCTTGGATCTACAACTCCATCCGTTCTCAGGATCCCAACTCGGAGCTTCTCTTTGTGTTGGTATTCTTTAGAAATGTGTTCTCTCCAAGGGATAGGGTGTACAGAATGGTCATATTTCCATGGGTTCATGCTGATCATGGACTTTGTGAAATAAGAAAGATCGCCTAGTGTTCTTGTCATGGGGGAGAAAACGCTTGGGATTCCTTCCTGGCCGGGCATACTCGTAACCATACCGCCCTTCGGCCATCGCCCAGTTGAACACCTCAAGCTATAAATCCCCGAGAAATGAGCTGGGACTCTCACACTACCTGCGACATCTGAAAGCCGAGTTAGATGTATTTGAGGTTTAGGTCCTGCAAACTTACCACTGCCAATCCCAATCCGCCCACCACCGCTCGCCAAGAGCGCACTCTCTCCACCCGTTGAACCGCCAGGAGAGTATTTGCTATTATGTGGATTCGTACACCTCCCCCAAACATCATTCGTACTCTCAAAACTCAACAACGTAATTGGGAGATTAGTTTTGACGTATGGAATGGCTCCCGCATCCTTGAGAATCCGGACCATTATCCCATCTTTCTCGCCTTTATTCCCGACATTAGAACTATATCCTACGGTAGTGTCATACCCTCCAACCACTATCGTATCCTTCAGACTGATCGGAATCCCAGCCAAAGGGCCTTTGAAATTTATTGACCCGTCAGCCGTCCAGCTTTCAGCAGAGGGGATCATTATCTCCGTCAGACAATTGGTTTTGGAGTGTGCTTTCAAGGCGGCCTTTCCATAAGCGTGGAGGATGTCAATGGGTTGGAGGATTCTCTTGTGAACATCCTGGACGAGTTCCTCGATTGGTTTGTCAAGAACCGCACGCTCCGAAGACGTAAAGGCGCCATGATAGTTTGTGAGGTTTTGGATCCGTTGGGCTCGTTCTGCTTGCTTGAAGGCACTGTGGTGGTTGTTATCAAGTTTCCAGGCACGACGTGGGATAAGAATGCGGGGTAGCTCTAGCTCACCAGTCCCGCCGATGCTGGAAATAATCAATTGGGAACACCATTTGAGGATTTGATGTCTACAAAAGTGTGAAGAAGGAATATTCAAAGAGAGGAAAGAAGGATGGAAGTTATTCCAATAATGTTAGTATAGGAAGAGGAGTTAATGGTCTAAATTCTTCGATGATCACCGGCTATACATTCCTAAACGAGGTAGCCACCCCCCCCGTCTTTGATAAGCCCTTGTTCCGAACTCCGATTTACCGTTTGATATGGGGATAAAGGTAGCACAATAAGAGTTCGGAAGATCGGCTAGAATGAGATAACCGTTAGACTTAGTTTTATGTTCATAATCATCTGACCCCTCGATTTCCCCTCATTTACACAGTCGTCTATATATTCCCCCTCACCTCCTCACAAAAATGCCTCTAGTTTCAACATAACTAGCATCGTCCTCATCTCTTTAGAGCTCGAATTCCTTCACTAATCTGGAGCAAAATCCCTAGCAAGCATGCCATCCTATACTTATACTCAAAGCCAAAACTGCCTATAGCACCTAACCTCCTATCCTAAACCGAACCATCCTACCCGCCCCTCTCCGCCCCTCCCCACCAATTCGTCCCTAAACCGCCTTCTCCTCCTCCTCCAAACTCCAGAGCTCCGCTCTACTCCGCTCCACCCTAACCCTCGCCTCCTTCCCCCAGACCCAAGAACCCATGCATTACCATCTAAACGCCTCTTTTTGATAGCGAAATGAATCACTACATATCTTATACATAGACCATCGATCCACCTATCGATCCACCTACCATCTATCCACCCATTTACCCCAACTAAACAAACAAGCCCCCAAACAGGAATCTCCTAAATCCCAAACAAACAAACAATCAAACAAGCAACCAAGATCACAACACCATACATACCACCTACCAAAGCATTACAACTTCAATCCCCAATCCCCAATCCCCAATCCCCAATCCCCAATCCCCAACCCCCAATATCCAATACCCATTACCCACCAAACCAACCTACACACCTACACACCAACCTCCAACCTCCAACCTCCAACCCCCAAAGTATCTATTTTAACCAAAGACTAAATTCACACAACGAAAATAGCACTAAACCTCAAACCACCAAACCCCCAAACCAAAATAGACAAGAGTAAAAAGCCAGGAACAAATGAGAGGAGAATCAGAGAGAGAGAGAGAGAGAATCAAAGAAAGAGAAAGAGAAGTGCTAAACCCAACTCTAAACCCAACTCTAGAAGCCCAGCTCGGGAGGGGGTATCCGACTTGGGAGAAAAATAACACAAGAGCGAATATGAAACGAGGTAGAGAGGCAAGTGGGATTTGTATGTATCCTGTTAACCCATCCATCCATTAACCCACCTACTCCTCTCATTCATTCATTCACTCACCCACTCCTCTCACTTACCTATTCACTCACCCACTCACCCACCCCCTCACCCCTACACAGGACCATCGAACAAGCAATATTTCAACCTCACATCACACCACACACATCACTAACAAAGCAAGCACCGCACATATCGCCATTCCGCAACCCAGAATTTCTCAGGACGAACCCCTACACCTGAGCAGCTCTCTTGCTGTTTGGTTCGATGCGTTCACACGTGCCTAGAACACATACGCCATCATAATCAGATCCAAATATATTCATTGATTCACATATCCAAATCACTACCCTAGGATATATATATACCCACCCACCCATCCATGCTATTTCCCGCCTCCCCCCCACACTCCCCCTATCCCCTCCCCCTAAAAACGCCAAGCGAAGACTCCGAGGATATTTAATGCTCTCCATGTACATCCCCTTTACCTAAACTAAACTCCGATGCGATTTTGCCGCCGAAAACGCCTGTATATAGATATTTGCTGCCTTCTTGGTCGAGGGTGTCGGGCGGCTATGAGAATATCGACGCTCCATCTCTGTCTGGTTCGCCGTCCTTGATCCCGTCATCACCTCTTCCAAGATGCGCCTTGCCCTATAGATAGATACTGCCTCTCTCTCAACAAACATTCCTCATCACCCAATCTTGTGTTTTCATCATTCATCCCTTTCTATCATTCATCATCTCGGTCTTTTAGCTGCCATGTTGCTCTCGTCATAATCCCATTGCCTTTTCAACCCCCCCTCGTAAACGCTCGCCACACTCTCTTGCCACATGCTGGGGCTCACGAAGCTCGGGATTGGCGCGCCGGAGTATTGTTGCGGGGGGATCGGTTGCGCAGACTGAGGTAAACTCACATTTGGCAGCGTTTGCATCTCGGGGAGGGTGGGGATTTCTTGAGCACCTGAAACGGCAAGTTTTAGAGGGTGTACTTGAGGAGGAAGAGGAGGAGCGGAGGTGCTCTGAGAAGCTGGGTTCGTACCAAAAGTGCTGTTCCACTGGCTATTCTCACGTTAGAATGTTCCCCCGGATCTGAGATGGCTGGGAGATATGAGATGAGAGCTTACTCAAAGATTCTGGTGGGGTTCCAAGTCGTAGAATCATTAATTGGAGCCCCTGAAGGGAGGGGGGGTTGGGGGCCACGTTGGCCGGTGGCCATCATAACCAGGGACTGTACAGCAGGGGAGTCACTTTTGGTATCCACGCCTCCAGCAGAGATCGGCGGAGAGATGGGATGGGCAGTATAACTGACTTGTTGTGAGGCTTGGTGCTCCAGACTTTGACCTTGCGCGCTTCCTTGCTGATATTGAGCATTAGATCTCGGGGGTGGGGTGTTCACGAGTGCCCCTGGACTCCCGTAAGGGAAGGTTGGCTTCAGCACAAATGGCTTCCGTATGTCAGCAGAGAAGGCCTCTCGCAGGGCATTGATCTGCTGCTGCATATCGGGCATTGGCCACGAACTCGCGCATCTCTCCAAAATCCGCATATGCCGAGTGAAGTATTCGCGTGCATCCAAATTCAGATCCGAGTCTGGAGATGTGAGTGCAACCTACGCCATTTTAGCTTTGACAATCCCCACCACCACCGGGCCAAGCTTACCAGGTGCAGCACCGTGCAGGTTAAAACAGCATAGATAGTAAAATTAATGCCACGTTGCATGCACAAAAGTCCATTCATCCCAAATGATTGTAAGATAGCCTCTTGCAGCCTGCACAACAGCTTTGCGGACGAGTAGCAAATCATCATGTGATGCTTCCAGCCGCCATCCATCCCAGTTGGTTCCATAAAGGTGAGTTGAGGTCTGTGAAGCATGATGATGCTCAGATAGTAGTACGAATGCAGATTTCCAATGAAATGCGTTGGGAGCCACGGCGGGGATCCGTCCCCCGGGAAGGTGACCTGTAGATCAGGAGGCAGATCATTCATCCAAGATTCAAAAGATGGATTGAGTTGAACAAAGTCCGGATCGATGCCCCAGTCCTTCTTCCTCTTTATTCGCGAGTACACGTTGTTCATCCTCCGAACATTTCGTACAACCCTGGTCAGATAGGTGAAGTTCCGGGTCACATGGAATTCGGCGTCATCGCCTCCCATCGTCGCCCTGGGGACGCTCAAGTCAATTGATTCCATATCGACCGATAAATCCGTTCGCCCTTTTCACGGTCAGTCGGAACACGGAGGAAGACACGTGGGGTAACATACCTTGGGGCGACCCGACCATCAGCTCGCAGACAAAGATGGTTTGCCAGATTCGAGTCTTCGTTATACAATCAGCTTGATCAGATCCGCAGGGCCTCCCGGCTTTATGCTCTTCGAAGTGTTCATCCAGGCCCAGATCCTTTGCCATTTGCACGCACTGTACTATCGTCATCCAGGATCGAAAGTAATAACCTCGCTTGGGGGAGGATTCCCGGGCCTTCAGGACAATTAATGTTGCTTGCAATGTGCTCAATCGCGGCACATCCATGAAAGAATCCGAGTGTTCTGTTCCGCTGTTAGTCACATGCCGAGAATACCTCACCTGAAAAAAGGCTTACTAGATGCGAGAGCCAACCACTGCTGTCCCTGGGAAGGCTCGTCTGCAAGCCGTCCAGCGATAGCAAAAATGGCCTCGAGAATTAACGGTGAGATGGATTCTCGGTTGGTGTGCCATTGGTGATAAAACAGAGCCTTGTTGAGCACCGGGACATAGGGATGTACATCCAAGAAATACATGTCAAAATAATGGAGACAGGTTTCGTCGTCAGGTAATAGTTCCGGCGGTATTCTCACTTTCATATCGGGCCCGGACAAGCTCGGCGGCAAGGCATGTTTATAATCATCGAGCTCCTCAAAGACCGGGTCCTCGACCAAAGTCTTCGTTCTCGATTTATTATTGAGATAGGGAGCTTGGCTGATTAGCACGATGTCGATGTCCTGGCGGGGGTTCGGTACGTACCTGTCCCTGCCTCGTTCATCCTCAGCTCGCCTAATAAGTCGGCCAGATTCTGCTGTCCGTATTGATCCTGCTCGTAGGCATCTGGCGACTCGGGATGCGAAGATTGCTGTGTGATGGGGGGCGTGGGAAAAACCGCCTGAGGGGGATAGTGCTGATGCGGGTCAATGATGCTCACGGGAGTCTGCATGGGGTTATAGTGCATGTTGGGCTGCTGGTGAGGAGGCTCCGCATAGGGCCCAGGCTGGTGGACCTGAACATAGTCGGGATAGGGCATCTGCTGTGCGTAGATGGGCGGGATGTTTCTGGGCGGTCCGGCCAATTGCTGCTCCATGGGGACCTGCTGGTGATATTCATCGTCGGCGCTCCCGCCGCTCTCGTACTCTCCGCGTTCCGGCTCGAAGCTCTGCGGATTGGTCTGGAAATCGCGATCATAATTGACGGTCGGGGGCACACAATGCAGCTTGAGGCGTATACACGCCGAGCAGGGCCAGGTATTCGTCGTCGCCGCATCACACTTGATCTTCCTCCTTCGACACCCCTCGCACGCTCTCATCACTACACATCATCAGCACCGGCGCAGACGCTCCCGGGTCGGGGAGCTTACCCTTCAAGCGTTTATGGCGATTGTGCTCATCGACAAAGACATAATCTGTGGACGCATTAGCTCTGATCTCGGGGCGCCGGGGGGAGGTTTTGCATCGCACTCTTCTGGTTTTCCCTCTGCCCACCGCCAAAATTGTTGGGGGCAAATGAAAAGCTCTGCATCTGGGAGCTTTGAGGGAGCAGTCGCCGCGTGCCCGGGTCTCCAACCATCGTGTGTTGGGTATAAGAGGATGCGGAAGTCGAAGAGAATGGCAATGCGCACGGGGAAGCGCAAAGTGGTCCTCAGTGAGGGATCCTGGAGGAAGACCTCTTTAGGGCGAGCTTCGATGACCTGACCGATCAGAGAAGCGACCAGCGGCGGCCGAATATGGTGATAGCGGATATGTTTGGGGTTTATAGGCCGGCAAGGTTCCGAGGGCCTCCCACGTAACCAGTTTTCCCTCTCCGGGAGAGTTATTTCGCACGGCCACGAGTCGACCGACCAGATCGAGAATTAAATGCTTGGATATGTGGGAACGGCGTCCAGGTCCAGGGCGACCAGGGGCTGCCTATAAGAGTATGAAAATGGACTGTGGGGAGGGGAGGGGAGGGGAGGGGGGGTACCAGATGGGTACTGTATCCAGAGTCGACGAGGTACAACCAGGAGCCAAATGGAAGAGTGTAAATTGAGGTTTCTCACCCTAGCTCGGGGGCAAACGGCAAGTTGATTGCTCCAGAATATCCAAACATGCACGAACTCCTGCTTAGCTCGGTTGATGGGTACTCGTGGTATAATAGTGGGCTGGGGCGGGCAGAGACGATGCCGACGATGCAGCAAGAATCGAGTACTGCGTAGGGTAGCGCAAGAAGCGCAAATGGGGGGGAAGGGGGGGAGGGGGAATTGATTGTTTGTGATTGACACGACCTGCCAGGAACGATATGATGGTGGTTTGCCCGAGACGTGATGTGCGACGTGCAACTTGCGAAGAACAAGAACGAGACGCGACCGAATGGTGGATACCACAGGAGACGCTGGATGCTAGATGCTGGAAGCTAGATGCTGGATGCTGGATGCTGGATGCTGGAAGCTGTCTGGGAGAGTAAGACAGACTTTGAGGGATTATGGCGTCTGGGGGTGGGTGGGTAAGTGAGTGAGTGAGTGAGTGGGTGAGTGGGTGAGTGGGTGCGAGTGGAGCAGCACGCACTGGCAACGGTATCTGGCTCCCTGTCGTCGAACGCCGGGGGGGCCCAGGTTATATTGCCCCTCTTCACTTTCCACCGAAGAACTCTTCAGACCTTCAGACTCCTAGTTAGTTAGTCCTCGCACCGGGGGCGCCATCATCCCGGTCAACGGATCACTGCGAAATGCAAGCAGCAAGCAACAATCAACAGCAATCTTCACGTGCCAAGCGTGCTTTTGTCCAGACGTGGGAAATTGCAACGTCTGCGATGCCGAGGAAGCGGTCAGGCGGCGTGGCGAGCAGAGCAGAGCAGAGACGAGAGGAGGCGATTGATGGATGGATGTGAGGAGCACCGCAGTCAGTCCTCGGTACGGCAAGGCGTGGGCGTGGCTAATACCAGTCCCGTCGCAGTCGCTTTTCCCCGCGTGGTGGGACGAGAAGAAGCCGTCTAGAAGCTTTCGAGAAGGGCGCCCGATCAGCCTTTCGTTCCCCGCAAGGAGCAGAAGACGCCGTGGCAGGACGGCGAGAAAGCGTGACGAGCGAGGAGTTCGAAGGGAGGCGGATGGTCGGTGTTTGTGGTCGTGCTTCGTCCCCTTCGGGCTTCTGCACATCAGACATCAGACGAGCGGGAAAGATTCGGCCTTCGTTTGGGACTCTGGAGATGTGGTTTGAGATGGGGCCATCTGGGGCATCTTTAATTGCAGGAACGACTCCAGCTCGGGCTTCTCGCTGCCGACGTTGAACGCGAAGGATGCGGCTGAAACGTAACCAGGAGAGAGGGAGAGAGAGGGCGAAAAGGATGTCGCGTCACCGACAGTCCATCATGAATGAAGTCGACGATATGGGTTGGGTCAGATCAGGTCACCTGGCCTGGTTGGGGTTTGGCTGGGTGCTTTTACGGCACTGTACTACCTACCACTACCTGCTCCTGACACTGCACTGCACTGCATCGCACTACACTAGGTACACTGCATCACCGCACCGCACCGCACTGCACTGTACTGTGCTCTAACTGCACTTGCTCCAGCGCTCGCGCTTGCCCGCTAACCGACGTGCAGCTTTGCCGCTGTCAGAAGAAGTAGATCCCCAGCCCGGTTCGACGTGGCACACGAGAGACGAGGAGAGGAGAGA
Source organism: Ascocoryne sarcoides NRRL 50072 (assembly GCA_000328965.1). Taxonomy (NCBI): domain Eukaryota; kingdom Fungi; phylum Ascomycota; class Leotiomycetes; order Helotiales; family Gelatinodiscaceae; genus Ascocoryne; species Ascocoryne sarcoides. The sequence goes on along the minus strand of KB205945.1, from coordinate 2,595,440 downwards.
AGCAAGCAGGGTGAGAACGAGGATGAGGAGCATGAGGATGTGTGGTAGGAGGAGACTCTTAACGTGTGATGAGACATCGAGGTCGAAGAAACTTCCCGATCGTGCCTAGCACGGCGAGAGAGACAGCGACAGCAGGTTTCCCATTGCGAAAAGCCGCCGAGGTTGTTGTTGGCCCGTCTCTTAAGTCCGAATTGTGTGATGGGTGCAACAGGATGGGATCGTGGAGATCCAGTGAAGTGAGGTGATCCCCGATGGAGATGGGGGAGTTTGCGGCGGTAGCATCGCTTAATTGGAAATGTCCGATGGGACGGTGGGTTATACGGTGGTACTTCCGTACAGTACAGTACAGTAAGAAAGTGAAGTTGGAGATCATTACGGAGCTTGGCCTGGGCACGTACTAGGAGCAGACGGTGAGACGGTACATCGACGGTAAACGGTAAGCGGTAGATGAGAGATGATGGGGAGATGGGAGATGGCACACGGCATATCGTGGAGGCTGTTGGATGCAGTCCAGAGCGATCCCATCCTCAGAACAGCCAGCTACGGCCATTCAATGCATTCATCTGGGGACACAATCAACACTCATCCCATCCACCACAATGGCTGTGTGCATCCCGGGAGCGCGTTTTGCAAGCAAGACATTTCCCTCCCGTTACCAAAAATCGAGGAAACTTGCCCCGATCCAGCGAGATATACCACCTCCGTCTACGGTCCGTTCGGGAGGAACGAGTTAGTGTCGCCGTGCGTGGGTTGCGAAACGTAAAGAAACAGCCTCGACTTTCACCCTTTCGAGCCACCTGCTCGCCATTCTCTGCTCTCTGGCACGGTATGGACACGCATCATCGGTTTGGATCTTCAAGACGAGATGACAGGACGATCGATCCAACATCGAAAGGCTTACTAAAGATGATACCCCGCCGCGTCTGCAGCATCACGGCGACGGAGAGGGACAAGATTCGGCATGGATGTTTCGAAGATTCCATCATTGTTCGATCGCGTCAGATCCCATGAAAGGCCTCCGTCAGCCGTCAGACTAACTGGCAAACGGACGGGAGAACGATTGCCTCATGTTCTATGCATAAATGGTCTGGGACAGGACTGGCTCGCGGGTCCAGCGCGGAAAGTCGCCGAAGGCCCCTGGCCGTTCTCCTCCTGGCCTGGGGCGGGCGGCCTGCAGGGGCGAATAGCGCCATAATCTCTCGAAGAAGGGAAATTCCGCGAGGATCGATGGGAAGATGAAGATTCAAGTAAGTAATCGAATAAATAATCCAAGTGAAGTGGACCGAGGCGCTAGTCTCGAATCGTGGGTTGCAACCATCCAGCCGCTCGCTTTGCAACTATCGATTTCATAACAACCACGATATATATCGACGTGAACTTAGCAATCAGAACCGGCCGCAGCCTCGAAGAGAAATTGGCTCGGACCGGGCAGGTGTAAGCAGAGAGTGATGACCGGTTGGCACTTGCAACAGAAGCAACAGAAGAGAGTTACATCATGAGAGAGGATCCAAACCCAGTATATGCTGGACGGAGGATTGGGCCGAGAGATCCATACCTGCAAATGAAAGACGCACTAAAGCGACCAGCTATCATCGATCCCGATGGAGAAATAGCTAGCCCTACCAGCGGCACTTGCTGCGATGTGAGGCTCTGTCGCTTTTGCCAGCTCGTCTGTTGGTCCTCCATATGCAAAACAATGCCCTTGTTGTGGTGCCGAAGGGATTGCGGCCTGATATGGAAAGCTGACCCGAACCTCAGGCACCAGATAAGCGCGCCGCGGGTACTTATCGATAAGCTTTTCAACATCGCGCGAGGCTTTTTGTTCACGTCGTCGACAACACAACACCAGCTCGACAACCATCCTCGATCTGCCGAATACCAGCTACCGTCGCTCCCTGGTATATCGGTCCCTGGAACATCGTCATCTCGCCTCTCCCGTCACATCTGCCACACGATAGCAGCCGTCTGGGAGGCCGGCAGATTCCATCCGCCCTTCCAACTGCCGTCCTGATCTTTTCTCGTTGCCCCTCCTCCCAGCATCATGGCGACGCTAGACAATGCCAATCCCACCGTGCTAAGCGTTTCCGAACTACCGACCCATCGGCGGAATCAGCGGGATAGAAAAGGGTCGACACATAAGCATGGAGTCAGAGAGCTTTTGATGGCCAAACCGAGTTATGCCTTGGACCCGTTTTATCTGTCGGACTTTTCCGATAGCGATTCGGACGATTCGAGTGTCGAGCCTATCGACGAGCAGGAGATCTACGGTAAGCTGATGGCCCCGTTGGCTCTATGGCCTCTTTGTCTTTGAGCAAACCAGATCTCCCCCTGGGATGTTTAGGGTTTTCATGATCATCAAGTCGCCGACGTCAGGTCTTGTACAGATGGTTTAGATCTCACCCGAACTATCTTCAGATCTCGAACGCTATTCTTGTCTATACTCTGTTTTAGCTGGGGGGGGGGGGTTGGAGACTGGTCGCAG
>KB205945.1:2536447-2591542 GCA_000328965.1 Ascocoryne sarcoides NRRL 50072 | reverse complement strand
TGCGTTGAAAGCATATCTATCCTTACTTTTTTTTTTTTTTTTTTTCCTTCCTCTCTACCATCTTAAGTACATGCCATAGCTAGCTAGCAGCCATAAGCGGAAGCGGGAGCGGGAGCTAAACCCCGCCATGTTCAGCACGGCAGATGCTACGTCTCTGATAGGTACTCAAGCGCTCAAAAGGGTGCGACCCTCTCTTCCTTCGTCTTTTCATCTCTTTATGGAGGGGGTGGAGATATATGAGTGAGTGAGCGCTGCGTTTATTATTCCATGACGGGTTTGTTCGTCTGTTTGTTAGCGTGCGTTGTTGTGAGATCTGTGGAACTTGATGGATGGATTTTTATTGGGCTTTTCAAGTAAGCTACCTAGGTAGGTAGGTAGGTAGGTAGGTAGGTGTTGGAATTCCGGGGGGGGGGGGTTGTGAGTTTTACGGCTGGCTGGTGTGCTGTTGGAGTGGATTGGATTGGATTGGATTTGGTATATGCGGTATACCTATGCGGTATATGTATGCACCACCACCACACACACACACGCATACGCATACTATAGCAGGGACGGACGGCATGATGCAGGGGTTTTACGCGGGAGGAGAGAGGGGCATAGGTAGCATATTGTCTGTTGGATGGTTGAATGGTTGAAGTGTGCTGTGGTGTGCTGTGGTGTGGCGGTGTATGTATGTATGTATATGCAGGGAAAGGAAGGGAAAGGAGGGAAGGGAAGTTAAGGCAAGGCAAGGCAAGGCAAGTTCCTTGAATCTCGCATTAGGGAATGGAATATTGGAGCGCTATATGGTAGGTAGGTGCTTGGGGTCTACTTACTTTCCTTACCTTTCTTTCTTGCTTGCTTGCTTGGTTTGCCTTTCTAGTTTAAGTTGGGGTTTGGGGGTTTGGGGAGAGTGAGTCAGTGAGTAGCAGACTGGAGGGTTGGGGCTTGTATAGATTCGTATATATATACACTTGTGCTTACTTGCCCGCTTTACAATTATTATCATCAGCATTATTACCTCTTTCAAACGACCTTGAAATCTCAAATCCTAACTCTTGAATAAAGCAGACTAGTCTTACATAGCTAGCCGTGTTCATCTCAGCTCTGATATAAACTAAATATTTCACCTAAAATATAATACAATCAACACAATGATTTAATTCATCTAATCTGATTCAATCCAATTCAATTTATTTATCAACTTATATTCTACACTTCCTTACCTCCCTCCCCTTTACCACGTCCCCTCCTGTCCTTCCATCATACTTCCTCGCCAGGGGAACAGTTGCGCCAAACCTTCTAGAGACTTCTTGTCAGCTAGAGCAATTTGACTAATAGAACTATTAGATCTATAGAAATACTACCCCATTCAGGAAACTCCTAATGTGGAGTGAGTCTTTGGAGCTCTTTCCCCGGCGAGCAAGTATCTATCAATCAATCATGCCGAGCCGAGTCCCACCAAACCGTTGTACGAAATATTTCAAAATGCAAAGTGGGGTGGGATGGATCGTGAATGCATGGATGGATGGATGGGTTGTGCCGTGCTTGGGTGCTGATGCTGGTGCCATGCGATGCTGGTGCGGTGGCGGGATGCGGTAATGTATGGGTTGGGGGTTAGGGGTTTGGAGTGGGTGGGTGGGTTGGATAGGTAGGTGGTAGCGGAGATGTGTAGGAGGTACCTTTGTACTGTGTTTTACTGCATTTTACTATATGGTACTGGCTTGTATGCTGCTGTTTGGTATGATATAGTGGGTTTGGTGCGTGCGAGCGTGAGTTACTAAATAAGTGAGTTTGTAAATCGAACGGAAAGAAAGAAAAGAAAGAGAGAAAGAAAAGAAAAGACGAGCGAATACGAAAGTACAGTTTACAAAGCGGTAAGTATAAAGTATAACTAACGCCTTTCTTTAAATCACCAAAGTAGTATCTAAGATGGGGGGGTTTTAGTCTAGTCGCGATTATATCTGATTGGTGCTTTTCCTGTGAATTTCTCAAATAATTGATTCGTGGAGGCTGTAAACCCGTCCGCTGGGCAGGGAACGGTATGTGCTCGCTTCGACAGGGGGATTTTCATTTCAAACAAAAATCAGAATCCAAATCAACGAAAGTACCGTAATCAAGAAATCAATCCATTGTTAATCTCAAGGCTCAATATTCACATTACCGATATTTAATCTACTGTATATATCTACCCACGTCGAAGCAAGTGCACACGACCATCCCCATTCCGTTCAGTACACTTCTACTTCCACAGCTACCTCCCAAGAAACTACCTCGACCTACTGTACATACAACGATGCCGCGCACATCCCATCCCATCCCATCCGTTAATAAACAAAAATAAATAAACACTACCCATCTCCCGTCCCCACCCCACCCCACCACCCATTCCAGTTACCGCATGTAACATTGACCCACCAAAAACCCAACTTGCGATCCACCCAATTCTTTCTCGTAGCTCATTATTCTTTTCATGTTCTTGTTCTCGGGTTCGCTACAACCCCTCGTTCGTTCGCTCGTTGACTGGTTAGCGAGATGGCAATATAGTTAAGTGACGTTGTTATTATTATTAAATTTTAAAATCGATAGATTCTGTGGAGGGGGATGGATTGGGTTATTGAGTTGGATGGAGGATTGGTTTGGTTTGGTTTGAAGTGGATAGAGAGGGTTATTGGATTGGCTTATTAGATTGGATTGGATTGACTCGATGGGATAGATGGGGTGGGGGCGTATCTGTCTGATTTGAAATTTGTTGAGGTAGGGTTCGTACCGTAGTTGAATAGGTAGGTTATTTGGTAATTAGTCAATAGCTAGGGTAGGTAGGTATTTTGTGGGAATTTTCGCAGAGTTACCGAGGTGCGTTTGGAGAAAGGAGGGGAGAGGAGGGGGGCGGTGGGAGGGGTGTAAAGGGCCGGCCGGATTGGAAAGCCACCGCCTAGATAGACGGGCCCGTAAAAGGACTGTGCTGTCTTTTTGGTCAGAACTCGCAATGACGGGTTCATAGTTAATTCACGGGGGAACTGCCCGCCTGCCTGTCTATCTATATGTCACCGCGATGTTTAGCTTGCAAAAAATTACAGTTAATCGCCATCAAAGGAAGTGCGTGCTTGTGTCTTTGCGTGCTGCTGCTATATATCTTACAAATATTATCCTCGCTAACGCCTTAGATCTCTAAGAATGGAAATCAAGTCATCCCAACTCCGTGTATAATTCTCGTGAACTTTTGTCTAACCCTCGAGCAGGCCTGATTCCTTGAGGCTCGAGAACAGCTCGGGCTCCAAGAACTTCGCCACACTGACATCCTCACTCAGGCCCTTCCTCCTCCTCGTCTTGAGCACAAAGTCCCTCGCTGTTGCTTGAGCACTCGCGGGCTCCAGAGGCCTCAGGATCACATCTTTGTCCAGAGGGTCTCCAGGAACGATGCTCCAACGATCAAACACAAGACTGACCGTGGCCTGACCTTGAGTGTGGATGCGCAGATCGGTTTCAAACCCAAAGGAATCAATTACAGGAATAAGACCACTGACGCGGTACAATGGTGTGCCCGCAATAGGGCCATCTGATAGGACATGCCCTCGTCGGCGGGCAATGACAGTATATAGCGATGTGACGGAATCTGCAGGCCCGGTCATCGAGCAGGAATACACAGGCTCCATGAGTCGTGGGGAAGCCATCAGGAAAGAGGAATAGCAAGCACGTCGGGAAGTGGGGATGATCTGGCCGCCACCCCGGAAGATCGCCTCGGGAGCCAGCGTGACGTCCATGATCTTAAACTTGGTGTTGCGAATTGCTACAAGTGTTGTTAGTGAAATTCTCCGGGCGGTTGTATCGTCACCAATGGCGCGTCCCGCGATGGGATTACACCGCTCCTTGGCCCTCTCCAAGAAGCAGAGAAAGCGTTATGGAAGGGGCAGGTGCCGTTGCAGAAACTGGGGTGTGGGGGTGGACTTACGTTCTTCGCAGAGTGGACCTTCTCGAGCTGCCCAACTAAATCCTTGCCGAATGGTGTCCCTGACACTTAATAGAAGCCGTTTATCCACCTAACGAATGTCAGGAAAAGGGCCGATAGGGTTAATGGGAAGCGGGGAAACTTACTTCAGACGGCAGCGTATCGTCTTGGAGGATATTCGGTCCCAAGTCATCGGGTCCAAATGCCCATATGCTTCTGGAAGCAAGCAGGTCCCATCCGTAGTTCTCCTCGAAGAATTTGCCGATAACGCGATTCGGGCTCTTGATGCTCACCTTGCCGCTTTCGATGTCCTCTGCGATCCCCTGGTCCAGAGGTTCTGCGACCATGGTAATCTTGTTTTTCTTGTTTGGAGTCTGCGCATAACATTTGATCGCCGATGTCTCAACTACCGTCTCGCAGAACCGTGTGACTGGATCGGACACCTTGATCTCCATCTCCGAATATAACCGCCGCAAGTCATGAAGGACACAGTCCATGTACAGCTCTCCCGTACCGAGAATAACGTGCTCTCCCGATTCCTCCACTTTGGTGGTAATGAGGGGGTAGCTCTTATTGATCTTTCTCAGACCATCAAGCATTTTGGGCAATTCTGATGGGTTGATGGGCTCCACAGCAACTTTGAAGACGGATTCGGTGAAATGTGTGATAGGCTTGAAGATATAAGCATCTTCTTCGTCGGGCAACACCACAGGGACAATAGTTGCCGACTTGACGATCGAGTTGTCAACGCCACCTAACAGGACCCAGTTTCCAGCTGGGACGCCGTCCGTCGGAATGCTGTATCGTGTCTCTGCAATCCAAACATCCGAAATTGTGGCCAAGGCCATATCCTCCTCGTCGTCAATGGAATAGCCTTCGCCAAGAACTCTAACTTGGGTACCGGGTTGGGCGGTTCCGCTCATGACCCGCCCAAAGGAGTGAAATCCCTTTGCGTCGCTCGTGTTAAAGAGCTTCGATATTTGAATCACTAAGGGGCCGTCCTGATCGCACTGTTTCATGGCCCGAGCAACAGCTGTATCTGAAGGACCGGTATAATACCGGTCAATTTTACTCTCTGCGGCTTCAACTGGGGAAGGGATATGCTCAACGACCATATCCACAAATCCAGTAGAGGGCCCAAAGAAGCGTTCGCAAACAATCTTCAACAGCACCTTGGCATCGGTTCTGTATTGAGAAGGCTTTAGCACTATCCCTAGAGTTGCGAGAGTATCTTTCAAGTCGATTGGGCTCTCGCTGATAGTGTGAGAGTAAATTTTGTATATTGGTTCGAGGATGAAGTTGACAAATGATCGCTTGGCTCGCTCTTCAACGGGTTTTCTGGTAAATGATCGTTTCCTCGGATTGTAGAAAATATCCCCCCATAAGCGCCGAGCAAATTCCGGAACGTTGATACCAGACGTGCCTTTGGTTTTAGGAGCGAAGCTGTCAGCGTACATCTTCGCAAATGATTGTAAAGTAAAACACCAGCCCATGCTACTACATGCAAAAAGGACATTTCCTTTTTCTGGGCTCAGTCGCATCTTTTCGCCTTGTCCAGGGAGAGCTGCTTCGATGACCGTATTGACCTCTTCGATAACATGTTTAAGCTTGAAATACGCATCGTTCGGTGGGATTTTCAGCTCCAAAATCAATCGATCCATCTTGTTTACTACCAAAACCAAAGGTAGGCCCTCGAGGACTGCATGCTTGATGATTCGCTCCGTATTGACCTGTACACCCTCGACAACATCGACCACGAGCACCACACCATCAACGAGTCGTAGAGCTGAAGCTACCTCGTCTACAAAATTAACGTGACCAGGGGTATCCAGTATATTCAGGAGATGTGATTTTCCATGAGTACTCGGCAACACCAAGCTCATAGGAGCTGACTTTATAGACAGCCCTCGATCTCGCTCGAGCACATGAACATCCGTATACCTCAGTTGCTCGTCCATCTTTTTGCCGGTTCTCTTGTCTAGCCGCTCAGTAATATCGTGTGTCTCGAGGACAAGCATATCCATAAGTGCCGTTTTTCCATGATGTAGATGCCCTGCAAATGCAACATTTCGAATCTGATCGGGGTAATTCATCAGGTCCGTCATGAAGCCTCGGTCGTAAAACACCGGGGGAAGATCTGCTTCCTGAATGGTGAATTTCTTCTGCTCAACGGGTGCAATAATGGGTTGGGTGAGCGGCTGAGCATCTTCTTCCTGAACCATAGTCTCAACATCTTCCCCATAAACTTGCTGTGCAGTGGGATAATACTGTTTGTCCTCATGTAATATAACAGCGTTCGATGGGCCCTCATCTACAGAGAGTATTAGATTTGCAGAAGCCTGTGATAGACTGGGGAGCTTACCATCCAGCTCCATCAACTCTTGCCCCGTGGTCTCTGGGGGATGCCCCTCCGGATAGTCTTCATCATATACGTATGCGCCGGCATCGACGCCATGCTGGCTGTCGTCCTCCGATTCTTCTTCAGCTTCGCCAATGAAATTACCAAACCTAGAGACGTTAGCTTATAAAGACCCTGAAGCTTCGAAGGAGCGCGCACTCATCATAAAGATCGTCCATATTGAGATATCGAAAGAGAAAGTCCTGGGGTAGAATTGAAGCCGGCTATCAGCTTGGTCGCGCCTGAAGGAAGAGCCTCGAATTTTTAGCGTCCAAACTACTAGCGCGTATTCGCGGTCACGTGGATCACAGCCTTGCATCGATTTCATCCCTTCCGGACCCCTCATTTGATTACTATTCTGCCCATTTTGAAGGACCCTGCGCACCTGAAAAGCTTATCGTCTTCTCCACAGGAAAAGGAGTTGCGAGATGGCATTGGTCCGTCATGGTTCGAATAGGCTGCTTTGTCAGCTATCGCCATGTCCCTCTTCCGAAGCCACCAAGCCCGACCCCTGATACCCGGGGCGGTGAAGCCACTTTCTTGTTGAGGTCCAGGAACAAAAGGTTCTTATGTCCCACTCGAGGACAGATTTTGTTGACACAACCTTCTTCTTAAAACTTTTAACACCTGTACTACTTCAAACTCTTCTTCGTCACCATCAAAATGTCTTCAAACCCCCCTGTTTACATTGTCTCTGCCGTGAGGACGCCCATCGGGTCATTCTTGGGGTAGGCCATAGCTTCCGTCTTCTGCCAAACTCAAAGAGGGGTCCTAACGAATATAGCTCTCTTTCAAGCCTAAGTGCTACACAATTGGGAGGCATCGCAATCAAAGGTCGGTGCTCGCGTTTGAACTATTTCTTGAAGGTTTTATTAACATATTTCAGCTGCCGTTGAGCGTGTACCCCAAATCAAACCAGAAGATGTCGAGGAGGTCTTTTTCGGAAATGTCTTATCAGCAAAGTCAGTCTAGTCTTCCCTCTTTTCAGACATTGTACTAATACATCGAAGTCTCGGCCAAAATCCAGCACGCCAATGTGCGATTGGCGGAGGCTTGTCTGAGGCAGTCATTTGTACTACCATCAACAAGGTCTGCGCTTCTGGTCTCAAAGCAATTATCCTCGGCGCCCAAACGATTATGACTGGCAATGCCGATATAATTGTTGCCGGCGGCACTGAGTCTATGTCGAATACTCCACATTATCTCCCAAATCTGCGCACTGGCGCGAAGTACGGAGATCAAACTCTTGTTGATGGTGTCCTCAAGGATGGGTTGACGGATGCATACGAGAAGAAGGAGCACATGGGATTGGCCGCAGAGGAGTGTGCTGCTGAACACAGCATTACCCGGGAACAACAGGATGACTATGCCATCAAGTCGTATCAAAAGGCACAAAAGGCCACGGAATCTGGCTTGTTCAAAACAGAAATTGTTCCCGTAGAAGTCAGTGGAGGGCGTGGCAAGCCAAATGTTTTGATTGAGAAAGATGATGAAGTCAAGAATCTCAACATTGCGAAGTTGAAGGCTATGCGTCCAGCTTTCTTGCCCAATGGTGGTACAGTCACAGCACCTAATGCGGCTCCGATCAACGATGGTGCTTCCGCTCTCGTCCTCGTTTCGGAAGCCAAATTGAAGGAGCTTGGGCTCAAGCCGTTGGCAAAAATTCTTGGTTGGGGAGATGCAGCTCAAAAGCCCAGCAAATTCACCACGGCGCCAGCTTTGGCCATCCCCAAAGCTCTCAAACATGCCAAGGTTGATAGTTCAAAGGTCGACTTTTACGAAATCAACGAAGCTTTTGCCGTGGTTGCTTGCGCTAATGTGAAGATCTTGGGACTGGATGAAGCCAAAGTCAACATTCATGGAGGTGCCGTGGCAATGGGCCACCCCTTGGGTTGCTCGGGTGCTAGAATCGTCACGACCCTTATCAATGTCTTGAGGGAGCAGAAGGCTAGTATCGGTGTTGCTGGCATTTGTAATGGCGGTGGAGGAGCATCAGCTATTGTTATCGAATCTTTGCAATAGATTTTCGATAGTAGCCCTCGGCTCAGATTACACTAAACTTAATAATACATTTGGAGGGGCTCGGCCAACGTGTTGGCTTGGGAGTCTCGCAACAAAGATCCGGTCGCCAAGTTATAGATGGTTAGCTTGCAGGGAGAATGACTACGAATAGACATGCCTGTTCTTGTTTTCAGATACGTCTCTCTCTAGCACGATTAGATAGAAAATCCACTTGCTATTGGCCAAAACTGCCTAATCAAGATAAACTACCATGAAAGAACTAACTTGTTTACGATTGTATTGCCAGGAAGAAATAGAGAATCCTAAAAATAGCAAAAATAGCTACCAGTGGCATCCAGGAGACGCCGTTCCAGTTATAAAAACTAGGCTGAAAGCATTGCAAGGCTGTGTACTAGCCTTGCAAAATACAGCTGGTGAAACGTAAATGGTCCAATGAGCGGGCTTTTTGTTTGTGGGGTACCGGCGCTAACCTTAAATCAAAGTCCCGATCAAAAAAAAAGTTCCCTACGACTCGAAAGTCAACAGAGTTCTCCTCCAAACTTCAATTAGTTCCTACTTCCAGACCTTCGCATGTCACCATCTAGAGGAATATTCTACATACTGTGTGACTTGCCGAAACGGACGTGGCAATGGTGAAAAAGGCAGTGTATGTACCAAGATCTAAGAACCTTTCATCATACCAAGCGTATTGATCGACTAACTTGAATTTAGAGACTCGCGCATTCCAGCGCTCATACGTAATGGAGTCCAAGAGAAGAAGCGAAGTTTCTTCGTGGTTGTTGGGGACCGATCAAAGGATGTTATCGTCCACCTCCACTATATCATGTCCAGCATGGACATGAAGCAAAATAAATCGGTGCTTTGGGCATACAAAAACAAGCTGCTCGGGTTTACAAGTCATCGAAAAAAGCGCGAGAGCAAGATCAAGAAGGAAATAAAGCGTGGCATACGAGAAGCCAATACCGAGGACCCATTCGAACTGTTCGTTTCTCTACACGATATCCGCTATGTCTACTACAAGGAAACGGAGAAAATCCTTGGAAATACCTACGGGATGTGCATTCTCCAAGATTTCGAAGCAATTACACCAAATCTGCTAGCCAGAACTATCGAGACTGTAGAGGGAGGCGGGCTTGTGGTTCTCCTTTTGAAAGGCATGAACAGCTTGAAGCAGCTGTACACGTTGTCAATGGATATACATTCCCGATACCGCACCGAGGCACACGATGATGTTACCGCCAGATTCAACGAACGATTCATCCTATCTTTAGGAAAGTGCGAATCATGCTTGGTGATAGATGACGAGCTCAACGTGTTGCCAATTTCTGGAGGCAAAAATGTGACAGCTCTTCCCCCTCCTGATTTGGATGAGCCAAAAAGTGAATCGCAAAAAGAATTAGACAACATGAAAGAGGCATTGCAGGACACACAACCAGTCGGTTCGTTGGTCACACTTGCCAGAACAGTAGATCAGGCAAAAGCGTTGTTAACCTTTGTTGATGCTATCGCTGAGAAAACCTTAAGAAGTACTGTTACTCTTACTGCAGCTAGAGGTCGGGGTAAGTCTGCAGCTCTCGGTGTTGCAGTCGCTGCAGCTGTAGCCCACGGTTATAGCAATATCTTTATTACATCGCCAAGCCCCGAAAACTTGAAGACCCTCTTTGAATTTATATTTAAGGGCTTCGACGCTCTTAACTATCTGGACCATGAAGACTATTCTATAATCCAGTCCACAAATCCTGACTTCAACAAGGCAATCGTAAGGGTGAATATCCACCGGCAGCATAGGCAAACCATTCAGTATATCAGGCCGCAGGATGCACATGTTCTTGGTCAAGCCGAGTTACTTGTCATTGACGAGGCAGCTGCAATTCCCTTGCCTATGGTTCGAAAATTGATGGGTCCATATCTTGTATTCATGGCGTCTACTATCAACGGATATGAAGGGACAGGAAGATCTCTGTCGTTAAAATTAATCAAGCAATTGAGAGAACAGTCAAGAGGATCCACCAAGACCAATGGAAGTGGAAGTGCAGAAGTAGCTGACAGATCCACTGGAAAAGCTGCGAAAGTTCAAGATGGTGGGTTTTCAGGTGGGAGGTCTCTACGAGAAGTAACGCTTTCGGAGCCAATTCGATACTCTAAAGGCGACAATGTAGAAAAGTGGCTCAACATGGTACTTTGCCTCGATGCTACTCTACCCAGATCAAGGCTGAATACCCTCCAAGGGTGTCCAGATCCTTCACAGTGTCAACTCCTCAATGTGAACCGGGATACCCTCTTCTCATTCCACGAGGTTTCGGAAAAATTCTTGCAGCAGATGGTTGCTCTCTACGTTGCTAGTCATTACAAGAATTCTCCAGACGATCTTCAATTGATGAGCGATGCCCCAGCGCATCAGCTATTCGTACTTGTGCCGCCAATCCCAGAAGATAGCAAACATCTACCCGAGCCACTCTGTGTCATTCAAGTTGCACTAGAAGGGAAAATCAGTAAGGAGAGTGTAATGAACAGCTTGAGCAGGGGCAAGAGAGCTGCTGGTGATTTGATCCCTTGGATCGTTAGTCAACAATTTCAGGATGATGAATTTGCGGGCTTGTCCGGGGCTCGAATTGTCAGAATAGCAACAAATCCTGACTACATTGGAATGGGATATGGAGGCAAAGCGCTAGAGCTTCTCATTGATTTCTATGAGGGTAAATTCGCGAACCTCTCAGAGAATGTGGACCTCGCGGAAGAGACTATGACAAGAGTTACCGATGCTGAATTGGCCAATGCATCACTCTTAGACGACGATATCAAAGTTAGAGACATTCGGAAAATGCCACCGCTTTTTTCCAAACTATCCGAACGTCGGCCAGAGATCCTTGACTATGTCGGAGTAAGCTACGGTCTTACCCAACCACTTATTAAGTTCTGGAAACGAGCATCTTTTGCGCCTGTTTACTTGAGACAAACTGCGAACGACTTGACCGGAGAACATACTTGTGTAATGATTCGACCTCTAGGGGACGAGGGATCATGGTAAGCATAATATTTATTTGCGAATTTTGGCTTCCTTCAGTCCACCCGACAGATAAGTAGCATGCTTAATTCTCAAGCGAGAACCCTATACATTCTTTCTTATAAGAATATACAATGGCGTGGACCTGCAATTATCACCCCAAAAGAGGAATTGCCACACTCTTCCATCCCGGCAATGTGCCAAATTTTAACTTATTCATTGTATCTTGTACTACAAATAGCATAATGCTTTCGAATTACGAAAATACTAACATTACCTAGGCTAGGAGCATTTTCGAAAGATTTTCATCGTCGTTTCCTCGAGTTATTATCCTACCAATTCCGCGACTTTACGGCAATGCTTGCCCTATATATTGATGAATCCGCCAACGTAGGGACGAAGCTGGACTCCAGCATTCAACCCCAGCCATTATCCAAATCTGATCTCGACGTCTTGCTTTCGCCCTTCGATCTAAAGCGACTAGAGTCATATGCAAACAACATGCTAGACTATCATGTCATCTTGGATCTGATTCCTAGACTCTCGACCGCGTACTTTACTGGGCAATTGAAGACGGATGTGAAACTTACGCCTGTTCAGCAATCAATTCTACTAGCTGTGGGTCTTCAGCGGAAGGATATATCCATGATTGAGAAAGAGCTGTCTATAGAGTCCTCTTCTCAAGTTTTGGCTATGTTCATCAAAATTATGCGAAAGATGACATCTCACTTCGGTGTAAGTTCCAATTTCCATTTGCAGAGGCACTGAACTATTCCTGGCCATGTGTTTTTCCCTCTCAGACTGTGAAATATCTTCAATGCTGACGAATGAATGTAGACGCTGGTTACTGGTGCCCTTGAAGCCGAGATGCCAAATAAAGAAATTGGCGTCAGTCGGGCGAATGCTAGTGCCGCTATGGATGATGAATTAATCGACACAAAATTTGCACCGCTAGAGACTGGACTCGAGGAGGAGCTTGAGGAGGGTGGCGATGAAGCTATGAAGGCACTGAAAGAAAAGCAACGAGAATTAATTGATGCACTGCCTCTAGACCAGTAAGTCTTCTTTCCTACTGCGCTCATGAACACAACAAATACTAATGATTAACAAGGTATGAAATCGAGGAAGGTGCACCAGGATGGGCAGATGCAGAAAAACAAGTACTCCATGCTACGAAGAGCGGGAAGAAGAATCTAGCAGTAAGTGTGAAGAGTGCAAAAGAGAAAAAGAGAAAAGTAGGAGAGAGTGCAGCTGAAATTTATGCTGAGGAATTCGGAGAGAAGGTGCATAAAAAGGCGAAGAAAGTGTCTAAGAATAGTCGTCCATAGAGAAGTGATGTATAACAATTATAGAAGTAATGCCCCATGTTTTTACAATTAGTATAAAACCGAATGACTATCTTAGTAAAGTCGAGAACAAACTTCAATTGATGCTGAGACTGAAGTAAGAAGAACAATAACTTGTTCAAACCTAGTTGGCAAACGTTTGTGAGTCTCTTCGGCGGCAATATAGCCTAGGAGAAGTTTATGACTTAGGAGCCTAGAATACATATTTTGTTTGTCTCTCTCGAAAATTCTATTTGGGACCCCGGAAATGCCTATAATTACAAGATGTCATATGGATAGTAGAGAGACTAGCCAGCTCTAGGAGCCAGTATCATCTAGTGTTACAGTCGAAGAAGTGGTGAAGGTTTTCAACTATATGGACATTAAGCCTAAGACATCTTGCTTGCCGATGTTAAGGGGTTAAATTAGGAGATATGAGATTCTTTTATCTCTTCTTTTTGCGCATCGTCGTGAGACTTCAATCTGACCTCTTGACATGCGTAGGTGGTCTACAAAATCAAAACTTTACACGTTTATCAAGCTCGCAAGACGCTGCTAGATGTTTAGAGTAGAATAGGCATTTGGGTTGTCCTCTATCGCGGTAAGTAGCCTGGTTTATATAGACAGAATAAAAGTATTGTAATGGAAATGGAATCCAGTAATGAGAGATAGCCAATACGTGCTGTCTGCGCGCAAAGTCGAGGCGAAGAGAAGCGACGCATCTTGGCCAAAAAGTTCAAAAGATATCAGGACGACCAAAAAAAGAGTGAAATAAAAGTGGGTAAAAGGCAAAGAAGGCAAAAACTCATCAGACAGCTGATCTATTATGATGGCAGGTGTCTGAGTACAAAACCCCTCGGGGTTATTCACGTCGCCCAATCGTCCTTGGTGATTGACCACCACAGTTTGACCTGACCGCTACACCACGGCGCCTTCTGTGTTGATTGGAAGCGAATTGGTTATTGGATGCTATATAGATGTGACGGTGTAGGTCCGTGAGCCGGGACTTCCCATGTTTTGAATCGGGTGTATACGTCGGTTCTAAAGTGAATTGGTGCGTATAGAAATTCACGTGAGATGGCGCTTCATATAGTACATCAATAAATACTCTGAACTTTGGCTATTGCGTTTTAAGGGTGTTGTGCCTAAAGGGGAGGGGGGTTAATTGCAGATTTCTTCTCGAGGGAGATTTGACGTATAAATGCTGGAATGTTATAAAGAGTCTCTTCTCAAATAGGAGCTATTCATCTCTATTTTCTTTCTCGCGGTTGTGAAATACGGCTAATGAGGTAATGAGGGTATCAAACGCGGTTTTGGGTTTCCTAAAGCCAAATAACCAACACAGATGTCTTCGCAGCATACATTCGTGATATCTTGAAATCTGGCGACTTTCTTACTTGAAGGTCCTTCTTGCCTTACTCGGCGGGTATCAAAGGGTGGATGAAAACATTCAAAAGAAGATTTAATAAAGAGATGGAAGAGAATTATAAGGACCAATCGAGTAAATCTGATGTGAAGAAGAAAATCCATGTCCATTTGCTCTACTTTTCCCATGCATGCTTGATGGTACTTAACGACGGCCCCTCTCGCAAACGCCAGTATAGTGGTCCCAGATGCATATCTTTTTTTCTCCTCCAATATCCTCCATCTTCGCAGGTATCATGTATCTCATCCTCTGTCTTCCCTTCCACCACCTATTCTTTCTAATGCCTCGAGCATGACAACGGAATTACCCCGAATGACCTATTTCAACATTAGTTTTTATCTCAAATGCGTCAGAATAATAGCCAAAATCGCCGACTAACCACCATGCCCAGCTTAACCTTCTCCCCTCCATCCTTCTCCTCCACGGCGTCGTCCAGCACAATATTCAGGAAAACCTAGAGTCCTTGTCAGCACGTTCCCCAACTCTCTCAGACCGAGAAGGCGCACATCGTAGCCTCTCAGCACACCAATAACCTTCCTGCTTCCATTCAATTGCACGAAGAGCCTTTTATCGAGGTACTGTACTCGACGTCAGTTCATTTGCTCCCCTTGTTATTTCTGCCTTGATCGCGTGTCTGCTATTGCAATCGCCATTTCGTCGGCATGGATGTAATGGGCATGACATACCTTCTTTAGCTCTGGTTGAGCTTGAGGCATCTTGAATTTGGTATGGGGTTGATATAGGCGTGTAATGGGGACTTAGGTTGCGATTTCTTCTGTCGTAGAAAATGCGACGTCGAACCGGGCGAACTAGGATTAATGACGATCACGTGTTGATAAGGCTAGTCGCGAATTTGCTTTATGTTGACCTCACTCGAACTTCCCTGCAGAGCTATCTTTCTCTATTGATCTAGGTGGATTCTAACTCTCGGTTTCTACAACCGATATTGGTACAATGTCTACCTTTGGATCAAAGCGTAAAGCTCGCAGGATACAGACCGATGATGATGAGGAAGTGGGCGAGAATGGAGCTTCTTCTCAACCCTTGAGTACCGGTAAGTATCCCCAAAGCTACAGCTACGAACCCAGCTGATTATGAAGAGCCAGCTGACCATGTTATACAGCTCCCGCAGCTTCACTCGTAGTGAAGAAATTCCACAAGAAATCCTCCCTACGGCAAAGCGTAGTATTCGATGATCTTTCTCAAGACAGTAGCGAAAATGGCGGCAGCAATCACAGCGTGAATAAGCCTACGATTGGGCGGTCCAACTCATTGATGAAGAAGAAGAAGCACCCATCGTCGAGGCTGTCATTTGGACCAGGCGAAATCATATCTGGGGATGCGGCGGAAGCTTTGGATGATGACGAGACTTTTACACCTAGGAAATCTGGGCTGGGAAGACGAGTGATTAAGGGAAATAACCTACGGAATAAACTACCGATTAGATTTGGTGGTGATGAAGACGAAGAAAGGCCAACGTATAGTAAGGATTATTTGAACGAGTTGAAAAGCTCTACGCCCAGCACGCCAAAGGATTTACAGGCTTTGCAACCTACAGCAGAAGACGAAGAGTCACTGGATGCTTCCGAACTGGAGGGGGCTATGATAGTGGATGATGTCGACATGAGTAAAAATTTCGAAGCACCTCCAGCTGTTATACCTAGTGAGGCCGAGATCAGAGAGAAAAAAGATAGGAGAGCGCGACTAGCCCATGAAGAGGACTACATCTCTCTCAATGACGATGATGGTGCTGGTCGACTCTTAATACTGCCAAAGAAGAAGGTGGAAAGTAGGCTCGTAAGAGAGGATGAAGATATAGCCGAAGGATTCGAGGATTTTGTCGACGATGGTAAAATTTCTTTGGGCAAGAAGCAGGAAAGAGAGGCGAGGAGACGGCATAAAAAA
The DNA here is from genome assembly GCA_000328965.1 of Ascocoryne sarcoides NRRL 50072. Classification (NCBI taxonomy): domain Eukaryota; kingdom Fungi; phylum Ascomycota; class Leotiomycetes; order Helotiales; family Gelatinodiscaceae; genus Ascocoryne; species Ascocoryne sarcoides. Next base: position 2,575,534 of record KB205945.1, on the reverse strand, counting down.
GAGATGGCGGATATGATTCGGCAAGCAGAAGGTAGCTCTGGCGAGGAGTCTGACAACTCAGAAGCAGAAAGGATAGCTGCTTACGAGGCTGCGCAAACGCGAGCTGGTATGGATGGGCTTCACAAACCTGGTGAAGATGTTGAAATCACAACTGCGCAAGTCCCCGCGAAAATCACGCCTTTGCCAAATATCTCGGAATGCCTGGAGAGACTCCAGAATACATTGAGTTCGATGGAACAGGAATTGGCTAGGAAGCATAAGAAGATGGAGGAGTCGAAAAAGGAGAAGCAAGAGATTGCCGCCAGGGAGGTTGAGGTCCAAGAATTATTGAAGCAAGCTGGGGCCAAGTATGCTTCTCTAAAGGCAGACACAAATGGTGCGATACCCGATGCGGAAATATTGGCAGATGTGAGTAGCCATGGGTTTGCGCCTTCATTGACTCTGGACCGTGGGCTGGAGAGTTTTGGGAATACACCTACCGTGCGGCCTAACGTTGAAGATGTCGGTTAGGCTCATCAAGCTTTATGGACCTATATATCTATCAAATCAAGCACTTAATAATTGTAAATTATGCATCTTGTGTTCAACTCCCAGGCCCACGCTGTTTTCGAAAGTACTGCAGGTAGCAATAGCTAAAGTTTAAAAAATGAAATATCTGGGTCGTTTATGTTTCCTGATGGGAAAGGTAGGACCAAGGAAAGTAGGAAGCAAATATCTTCTTATTCTTACCACATGTTTTACCCGACCAGCAACTCCTCTCCGTAACTTCTTCCCTGCATATACTACGCTGCAACCTTTTAAAATGATGGCTCAAGTTCTTAGTCAGGTTAAAGTGTAAAAGAACCAACAGAACTACTGCAAATCGCTTCTAAGACATAGGGTTAGGAATGCTAGGTATTTCATCCTGATGTCAAGGCACTGCTGCCCTCAAATACTAAATTCTCATATCACGCAATGCCGATTACATTATCCTTTCATTAACACAAGTCCGTTCTCATATCGTCGTTACATGGGGTATATTTCTCATTCACATTCAAAACCTCCGCTTCTTCTTGACGGGCGCTTGCGCTTTCTGCTCCAACTCCCGTTTCAATTCTTGCCGTCTTCTATTGGCTCTCTCCATTGACGTTTCTCGGATCTCGATATTTTCCTCTTTCTGCCTGATGGGAACTCGTCCCCTGGCTTGGTCTGCCTCTTCTGCTTGCTCGGATGTTTTATCAGCAGCTGCAGGTGTACGTTCGTGGCCAATATGGCCAATCTTTCTTTTCTCTGGAGTCACGGTTGGTGGTGGAGTATCAGAGAGTATTAGAGCTTGTTCGGGTGCTGCTATAGGTTCTGTTGGCTTCTTCTTACCACCGATAGTAAATTTTCCCTTTTTAGGCTTTACTACCTCGGGAGCGAGAGACGCCTTTCGAGGAGGCGAGACATGTTCAGGCTCAGGCTCAGATCCATGCTCTGGCTCTAGAGGGGGTGCACTTTTCTTTCCACCAATTTTACCTAACACTTTTTTTGGTTTCACGACAGACTTGTTTGTGACGGGCAAGACAGGCTTCTTCTGGAGCATTGACGCTTCAGAGGAAGAAGCTCCATCTTCTGTACTTTCATTCTCCTTTTCTTTGGGGGATAGGGCTTTGCGGTTTGCTTTTCTTCTAGGGGCTGACCTTTGAGGGACATGATTTTCATCTTCTGCGCTTTCGTCGTCCTTTTCTGGTGATACTAAAGCTTTAGGGTTCGTTTTCCTCCTAGAGGTTGGCATTTGAGGTAGGAGATCTTCGTCTTCCGTGCTATCTTCTCTTGAAGCGGCAACCCTGGTAGATATGGGGGGTCGGATTTTCCTCCTGAGAGGCAGGAGACTATCTTCATCCGCTGTGCTCTCATCTTCTACGCGAGGTGCCACATCGATTTTCGATGTTGCTCTTTTCCCCCCAATGGTCTTGATATTCTTTGGTTTAGAGGGAAGTGCAACATCCGGAAGCGACACCGGAAAACTGTCTGGTATTTTTGAGCGCTGTGAAGAAGCGTCGAGATCATCATCGTCCTCAGTCGAGTCATCTGCCATGGCTTTCGGCACGACATGATTTGCGGCATTGCGCAGACGGGGAGGTGTTGCTTGCACCTGGAAATCGGAATCAACATCACTGGAATCTTTTACCGTCGGCTTGGGTTTTAGCTGTGCTTTGTTGGTTTTGACCATTCCACTTGTAGATATCTTTCCCGAATCAAGACCGATGGTGATACCTTGAATACTATCCCACCACGTTTCTTGCTCCTTTGGAATAAGAATTTTGTCATCTGGGTGTATGCGTTCCTCGCCGTCTCTTGGAAACGCTTCTTGTAGCAATTGCGCCATATCTTCAGCAGTTTCGTTGGGCAAACTATTTTGCCAAGCATCCATATCAAAAGCCCCGAGACCTTTCACTCTCTCATCAGCTTTCTTTCTATCCCTCTTCCGCCCTGCTTTCCCCGCAGCTTGAGGGAACACTTGGCCTACATCCACGCCCTGCCCCTCCAATTTGTCCAGCAGCTTCTGTATGACATTATCCTTCTCCTTTAGTCTATTTACTAGACTCGTGATCTCCTGCATATGCTTATGCTGTGCTCGCACTAGAGGTATAGTTAACTGGCTTGTCAATAACTCTTGTGAGACTGTAGATAATTGGATGGGCCATTCGAGTGCGGCTAGGCCGCCCGGGAGTTCAACGCTGACATTGAGAATAAGGGCGGGCTGTTTCCCTCCTGTCCCTATGGTCAGGGATAATGTTGTATTTTCCCCTCCTGCAAGCCCTACTTGGATCTTGTCTAAGAAAATCCGAAACTGATCATCATCGCTGGGATCGATACTCGTGGCTTCTTTCCGGCTGCGCTTGATGATCTCGTTCCTGCTCAACGATTCGCTCCATATATGGGTGAGGTCTGTCAAGTGGACACTAAATGCTCCTGCGGTGAAGCTATTTGCGATGAGGAGGGGTGGTAGATGGGCGGCCGCGGATGCGGAGAGCTGAAGGGGCTTCCAACTCATAGTGTGAGGAACTCTTTACGCTCACCGAAATGGAGGAAATTGACGCGTCGTCCGGCGACGCTGTGGAGCTGTGGGGGTTGAAGTCGGACGGTATACTACAGATATAATATATTTGGGGCCATGATTCAAGGCGTACAAAACAAGTAGTGTAAAGCCCCAAAGATCATGCAGTGAGGCGGACGAAGGTTACACGATAACGGTCTTGACTTAGTCAGCCGTGCTAGAGTTAGGCCGAGTACAACTTTATAGCGAAATGGAAAAAGGGGGGATTTGATGAGTTGATTTTGGTACATACATCTTAAAGTGAAATCGCCGCCAAATGTATTTCCAGCTGTTGTACTAAATGTATGTCAACTCATGCATGCCCGAGGCCCGAGTGTGAAGTGTGCCACTACTCATCTTGGTAGATATCCGCTTACAAAAAAGGGTCCAGGGAAATAGCTTCCTTGGATATTCGCTCTAAGTTATCCTTAAAATTATTGTTGTCTGCAGATTTCGTCCGCGAGTCGTCTTAACACTACCGCCAGTCTGCTGGATAAGTAAGGGCGTGAAATACTACGTATGAGCTCTTGTCTGTGCTGGTTCCAGTAGGATTTTTCAGATAGTCTTGACCGCCGGGACCATAGACTGAGCTGCTAGGATACTTCACAAATTCAAGACTAAAATATTACTCTAGAGGAGCAAGATATGGTTCCCTAAGTTAAGTCTCATTGTGGCAAGCAGGTCTTCAAGATCCATTTCTGTTTATCTAGGTCTCTTGAAATCTAAGCCTTCATGATCTTCCAGAAGATTGCGATGTTTGAATCCCATCAGAAACTGGCAAGTTGAAATAAAGGATGCCTGGATGTAATTGTACAAATTTATACTTGAAACACCTTATAGTCTTTTTAATTGAAGCCCTTCCATACGGTCGAACAAACCACATCTAAAACTGTCTCATCTACATTCTGACAATACGCCGTATCCGTCCCATTCGGACTCAAAACGTTGATATTCTCAGCCACAATATTGTTGCAAACTGTACTGCTAGAACAAGCGAACGTTCCAATCTCAGGCTGATATTTCGTGCTTGTCTTCCCATAGAAATTTTTGAATAAAATATCCGTGATGGTGAGCGGCGATGGATATAGAAGGCAAAGCGTTAGGTTGGATTGACCATAACACTGATCAACCTCGATGGCATAGTCAACGTTATCGACGAATATGGTATCGTAAGTAATATTATTGACCATGCCACTCCCTCCACCTCCTTGGAGATCACCGCTCAATGCTGTAGGGGAATTGGGCCAGACTTTTATTCGTGCTCCATCCTGCTTCTGTCAATTTCTGTCGGCTTTCACAATCAATCAAGGGACTCACGCTTGCATTGTGCAACGATACATTGTAAACGTAGACGTCTTTCACAATATCGTATTCTCCAACATATTGGCCTAAAGAGCCGACGGAAATCCCATGCGACCCAGTACATTGGAGGTTTTGGACGAGAATGTTAGTGCTGTTCGGCTTAAACGACACACAATCTAGATCTATTAGCCAGGATTTTAGAGGGATTTGAAAGTTACCAACCATCTCCATTAACGATGACTGAATTCTGTATCACGATGTCAGAACTTCGGTAAGTGTCCCACCCATCTGTGTTCTTTGCAATGTTGGCGCTCTTAGATGCTCCCGCAATATTTATATTATCAAAGATAACATTGGTCGAGTTCGCGATAAAGTGATAATACTCAGGGGAGTATCGAAGCACTAAATTGCTGAGAACCGAATTGTGAAGACCATCAATGCCAATCAAAACAGGCCGGAGGGTATAGATGTCTTTGGCATACAGGTCGTACCATATCTGCCCATTCCCATCGATAGTCCCACCTCCATAAATGTTAACATCATTACCTCCAAGTTTGAAGAATGATGTCACATTTTGGAAGATGAATTTGAATGAGTTGGTTTGCCAGTATGTCGTGTCATTTGAAAAGTGGATATATGATTGCACATCTGAAAATTCTTTGTCAGTTATACTTTTCATGACCTCGGATGATAGGTGAAGTTACCGATATCAATATGATTGAGGAAGGTCAGATCAAGGGCAGTTCCGATAGTGTATTTCAGTCCCTCCTTGAACACGACATGACCGCCATTATTGCAAGAGTGCAGTGCAGAAAGAATGTATTCAGAGTCATCAGTAATACTGTCGTTATGACTTCGAACGTAGCACACTTTCTCTCTGGGGGGAGAAGGTGGCTGAGGCTTGGATGGTTTCTTGGGGAAGCACGACACTGATGGTCTTGGGGATGTATGCTGCGGAACGTTTCTTTCTTTTAGTTTGCTATCCCATTGCTCAAGTGTATTCCAGACGGGCTTTGTAATTGCAATTGAAGACGAGAATGGCAAAATGGCCAGCAGAGGTAGAAACTGACACCGCATACTGATACGAAGAATGACTTGGGCTACAGGGAGAAAAGAGTAAGAGCCCTACCTGCCTTCAACCCGGGAAATATGACTTTATTTATGCAATATATTGTGATAATCAAAGTCCGTCCACCCCTTAAATTTTCAATCGTCATCGAAGTGAGATTAGAATGAAAACCATGGGATTATTCCGGATAGTATAAAAATCAGACAAAGCACGCAAATACATGTGAAGGATAATCTAGTCTCGACAGACCCTTTGCACCAATCATGGTGGTGGAAGGCGAGGAACCGCTGATTCCCCAGCTTCTCCGCTTCCTGCTTGATGCGGGGATTGAGTGAGCCTCCTGATCCCCGCATTCGAAGCTTCGCTCGAAAATTGTACCGTTCGATATTATTCGCTGCTGGTAATATATATTAAATTAAATTAAATGTTTTGAAGGAGACGTCCACCGCGTGGACAAACTGCCATTGGTGGAATTGGAACAATGATTCCGACCGATTGGTCGTACAAAATCTCTAGATCTGGGATATTTCAAGGTAAACTCCTATCTAGACTTTACACGGAAGGTATCTAGAAGAGGTTCTTGTTTGTCTTTGTGGTAGTGGTTGGACGGTGAATAAGAAGCCTTAAGCCAATGGGGGAGGAGATTGGGCGGACAATAAGCCAGCCGTAGATTGTGTGACATGACGTCTGGGCTCGAGCAAAGCTACTCGGCGTGAGAGACCGGTATTTCAGATACGGGGAAGCGCTTAATCATTCAAACTAGAATCAACTGTTCCACATTTGGGCCGCTTTTCAAACAGCTTTTACAAAAAGAAAAGCCCCCTCGCGTGGCTACGGCTAACTTTCCGTGCCCAGTACAAGCTCGGCAAAGCAAAGAGCGCGAGATGATTCTTCGACTCCACAACAACACTTCCAAGCTGTCGACCTTACCCCGAATGATACACATTAACGAAGTGTGCAACATTGGCTTGAGTTCAATCCCTTTCATAAGCCCAAATATCCCAAAAAAGCGATTGCTGCATATTCTTCGAAGAGTTTGTTCTTATTACCAGCATCCAGAGGCCTGTTGTGGAGGTTCCGTATTTGTCCCAATATTGATAGATCTCACGGCTCGAGGCAAAAGAGCAGATAGCGGCAGAAGAAATAACCAAGAGGAGTTGACCCCGCGAGAAAAGAAAGCGAAAGAAGCAACTGAAGCGCCACACGCGCATCACCATGCCTAAGCGCAAGAAGCTGACCCAGCCATCATGTACGACAACCTTCTACAACGGCATATGAGCCACATCCCAAGCTCGATCAAGAATTCCATGCAGGCCCACGAGAAGATCTCCCATCGCTCCCGCCTATCACCTCTCACATAAGGCCTATTCTGATACATCCTTTCCGACAGAAATAAAAACGGTTCCCTCATCCCCATTTCCCGGGACTGCTCCAGCCTTCCCGGATCCCGCTCTCGAAATCCTGGCAAAGAAGAAATATAGGAGATTGAACAGGCGGGCCGAGCCAGCCCGGGAAACTAGTGTGGGAGTTATGCAGCGAGGGTCAGACGACGGCCATGGCTTCTCAAGGAGGGAGATGTTTCGGAAATGGAGGGAGCTGGAGGGTGAAGATGAGAGGTCCTCGCGGGCAGGAGATGGAGATGCTCGGGCCGCCTCATACAACACGAGCTCGGGAGGAGAGCAGCTTCAGGGGAGTAAACAAGCCCATTACGTTCTTTGTGTCACTTGGGAACTTCGTCCAGAAACTTGTAACTGCATTCGGAAGTCCACAAGAACCCCATTGCTTTCCTCTGGAACCACGGTATGGGTTCCGTAGCACATAGATCTCATGGATGGTTTGGTTTATGAGAAAGGTCGGCAGGAGATCCTGCGCTTCTAGAACAATATTGAAGTAGAGCATCGGGGCATCCTGCACCTACCAAGGACCAGTTCACAGACGATTTACAGACCATGAATAGGTGATCTACTGTACGGACCTATTTATATTGCATAGTGTAAACTTGTGAAGTGATATGGGAATGGTATCTTAAACCCGTTCTCCACTTGGTAACAAATTCCACATAGAAGAATTTAATCTCCAACCTTTCCAACCTACTGGAAAACATCCTTCTTCAGGCAATCCAACGCGGGAACCCCCAAACGAACGATCCTCGCTTCGGCCCTCCTCTCAACTTGAAACATATCTCTCGATGCCATCCCACCCAATTACGCAACTCCGAAAAGGAAGTCAAATCCGCACACCAAAAAGCAAAGTTCCGTGCCGCAGGGCGCTCAAGGTCGAACCATCGAGCTTCCGGAAAACCAGGACTGTCAAAAGATGCCGTACAACCACTCCCTTTTCTCACGGCGTTTCTCCCGACCCCCCCCCCCACCCGAACCCGAACTATTGAACCGCCCGTGCGATGTGAGGACTCTCAAACCGATGTCACTCAGTACGCTGGATGGCTTCCGTCCCATTACGTGGAAACCACGATGAGACGGCGAGGAGATATCAGGGGTAGGAGGTGGAGGGGGGGAGGGTGGAGGTGTTTCCATGGTACAGTACGTTTATTTATGTTTCCAGCTCTCCGGTCTGTGTAGCTGAAGCGATCTCTATGGGTGCCTTCTTGCCATGCTTTGGGCGGGATGCATACGCGGATCTGCAGAGGCCGCGGGGGTTGCTCTTAATCTGATGAGGAGAGTCCTCAGGTTCTACATCTGTCACTTGGAGCTCGCTCCATCTTTCCCGAGTTTGACTAGCTTGTCAACACACATTATGATTGAAACTTGCTATTCGAGCTGCTACCTCTTTTCCAGCTGCCAATACACCCCAGCTATGTCTTTCTCCTCCTCCTCCTCCTCCTCCTCCTGAAATTAGAACCTTGCGTGCTTGAATGTTTGAGCACGCAAGCACACACACCCTCCTTGAAAGAAGGCATGGCTAGATCCACAAGACGAAACAAGCCATTACACGCAACTCATCAATCGCTCCCCGTTCCCAGTCCCCATGTCCACGCCCCTTTGCCGTGATTTTGAAGAAGAAAAGCAACGCATCTATGTTGTCTCAAACAGAGGGCCTCCACTGCACACGCCACAATATTCAAAAAGCCTCCCCCCGCCTCCCCTCCCCGGCTCTAATACACTGTTTTGATTAGTAAGCGTTATTGGCCAGAATATGGCCACTGGGAAAATAGGAGTCCTGGCCGTTGCTGAAGAGTGGACTGCTTTCGTCGATGCATACCGCTTGAACATCTTGTAGACTGCAGATATCTTCGAAAGGGACATCGTAATGCTCGGCCTTGGGAAGAAAGTAAGGGCTTGAAGCAGATTGGGCAGTGTGTTCCATGCTCGGAGGCGTTACGGGGGACCTCTGCCTCTTGTCTCCGGTTTGAGGGCTGCCTTGGGACCGAAACTGGGAACGCCTGACACGGTCGAATCTTTGAGCCGTTCGGATTTCTGTCTGGTCTTCCTTGATTCTTTGCCGTTGCAGCTTAGTCTTGCTTGCGCATATGCCTCCCTTTCGGCCAGAGCTTTGTCGAGCTGGAGCTGGATTGTCCGACTTGAACTTCTTCATCCCGTTTCCTTTCCGGTATCGAGTGGTGGATTGCACACCATCTTTGACTGCGAAGTCTTCAAGAACCCACTCAGTAGACTTTTTAGTTTCATCACTAGGAACTTTTCGCTCCGTTTTCTTGAACGCCTATTGAGTGTGAGCATAGCTTGACAGGGCATGGGCTGAGAAAGGCTTACTGCATTCATCGACAAGTTATGCCGAATGCTATTCATCCAGCCCTTCGAGTCCGAACTTCCCCTCGTCGTATTTTCGCGAAACCATTGGTATATCTCTTGCAACACCATGGAGTGATTTGACACACTCATCAAGGCCCTGTAGATTTGTTTTGCGTACGGCTCAACAGTGCCAATATCTTCGGCATCGACCGCGGTCGTTTCGCGCGAACTGTGACCACTGACATCCGAATCGCTCGACGGAATCCTATAGGAATGTTGCCGACTTTCGAATGGTAGAGCTTCATTGCCCATGGCATTGCCCTCTTCCCTTGAGCTCGGTCTTTGGAAGGCACTAGAGGAATTCAGAGACTCATCCGTCACCCCATATCTACCTATCGATACATTTGGAATCCCAGACTTGTTGGGGTCTAGGTATAGTGAAGGTTCTAGATTCTCAAGCGACATGTTATCCTCATTAGGAAACCCCGGTTCGTATGGCATGGTACGAGGTACGCTAGTGTAGTTATAGGGTCCATTCCGTACGTAAGGACCGCAATATGGCTCGTTGCTCCCAGTATTTGGTGAGTAATTGTAACAAAGGCTGTTGTTTAGGTCTTCAAGATTTGTTGAGACCTGAGACGGGCCAGCCCATAGACTTGGAGATGGGGACATCGACATCGGATTTGAGATGTTGTAGCTGCTTGAATACGGGTTTGGTGGTGGTGAGGCAACCGTTAAAAAGTGTTGCCCAGGTGCTCGAGGAAGCCCATCAAAAGAGAATGGGTAGGTTTGTGCTGGTGATTCGGGGCTCTCGGTATATGGAGAATGCATGTCCAAACTGCCGTGAAACTGAAACTGAGGGCGACGATGACATTGCCCCGAATTCATAGTAAGCGTCAACTGGAAACAGACTTTACAATCTGTGATGTGGCTAGGAGATGAGCTGGTCCTTTCAAGATGGATTGCTGTATTGTATGACAAGAATAACAGGGATCGAGTCGGAGATTTCGAAGAATTGGGAATAGCAAAGGAAATCAGACGTAGATATTCAACAAGAGTATCTACCTCAAGGCCGGTATCTAACCGGAGAAGGCCATAATGACAGGGCATGCAGGATGGCGATGACAACGCATGGGCACAAGCTCATCATGTGTGATGCAAGCCTTCGTTTGTAGCGGAATGTAACATAAAAGAAGTCTTCTATTCAGAGGGTCTAAAGCAATCGCTTGCTATCTATCGTCGGAATTCTCACTAAATAGCAGGCAAGGCAAGTCCACCAAAAGCTGGATGCCGTTGCACACAATGATGCGGAAGGTTGCATTACGCTAGGGAACAGGTTGTCAGAGAAGGAGAAGAGGAATAGGATCTTGCCCTGTACCACCGCCAGCCTCGAGCAGGCAAGCCAACTTACAATCATGCGACCGTTGGGTGGCTCAACATATTTTTTGAACCCGCTTCTAGAAGTACGCTAGAATGTATGTGTGGCTTTTCAGCCCATTTCCCACACGACTTAGCGCTTTGGGTTTATCTCCTCGATATCTGACGTTGTGCAATAAGGGGAAGCACCGGGAGTAGACCAGGATTGCCAAAAAAGATTGGCAGACGAGGCCGCAGGTAGCCACTATGAAGCTACTCCGGGAAAGGAGCTCTGCCTGCAGCACTGGCGCCACTCATCGACCATAGAAATCAACGCGACCACTTTCACAATTAAGAAGCTTTTGAGCCGGCCAACGATTCTCCTTTTTCCGATTTCAGTGCGTACAGAATCATGGCTTGCCTTGCTGCGGTGGGAGCTACTGCGACGCGCAGAAAAACGGTCTGAACGGCAAGGGGATTTCGTCCAACACGAAACACGTGCCATGTACGATGATTCGGATCTGGGACTAGTGAGAATTCCATTTTTAAACCGCCTAATAGATACATTACTTCCCAAGTCTATGCCTCGGTTTCTCCTTTGCAAGTAAATCTCAAGCAATCATTTCCGGTAGTATATCTAAATGGCAAGTAAGCAAATAATTTGGTAATAGAATTGGGATGATTGCTGCATACCTTTTTGTACTGGAAGTGGAGTTGAAGAATGCCCTGTGCATGAGAATTAGCTTTGGTGCACCGATGCTCGAGAGGAAGATTGAGTAGAGCTGGGGATCATCTGCTGAGGCGCTCGATGATTTCACTCTCGCGTAAAAAAGAAAAACAAAAAACCATACCTTGTCAAAACTGCTACGGAAACCTCGGTCTCTCTTGGCGCTGTAATCCCATTCCTTGTCGACGATGCGAAAAGCAATGTCTTCGTATGGGGGCCCGGCAATGAAGCGGATCAGGCATGTATCTTCTTCTCCTGCTGGCGCAAATGACTCCCCGCGCTTACGACCGTGTTCGCGGATAATCTTGAAGGTCGGGGCTTTGGTTTTGTCGATCAAGTCAGGGTAGAAGATGTTGAACTTGTATCCTTGAACAACCTTTGGAGGCGGATTATCATGGTCATAGTGGGTTTGATTGTATTTGTTCCATTCATACCCCATTTGCACCCTGTTGAAATAACGAGGTTTTCGGGGCCGGTATTTGTCTGCCCACTGTGGAACTGTTGTCACCGCTTCCTCTGCAGTAAAAATCTCCTCGTCTTCGTCAATTCCTCGAGCAGCTTCCCTCTCGTACAAGGCTTTTGTCGCCTGGGAAAAGTCTTCGTTGACAGCTGTTGAGAAGCGTTGGGTGCCGGGGGGAGCAACACCAACAGCGGGCGATGCAATTATCTTGCTGCTTGAAGCAGTGCCTTTTTCACTGCTTTGCTGTCGCATGGGAATGTATCCAAGTTTTAGAATTTTCCGACGTTCCCCGACAACTTTTTCGAGGAACACCGACTCGTCAACAACCTCACTCGATCTATCCTCGGTATGTAATTTGAGGAGGGGCTCGGGATCGTGCTGCTTTGAATATGCAAAAGACGGCAGTCGTCGGACGACTTGTGAGACATCGGCACCCTCGCTCGGCCTCTCGGAGGCCTCATTCATGACCTGCAGTGGACTTGCAAGTATTTCCTGCATTTTCAATTTAACGGCCTCGGCATCGTCTTGCTGTTCCTTGCGCAGCGTATCCAGTCGGCTGTCGAGTACCGATTGATAGACTTTCTTGAGCTTCGCCTTTGCCTTCCAGATCAGTAGACTCCGCAACAGTTGCTCCCAATAATCAACATCAATCGGTTCGTTGGATCGCAATTTCGCTCTGATCTGTTTCTCCAATGTCTCCAACTGCTCGTACGTCTTGGGTCCCAGTAGCTTATCAACATCGCTGGCAACGGAACTCACAGCGCGTTCTTCGGGGCCGATGGGTTTCAGCTTCTGGCGACGGTCATTGCATATGATTTGCATAGTCTTCCAATAATCCTGATTCTTCGTGTTCGTCTCCAGAGCCATGTAGGAAGAAATATCCTTGTCCAGCTCTGCCAGTTGTGCATCGTCGAGCCCTTCAAACACGCCCTCCGGGTCTACCACATCGCACTGAACTTCTTCCTCGTCGTCTTCCAGGAGATCCCTATCTGGATCGATGACTCGAAGAATAACGGCCAGCCAGTCAATCGGCTTCGCTCGTCCTTCGCGCACTCGAATGTCGGCCTTCTTTTTGGCCTGCCTGAGCACAAAGACGTCCTCCTGCGCAACCCACTTACGCGTCTGCTCGTCCTCAAGCGACTGATTAATTCGTGGCCGGAAATCGGGGGTCCTGCTTCCTGAATCTGTCTGTCGACTGGGTTTGGAGATTCGCGCGTTCCTGTCTCGTCTCGGGCTTGTGATGTCCCTTGGGGGAGAACGGCGGCCAGATATCAGGGCTCTCCTGCCTGGATCCATGACGGCCGGGGCAAGAAAGGATGGCGATAGAAATGGCCGATCCTAAAAATGATGTGTGTGCCGGTGAGAGAGTGTGTGTGAAGATAATATAACATGCATCGACAGAAAGTATACTGAGGCAACCTACGGCACCGGCAACCCGTCTCGTACCGCGCCGGCTTAGTCATGATATAAAGTACCAACAGTACCGAGCATGGAAATTCCAACAGATCACACCGCTCCTCGAACGTTTGCAAATTCGGGAAGGTAATCGATTCAATCAGCTTGAGCCACTTGAGACCGGCCTCTTCAATTTAATTATTTATATATATATATCAAGAAACCGTCTCTATGAAAAGGCCCCTCGTGCCCCACGACCCAGTCAGGTACGTAGTGTGGGGGGTTTCAGCTGAACCTCTCCCGCAATAGAAGCCTGCGAGAAGCTAATGGTAGAAGCCAGCCAGCCTTGCCATTCCCGCCTGAACAATAGCCAAGGTAAGTCAACAAGGCATCGAGCAAGGCAACTTCTGACCTCAGTTCCTGTCTACTGCGCTGTCCTCTCTCTCTTCCAGTCTCCTTCGTACGGCAAGCTTCGATCATATCATATTCAAGACTATTACCGTCCATCTCGTTTTCGCTTCTCTCTCTCTCTCCTGATCTTCGGTCTTCCTCCGCGAGGTCTGACCCTTCGCAATGGCTATTCTCCCGCAAGGCTGCCCAGGCATTCGTGTTACCATCATGTCGAATGGCCGGGCTCTCAACGAGTATCCTGACGAAGAGAATGAGTTTGTCCAAGACAAATTCAAGGCTCCCCGAGACCGTATCGCCGTGAATTATGTCGAGTGCGTTACCAATGCAACCTTCGAGATTAAGTTCGAGGTCCTCCCCGGCTTCATATTCCGTCCTGATCATCGAGATGTCTCTTTCTGGGCCAGGGTAGATGGAACCGAGAGAGGAGGATGGACGGCATCAGGATATCACTCCCAATTCTTGAGTGCGGCATATAAGAGAGTCAGTGCGACGGAGATAGCGACTCGAGCCTTAATGTTCTCTCCCATTCACAAAGGCCAGTAACATGACTCTTATACTAGCAACTTAAATAACCCTTTATAGTTGATGATGTGGATTCGGGACGAGTGAAAGAGGACATCAAACTTGCAGATGGCCTAGGCGAGATAGTCGTGCATGTGCATCGATCGAACCAAAAAGAAGTTCCTGGAAAGGATGTTGCTCCGGGGGCAAGCTCGATTGGGAAAGAAGTGACAGAAATATCAGAAAAAGCACTCAAAGGCAAAGCAATCTCTCATGGTATAGCGTAAGTCTGGAGCTGCGTGGTGTTGCATACTTGACTCTAGCCTAATGGAATCTAGCTACGGACCAGAGCATAGACAATACCGTCCTAGGGATCACGAATACCACTACCCAGATGGATACTACACCCCGATGGCTCTTTTTGTGTTTCGGTACAGGTCTCGAGGTCCGTCGGATTTCTATTATAAGCTTGACTCTTACTAATAATCACGTAGATGACTTGCAGCAAGAACTTATCATACCTCGTTCGCCATCTCCTGAAGCAATGGTTTTGCCTCCCTTACGCAGTGATGCTGCACGATCTAATCAAGCTCGACTTGCCAGTCTCAAGGTAAAGTAGCCAACAGTTCTCATATCTTCTCAGCACGTTCGACTAGGTGCCAACAATTGTAAAATTTCGTCATTCTAACAGCTCTCAGAAAGAAATCCAGCGAATTAAAGCTGAAGAAGCTGAAGAAGTAGATGGTGACGATGACGATGGTCGCCCTCAAAATCGGAAGAGGGGCCCAGACTCTGAAATCCCACAAAACGACCGACCCTACAAAACTTCACGAAGCCGTGATGGAAAGCTCGTTATTGATCTCACAGATGACTGAACTCGCATGTCTCTACATCTCTGGATACATTTCACGATCACCTCGCGGTCATTTATCAAGGGTATCGTTTCACAAAGCGTATTGAATGAAACAAAGTTGTATGGCGTTTAGGTGTATGGGCAGGATGGAAACTAAGCTTTAGATGAAGGTTCATCTCGATTTCACGATACGATACCCGTTATGGATTGTGGAAACAAAATTCTGTTATATGTTGATTAGTTTTTCTATGCAGTACAAGCACGTCCTCCAATAATAATAATAATGTGTTAAACACCATCCGAAGTGGAGAGCATACCTAATTGTGAAGATTTTTGAAAGCTTGATGGTTATCGATAGTAAATTGAGGGTTCATAATTTTGATGAATTTAAAAGAAATGCGATGGGAGTGTGGAAATATCATTATACATCTATCTACTCTCATCCATATTAGTTAGGAGAGGAGGAAGAAAGTGAAAAGAGAAAAAGAAAAGAAAAAAGTGGAAAGTAAAATATTTAAAGAATACAACGAAAATTTCAAAATTCAGGAAGGTAGAAGATGAAGTGCAGTATAATCTTAACCTTCCTACCTCCCGTCTAAGCAAAGCAAAATAATAAGAAAACTATAGAGCACCACAAATCATCTCATATCTCATATCTTACCGATAGGTCCCTCAATGAATTCCTTTCCAGCTTCTGAGATTCCGATTTTTCCCATTCGATTCTTGGTGTGGAAATTCTACCCCGGCCAAAAAAAAAGCAATTAACCAAGCACCAAAACGATACACACATAATACATATGAACATGAACCAATTGGATACTCATTGACTTCTCACATCAGTACTTTGAAAAATGATATCTCCCACTTCTCAACTTCTCAACTTCTCAACTTCTTAACTTCTTAACTTGACTTAGAACTTCGTTGATATATTGTAATGTAATATAATATAACATAACACAAGCCACATTTCGAATCCACGCTCCCATTGCGCCTCCACGGATGTAGACACAGAAGTATGTATATATATACAATACAACCAACCAACCCCGATATCTCATCCCATGAAATACCCAGGGTGAAGACTCCCCTCCCTATCTGTCTCTGTCTCTCATCCCATGCTACTCCCCCCCCCCTAAAAAAAAAACGCCAACCCATGATTTATGTGATGCAATGAACCCAGATAGCCATCCTTCATACATTCATACATACATCCATCCATCCATTCATCCCAGACCCAGAAATGCTGCGCACGAAGCCCTTTCGCAGCGCCTTAAATGCATACATATCACCATCATCTGATCTCATCCGACCGTACTCCTCACGCCAACACCCTAAAGCAAAACCAGGCCTCATCCCGCTTTGGATTTCCCTTCCATCAATAAATGCGATCTTATAATTCAATCATACCATGCAGCTGATTTCGTCCCTCCTGCGGGTCACCGCAAACTGATATCTCGCCCACTCCCCTTTTTCGTCTCAAACCTCAGCTTTCCCCTTCCATAGATCCTCCGACTCGTATCCTCCCCACCCGCATCTAGCCACTTCTGCAGATTCTTACACTGGCTCACGTCGAAGCTCTCGAGTTTCGTGCACCCCTCGACCACAGCTTCGACGCCTGCGCCCGTAACCCTAACACAGCCTCGAACCGATAGTTCCTTCAGCTCGAGGAGGTGCAGGCCAATGGCTCCGAGGGAGGAATCCGAGACGGCCGAGCCGCAGAAGGAGAGTTTGAGGGATGTGAGGTGGGGACAGCCGAGGGAAAGGACTTCTGTAGCCGTGTCGGAAAGGGCGCAGCAGAATGACTATTTATTGTTAGTCGAATTCAGATGATAGCCATCTGAAGAGATGCAAGCAAGCATACCAAATCCAATTCTCTGAGCCCCTTGGCCGCATTTGTAAGATAAACAATAGCGTTATCCGTTAAATACGTACAATCCGCCAAGACCAGCCTCTCAAGTCTAGAAAATTTATAAATACTCCAATGCTGGAAACCCGAGTCCGTAATCGTCGTACATCTCGTAAGATCAATGCTTTGTAATCTAGAATGAGCGTGAACAGCCAGATGCGCCATTGATCTGTCTGTGACATGTTTGCAGTAACTCAATGTAAGTCGCTTTAGATTAGGGCATCCTACAACAGTCCCCACTGGAGGTACTATAACTTGCTGGAGCTGACCCTGACGATTCCGTACCGGTGGCTGAGGCGCATGTTGTTCTGTAACAACCCAACCCACAATTCGAGCGAGCAAGTTATCACTCACTTTGCGGCAATTTGAGAGGTCGATCTCTTCGAGCTGCTTGGATGCATTGGCCATTTCAAGAACAGCATTAGCTGAGATATCCCAGACGCTCTTCATTTTCCAGCACTGGACTGTACTGCCACATATAGCGGAAAGAGCAGAGAATCCCTCATCCGTGATGTGGAAACAGTTGCTGATATCGACCATATGGGCTCGTCGTCCAACGAAGGGGCAAATAACATCAACGAGAGCCTTGTTTGTTACTTTGCGGTTGTACACTGAAAGGTCCAGATGTTGGCAGATTTTTGGAGAAGATGTGAGAATCTTTAACCAATGTGATGATACTAAGCGTGTGCGAAGTAGATGGTAAATATCTAGATAGGAAAAAATCAAGACTAATATGCCATCAGGGAGAACACCTCGATTGTATTGACTTGGTCGTCGTTGAGATACTTTTGGTCTCTTCGGGCGATAACTAGAGTCTGGAGGAGTAATCACATGAATCATTGAAAGTTTGGTGGGGGTTGGAGTTTGGCTTCTTGATCTTGTTTTGGAGCGTTGCCTATTGTTTGGCTCTTCAGGAGGAGGCGTGTCGGGCGGAGGCGGGGCATATGAGCCTCTCCTTGATCTAGCCCTCATGTTATCCATGTCGACACTTAAGAAGGGATCCGGATCTAGAGGCTCCAAGACCTCCTGGTCTTCAGCTCGGCTCGGTTTGTAGGGGCTCGCTGGTTTGGAAGGGGTGAACGTAACTTGGGGAAGTGGAGTACGGAGCGGAGTGGTCACTTGCTGGCCAATCTCCAAATTTTTGATGGGTGGAGTAGAAGCATCTATATCTGTCATATTGACGTCTTCGTCGAATTTTCCAATGCGCATTTTTGCCGTGGCTTCCACTTGTTTCCGGATATGTGGTGGACAACGTCTCCATAACTCTTCAAGCACTTCTCCACTGATCATCAGGCATTCAACTGTCGTAATCGACCGAACCGTAGCAGTTCGCCTTGGGGCCAAGGCCAGGCTGGCGACCTCCCCAAAGTACTGGCCTTGCTTTAATCGAGGACGTAAATATGAGCCTATGGGTTGATAGCTATGTAGGGTATTATCCTCTCGAGGCGCGTGGCCGGCACTTTGTCCATTAGTCCCCCGAACTACCTCTGCTTCTCCTCGAACAATAAAATAGATTTCGTTTCCAGTCGAACCTTCTAGTATAATGTCCGTGAACGGTGGATACGTTTTAGGTTGGGCACTCAAGCCGAGAAAATGCAAAATATCAGGCGGCAAAGTTGAGAATAGTGGCAATTCCTTGAGCGTTTTCCGGACGTTAACAAACCCGCTTCCGAGTGCACTGCCAGCTGCAGGATCTTCAATGGTCTGAGGGCTTGGGGATTTTCTCTTCTTCGTATTTATGACTGTTCCTTTCTCAATGATTCCCATATCTCCGGTTGCAACCTCACCCGGTACAGCCTCACGCGCTTTGCCGCCTCTTGCTGGTAACGAGGTTGCTACCAGCTTTGGACCAAACCCACCTTCCTGTCTCTTTTTGTTTAAAATTGTAAGCCTTTCTTGCGCCTCTTCCATAATAGCTCGCTCCATCTCAGGGAAGTTTGGGAGCTCTGCCCTCAAATCCTCTTTTTTTAGTACGACAAGAAGGCATTTTGTCCTTGCGATTATGGTAGCCGTTCGAGGGACGTCCATGAGTATGCCAATCTCTCCAAAGAACGCGCCTGGTTTCAGCTCTGCGTATGTTGCTTCACCATCTCGAGACGTGACAGCCACCGCACCTCGTACTAGCCAGTACATTGCTTTCGCCTCATCTCCTTCAGTCAAGATATGGTCGCGGGGCGAATGCACTTGTGGCCGAAGATGCTTCCCGATTGCGGCTAGAAAGGTGTCTGGCGCAGAGAGGAAGAGAGGAAAGGATCGTATGCGATCAACCAGGTCAAGTGGCATATCCGCAATCGTGGAAGCTGTCAGCGGAGAGGGCCGCACAGGTCGAGTGGGGTTCGTCTCGATATTGAAGGATCTGATCAGGGACAGCGAGTCTGGTATGGGAGCACCATTTTGTCGGAATGGAGAGCTTGGCCCTCCTCGATTGCGCCGCATATCGAAAGTATGTTGGTTTCAAGATACGCTCCCTCCCAATCTATCAGGTATATCCCGCGGCCTGTCGGCCGGTGTGCCGTTAGGCCTCCCACAAGCAGTGCCAGATTTGCAAACGAGTCCTCGAATAGTATAGTTGATTCCGGATTTCGTGCTACGTCACCAAGAGCCCGAAGAGTTCGCAGAAGTGTATCTGTAACTGTTCCAGCAGTTCTGAGATATGGTCAAGAGGGATGTTGAAGCAGGTCGTCTTTGTTTAGCAGTTTCCAAGCCACCAAGGATATGGTCGTGCGCTGCGTCTGTACAGTATCTGCAAAGTATATTAGTTCCTTGTCTAATACGCCTACAGGGACCCCTCTATCGGTAGCTTAATATCAAAGATGGAGGGACACAGGAACATACACTCTTTGCGGACCGGAGGGGCAATCTTGTGTCACAATTGTCCAGTTCGAACTTCTATCGTGTAACAGGCCAGAAAGCTTCCCACGACGCGGTGAATGGGAGAGGGATGCACGGAGCGCTGGGTGGTGTATGGAACTTAAGGGGATCTAAGCACGAGACGGACCGGTGGCTTCGGTGCTCAATTGGCTGTAGAGCTGTGGAGCAGCAGCTTTCAGCGGGAGGGAAAAGCGCACTATGACGGAGAGCGAGCATGCTTCTATCTTCCACTCTTTGGGGGGGTCGGAACAAAGGACGTCGAATGAACCAGCATCAAACTTTGAAGATATACTCGCGGCGACAAGAGAGATCAAGGCGTCTTTTTGGAAAGATTCGTCTCATACTTGCCCCTCCATAAAGGCGGTTCGTTCGTCTCTGGTCATCCGCTTCAGGGCTCGCTTAATACCCGCGAATCTCGCTTTGCCAGGGTTCCTCTGGGCGGATGTAAACTTTAAGCTTCGATCATCCTTCTAGAAGCTTGGGGCGCTTGGTCTGCGTGGTGGGGTCAAGTTCTGGACGACATCGAAGGGTTCCATTCCCATCAAATTGTTCTCTACGATTCATTACGGAACTGGTCCTACGAGGTGCAAGGACTTTTGACGTACGGGATTATGATGAGCTTTAAATTTAGATGTTAGCCCAGAGCCTACTCCTAGCTTGTTCAAGTGCGTCGAAGCTGAAATCTCGGTGGCACATGCCATGAAATGCTAATTATAGCACGGGAAGAAGCTGACAATTACTCATCATACGGGTAAGACACCACCCTTCTCCAGTTCGACAGTCGCCCTCGGTGCTGAAGTTAGCTAAGGTTAGAGACTTTACAATTCTAAATCATCGGTGGCTGCTGGGTATTTTAGGTGTACGAAAGTAATAGGTGATAGCGAATATGAGGGCTTCGGGAACCTAGTCGAGCTTGAGATAGCGAGACGGGTTCCCGACTCCTAGTTTTGGAAATGTATTATTATCCCAACCCTAGCAATGAGTCGGAAATTTGTTTTGTTAACAGCCAAGCGTTTGAGCCGGATTTCCTTGAAAGAAAGATATATACGTGTGCTCCGTCAGGCCCGCTAGTTAGTGGTAATACGCTCTGTTTCGACGCTCAAGTGATGGTAGTATCCCCTTAGCTGCCAACTTCGTGCGCCTTTTAGCGAGCCTCTTGCAATGGTTAATATCCCCTGCTTAACACGGATTAACCCAAATCAATCAATTAGAAGAGGCTCGCTAAGAGGCGCACGAAGTTGGCAGCTAAGAGGATAAAGAACCACATACAACTCACGAGTTGAATAGGGAGGAACCTGTAGATATAAACAGTAAAGTTGAACAATCTTATTATCGAGTTATTCTAAGCGAGCCGAACTTTTGGTACCAGGACAAGCAAGACGAGACATAGCCTTCTAGGAGATTGTCTCACTTGATGCTCTCCTCCACATCAGTATTTATACCTAGGTCCTTTGATACCTGGCGAATGCTTAGGGCCGAATTTCGCTTCAAATGCATACTGTAGGAGTGCAGGAGATCCTTTTTCCCCACCCAAACGAACCATAACCCAACACTAAAGGTGGGCAGTCAGCTCTTGTATCACTGCCGGGATACGTGTGGTAATCACATGGGTTTCCCCTCCAAGGTTGCAAATCTATATTTGAGTGATTCTCACACCATAGATTAAATAAATTGTGTTGAAGATTGAATACTTTATAGACCAAAGAAGATGACTTTTCAAATTTATAGTCGCTCATAAATTGAGTAATAGAGAGATAGACTTATATGGCTTGCCGCGGCTTTAAATTGGTCAATCCACACTGGTACCATTGTATAGCATAGAGAAAATAGCTCGAAATGAACATGTGAAGACAATAATTGGCGGTTCTCTTCTAGCAAATATGAAACATATATTTTGAAAACCATTAAATGAAGGGCTTGGACCCATGTAGTCTGGTTTTACTTCTCGGAAGTAGGTATCCAAATTGCAAGCATTACAAGAGGACTATCTCATATTTTTAGTAAGACAGTAAAGTTTGAACTTGATTGGGTAGGACTCAACATATCCTTCATTAGATTGTGTAGTAGTTTTGTATGACCGACGAGCTTAAAAAGGAGTGTAGTGCTATCCAACCATTATGTACCAGATACGCACTGATAGTACCGGACTTTACGTCAATGAGAACTCTCGAGAACGAGCAAAATTTTAAAAAAGAGGAAATTTATAACTCATGAAAAACTATGCAATCAGCTTGGAGGTGGGTATGGTCCAGACAACGGGTAGATTGCGTGCAGCTTGCTTACATCCCATCTATCATAGCCTCCAGTCCAGCGATTATTAAAACTATATATTAGAGGGATTTAGGAAGTAGTTGATGGACTCAAGATTGAATGATTCAGTAGACATAAGATTGATGTCGAGGATGGAGGGAGATGAGAACAAACAAGTCTAGTGTTAACGCTCAAGTTGAAAGGATATTGTCGCAACGTCTCTTTAGCGAGTAATGTCTAAGTCGTCCTTGGGTTCAATCGAGGATGCAATGTGTTTATATAGCTGCAGGCCTTGGAGGCGAGACCAGAGCCAAACGGCGAGTTTCAATTAAATAGAAAAAGCTAGAGAGTATACGCTTGAGAACCTTGAAATTGAAATGTCTATCTATACTGTACTGTGGTTTCCAGCTCGATTCCCCAATGGCAATTCGAAGGTTCTAGCTGTTCACAGCAGGGTTCCAGTGCTGACTAATCGTCGGCATCGACGCCACCGAAGCCGAGTTGACGTCGTTAACTTCGCAACCTTGAGCAATCAGCCTCTTCCTCGCAAAAAAACATCTTCAATCTTCCAATTCATCTTCCGCCAGAGTCGATAGAACTGCAGGATCAATCCTCAAAATGCTCTTCACATTGCGACAATCGTTTCGGCTCAGCCCGACCGTCGCGGCTGCTTCGAAAGCCTCTTTCCGCAATGCCGCCTCCTACTCCCGATCCTTCCACAGTAGGCCAAACGCCAGCTTCTTCACCTCGCGAACGACTGCGCCAACAGCGGCGCTTTCCAAAGCTGGTTATGCGTTCCGGCAATCGAGGACGTATTTGGAGCAGCCAGCTGCCACGGCTAACGCTCCAAATGCTACCTTGATCCAAAAGCTCGTGGTTGGAGGGGCTATGGTTGGGGGGACTTGGTTGGCGCTTCAGCTTGTCTTTAATCGGGAAACGCGAGAGGATGGAGGCATGCCGCCATTCGAGAGGGCATATCTGAACGATACATTTATGCACACTGGCTTAGGCATTGGCGTCATTGGACTCTCTGCTAGAGCTATGTTCCAAAGCGGATTCATGTATCGGATGATGGCCACCAACCCTTGGATTGTTATGATCGGTGGGCTTGGCCTCAGTATTGGAACAATGCTTGGTACAAGGGCCACAGACCCTGATAAGTAAGGCTCTTCTTATGTCCGCGGGATGGAATATCTTCTAACAAGGAAAATAGCTATCTCCAAAAGTATGCCCTCTGGGGAGCCTTCAACGCCACGCAGGGAGCTCTCCTTGCACCTCTCCTCTTCATGGCTCCTCCAGCCTTGATCGCGCGTGCCGGTCTCTACACACTTGCAATGATGGGCTCGATCTCCTTCGTGGGAGCGACAGCCAAGCAGGAGAAATACCTCTACCTCGGTGGACCCCTCCTCGCCGGTGTCGCACTCGTCGCCGTTTCCGGATTTGCGCCGCTCGTTCTCCCCGCCACCGCAGTGCGAACCCTCGCATTCACCGAGAACATCTGGCTCTATGGAGGCCTTGCAGTTTTCGGAGGCTTCACCCTATATGATGTACAAAAGGTCCTGATGCACGCGCGGATGGCCCACCAAGGTCTGATCAAGAAAGACGCAGTGAATGAGAGCATCAGCCTGGAGTTGGACTTCCTCAACATCTTCATCCGGATGGTCCAAATCTTGATGATGCAGCAAGGTCGGAGGAAGTGACGCTCGGAAAACCCAATGGAAGGAAAATTAAGGTCTGATTTGATTTGGTAGTTTAGGAGCACGGGGTTGGGTCTGTTTTATCATCGAAGGAAGAAGAGGTGGGGAGTCTCCTCTCTTGTGTAGCTTATGTAACAAATAAAACCGAAGCATTCGTTATGAAATATATAATTTTAAGTAAATAGCAAAGATTCCGCTTTTGAACTCGGTGATGTAATGTGTATTGCTTTAGTATTTGAACAGGTGTTGAAGGGTGTATGGTATGATATACGGAATACAGTAAGTCGTCACTCTCGCTCGCTAAATCAAAAACATGTTTAGTATTAGTTGATGTCGTCTATACCCAATACCGCATAAGCGAAAGGAGAAACCCCATCATTGTGTTCGAGGATTAGACAGGAATGCGCTCTTGTTTTATATAATACCCAGCCCCTGGAAATTACAGCAATGATAACACTATCAGATTCAAATCCTTTTCTACACTTCTCGTTTCTGTTTCTATTTATATTTATATTTCTATTTCTATTTCTATTTCTGTTTCTATTTCTATTTCTATTTCTATTTCTGTTTCTATTTCTATTTCTATTTCTATTTCTATTTCTATTTCTATTTCTATTTCTAGTCCAATCCAATCTAGTTCAGCCATGCCCTCGTCGTTTTCCCTTCTCTCCCCCCCTCTCTCTTCCTTTCCATCAACCCCCCCCCCCCCTCCCCCAAAAAGACCAAAACCAAACCAAACCAAACCAAACCAAAAACAACCCCCCAAAAAAAAAGAATCAAGTTAACGCCAATATCGTCCCACCAACCAGACTGACTAGTCTAAAGTCTAATCCCTAAACTTGAATTTTCACGCTCGAGGGTTGAGGGATGAGGGTTGAGGTTAATTGGGGTGTGTAAGAAGTACATACTCACCTACCCACCCACCCACTTATCCACCCTTTCGCTGGTTTTGGGAAAGGAGATCTGGTTTTGAGGGTTAGAGGGTTAGAGGGTTAGAGGGTTAGAGGGTTAGAGGGTTAGAGGGTTAGAGGGTTGAGGGGGGAGGGGGGAGGGGGGAGGAAAAGGATAAGTTTGGTAGAAGATAGGGAAGAAAAGGAATAGGTTTGGTAAGGAAAAGGAATAGGTGAGAGAAAGGAATGGGTGTGGTGGAGGGTAGGAGGTGAGGGTGGGGATGTGAGGATAAGTTTGTTAGAGGATAAGGTGTTGAGGATGGGGGTTCTTAATGGTAAGGGAGCTTGGGGCTTGAATTCTGCTTTAATTTAATCAAGTGAGAAATTTTGATTTCTCACTTGGAGTTATTATTCAACTGAAGTGATATAAGATGAATTCGACTTTAAGGTACACAACAAGTGATATAACAAACTTAAACTCAGCATTTCATTTTCATCTAATACATTCAGTTTTCAACCGTTGCATTGACTTGCTCATCTTTCGTTCAAATAAAGTGAGCTAGGACCGACTAGTTATTCTTATTTATACATTCTATTTTAAAACGTTAAGCGATCATTACTTCAGAACCAACTATATGAAGCAAACTCAAACTCAACATTTCGCTTCCATCTAATGCATTTAATCCACCCAAAAGCCCCATTACCTCGCCGATCTTTCCCTTCCCCTACTCCAACGGCCCAAACTGTCTCAAGAAATGACTCGGACACTCATACCCCGCCGGATTAACCTCCAGATACCTAACCACAGATTAGCTTTCCACTCCCATATAAAACCCACAGTCAAGCAAAAACATACTTCTGATGATAATCCTCTGCATCCCACCACTCGCCCGCAGGAAGAACCTCGGTAACAATCTTTCCCTTCCACCACTTCTCATTCGCCAACTTGGTCACCTCCCTCGCGATCCCCTCCTGCTCGGCGTTATAATAGAAGATCCCGCTCCGATACTGGCTCCCCGCGTCGGGGCCCTGGCGGTTCGACGTCGTGGGGTCATGCATACGGTAGAAGAACTCGAGGAGTTGGCGGTAGGTGATTTTGGCGGGGTCGTATGTGACCAGGAGGGCTTCGGCGTCTGCAATATCCCGTTGTTAGTTTCTGTTTTTAGAGGGGGGAGGGCAAGATTCTTCGGGGAGGAGGAGAAGACATACGGCCAGTGTTTCCAGAACACACAGAGCGATAGCTGGGGCTCTTGGCGTCGCCGCCGATGAACCCTACTCGGGCGTCATATAAACCTTTCCCCGTAAACTCTTTCCGGTACATGTGCTCGACGCCCCAGAAACACCCAGCGGCGATGGTGCATTTTTGGGCGCCGGCTGGGGAGGCGATCGCTTCGGCGGGGGTGAGGGAGAGGCGGGTGCTGCTGGTGAAGGAATTCATCAGGCGGGAGATGAAGGTGGGCATTATGAAAGCCATGAGGAGGAGGATTGGGAGGAAGTGTAGAAAGGTGCGATGGGCGTGCTGAGGTGGGTTGGTGGGTTTAGTATTTTGAAGAGATGGAATGATGGAGAACTTTGAAAAGGCAGAATGATGGGTTTTGGTATTCTGAAAAGGTCGTGATGGTACTTTTATATAGGAACAGGTAGACAAATAATTATCTTGCAATTGGGAGGATTTGGAATTGCGAAGTTGTTCGAGAAGAATTGTATTTGCCTCCGACTTTTAATGCTTCAAGTCGTCATCGAGGGGTCGAAGTGCGCCTGACAAATGAGAGGGGGAGGAGCAGCTACCCCTGTTTAAATAGCCGACCGGGGTCCCGAAAATTCCAAATGTGCCATTGCACGTGCTTGTTAGTAGCTAGAGACAGATGATCTGGTGGATTACGATGAGGATTGTGCTGGGCTGGTATCTTTGTAGAAGACTCTTTATCCTTCGTAAACTCGGTTAAAGACAATGAAATAGAGAGTGTAAATATGACAGGATAAAGGGTTAGGAGCTAGATGCCTTCAACCCGTATATTTACAGCTGTAAACCCCAACTCCACACCATCGATAGATATAAACCCAACTCCCAAAAAACCTTAAATTCCACTTAATTAACAAAACCCCCATCCCATCCCATCTCATCCGATCTCTAAATCTTAATCAATCAAAACGACATACCCAACCAACAATATAAGCGAATCCTCAATCCCATCCTTCCCATCCGTCCACTCCTCATCCTAAACCCCGCCGCAGCTAATTCTCACCTCACCCCAATCCACCAGCTCCTCTATTTAGGCCCAGAAGAGAAGCCTAGCTATCAGACTAGCTGTAAACTAAAATGCGACGTGCAACAAAATCGCGAGGGTGTTTTGCTCCCTTTGTTTCTTTCTTTGTTTGCTTTTAGGTGATGTGTCAGCCTCCATGTGATATAAGCGTAGCTCGACGGGCAAACAAACAAACAAGATTAACTTTTGAGCAAGAAGTGAAAAAAAGAAAGAAAAAAAGAAGAAAAAGAGATCCGGCCATTTTAACTTCTCTTCTAATTCGGATCTTGTGAATAATAATATCCAGCTGAACCGCCTTAAGAAGATCATCGAATGAGAAAAAAACTTAAACGTCTAGACCGAATCTCACCATTGCCCCGTCCTTCAAATCAGCCGAAGTATTTTCTCCTCGATCTAAATCAAGCTTGAAGCAGTACTGCCTGCTCCATGATATCTAAGCCATGTGAATCCCCCCCCGTTAATCATCGATTGATTCATTCCCCTTCCTCCCCCCCAAAAAACCAAACCAAAACAAAACAACTCAGCAATAATAAGTTCTAAACCGAAACCCAAAATCCTCCCACCCTAAACTCTAAACCCAAAACCGCAAACAGTTAGAGTACACCACCCAACGCCATCCCAAAACACCCCCACACCAAACGTCCGCATCCCGGCTAGCCCAGGTGCGGATCCCTCTCGCCTCGGAATGGTAAACCGTAAAACCCCATCAAAGAGCATGTTTTAGGGTGGAAATGCGTGTGCGCGGAGGGTTTTGTTGCACGTCGGGGTCTCACATCTCCTGCGCTAAGGCGGGGGTTTGAGGTTAGTATGGAAATCGCGATGGTTCTCGTGGGTAGCGAGCGAGGGCTTTGTTGGGACTGTTCTCACTGGCAGGCGTATGGGATTCATAGTCGGAAGAGGAAATTCGTTATGAGTTTTACATGAAAAGGCCAAGGATTAAGGTTGGTGGGTGAAGACACAGTTCGGCCATCGAGGACCTGGATATAGAAGTCATTCTGTGGCAGATTTTCTCGCGGAGCAAATCTAAATGGCCTGTCTTTGAGAGTAGGACCTTACTTGCTTTGTTCATAGTCCTCTTAACTACCGGTGACTCCCGGGGGTTTGATGCACATCGCAAACTTACCGTCTGAAATTCTTCCTTTCATGTGAAGAGTCGGAATCAAAGAAAGATGATTGTCTGTTTGTAGGTCTGCGGTTCTTGAAAGGGGAGGGCGGGGTGAACAATGGAATATCATCTGGTGCTTTGATGGATCTTCTTTCATCAAGAGATAGGATGGATAGAACACTTTGTTGCTTATCAGATCGGTATGATGCACCTATTGTCTTTTGAGATCTTTGGGACAAGGATTTCCGTGGGTAATTGACGAGTATAAGACTATAGAATATTAGGCTATTGAATGAAGAGTAAGCAGCGAATGTCATGTTTAGGTGAGCCGTATTTGATGTTCAGCCCACATTCATTCTTTGTCATTCATTATTTAGAGCACCAAACAAAACTAATACCAGATTTCAAGCCATCTATTTGGATGCCTGGAGCATCAAGGGAAATCCCATTAAAACCAGACTGACAGGAAAAGCTCAGTCATCTTAAGAAACGGATATAGAAGAACATGTAAGAACTTACTCAGAACGAACTGGTTTTAATTTGAATGCCTGTTCTAAGCCCAGCTGATTCAAGCTTTAAGGCACAGTAAATTGTATCAAGCAAATAGCTAACCGCGGGAGGAGGAAAAGGTTACAAGGAAGATAATCAGTACTTACTCAGAACAAGACCCGTTTCGGCTTGAAGATTTCTAAGCCTGCTTACTCGAGTCTTGAAAGGTACAGTAACGGGATCAGACAAGTAGCGATCTGCCAGGGGAAGAAAGGGTTCGCAGGAAGATGACTCAGACAAATCCAAAACACTCTATTCTCTCCCACTCTTCCTTCAATCAAAGCAGGAGTGAGTAAGCCAGCCAGTAGCTCGACCGACACTCTCACAGACCGACTGATAAGCTCGCTCGCTCGCATGGTCGTCTGGTATGTAAGCAGACACCGTTCAGTCATATCCCGACGTGAAAACGGTTACCTATCTATCCCCCACCCCTGATCGAGGAGATCGAGATCGAGATGGCCCATCCAACTGGCGGCCTCACACGGAGTTGGAATTCGGAATTCGAATGACTGTAACTGACTGTACCGTCCTCCGGAACATCCCCTCATGGCTTTTATCTTTTATAGCTAGTAGATGACTCCCCTTCTCCCCGAGCCGAAATCGGATGCGGGCTTTCTCAGCCCAGTGAGCGGGAAACGTGTGGATGATATCAGCGAGGCTTCGATGGTGCATGGTTCCCCGCCTTGTTTTCGAGGCTCGGCAAGGCTGGATTGGATCTGCTGGAGGCGCGAGGCGGGGGTGATGTGATGTGATGTGATGTGATTTGATGGTGATGGTGATGGACGATCGACTCTTGACTCTTGACTCTTCAGTCCTTCTTTCTTTAGAACCACTCCCAGGGGGTTTTAGCGAGAGTCCGTATTCGAAGGGGGAGGTTGCTCGTCTCGTGCTAGTCTACCGAAGAAGAGGTTATACAAGACAAGCGACTCGGCGCGCATAGCAGATGGTGATGGAGAAGAGATCGATGTCCCGTCGACAGCGAAACCTTCGCAAGTGGACGACGGGGCAATACCTACTTTTCTCCTGAGATGAGCATGTGACCGGAGATGATGCGAGGATCCGATGTTGTTACGTATCTTCTCTCGTCGCTGGAACTCTACTAGAACTCTGTTGGGACGCTGGATCCGTTGCGTGCTTTCGACGAGCTTCTCGCGACGGGGCACCTCTCGAAGCCTGCGCGACCCGTACCGTAGTCTGGGGAAAGGCTGCATCGCGCGCGGTGGTACGAAAGGTACGAACGGCAGGGCATCCAGCGCTGGAATGTATGTCCTTCAGCAGAAACCTATTAGCTAAGATCGACTCCCGCAAAGGAAAATGTGATTTCCTATTTCCTATTTTTATGCCGCCCCTCTTCCCGTCGCAGAGTTTTTACCCCAGAATGATCGGTGGTTTAGTCTCTGAAACGTATTCGATGGAGTGATTCTATTGTGGGTGTGGAGCAGTGCTTGGTTTAGACTTCATCGACGTCGACTTTCCTTCAACCGAGACCCGTCGGTATGCCGAAACCTCTCGTGCTTATTATTCATACTCGAGCAAAATAACCCCTTCGAATGCGTGACGACGCGATGAATTACGAAAGAGGCACTCTATCAGTGTCGCATCGTGACCGACGTCGACAACTGCCATCCCTCCGAGTCATGCACGCACTGGAGTCGCAACAACAAGAGAGCGTCGACGAAACGAAATGCCACGGAGAAATGCGCCGTGATGGCCTTCTACAGTCTCCATCGATCCATCCAGGTCACATCCAGCATACCGCCTCTTCGCAATATCTGCAACACACCAGCAAGTCCGGCTCATCCAATCCCTCCGGCACGCTATTCGTGAAGATGGATCCCATTACTCATAAACAGGCTACGGCGTCGCGGATTCCACATGGCGTCGCCAGGTGTGAAGTCGACGATTAGGTGTCACGACCCCTAACAGCAGTCCTTCACGAGGCGCGACCCCTAACGTTAAGAATTGACGGTGTTGACACAGAAAAACTCGGTGTCAGGATAGAAAATTTGCTTAGCGCCGCAGCTGGACGAAAACCTTGTTCGCCTTGCTTTGCCAAACTGGATCAGCGTGGATGAAGCCACCCCCCTTGGGCCCCGGAGAGCAGCAGAGAGGCTCGGAGTTCGACATACGGAATTGAAATTGAGATGGTTCTCGGTCGCTGCTTTGATCCATCTTGATCAGCCGGCGCAGAGATTTTTTCGCGGGGAAGTAGGGAAGTAGGGAAGTAGGGAAGTAGGGAAGTAGGGGAGGGCAGGAAGCAATTGGGTAAGTGTGCATGACGGATGTCCCTCCTGGGCCCGGTTGGGATGATGTTAATGATCGAGAAGGAGACCATTGTGAGATACTTCGAGTCTGATGGGCCAGACGGTGCCGAGTAGAGGGGAGGGGTCGTATGTTGGGAGTTTCAAAATCCTCAAGTCTCGACCTCTCTTCTCCAACCCTGATGGCCGATACTTCGAAGCTTCCTGCTGGTTCGGAACAGAAAGGCTGGCTTAGCAAGCGGAGAACTTCTTGTGACGGAGAAGGCTGAATCAAAGGGTTGGTGGGGAATGTCAGACCAAAGGCGCGGCCAATCACCGCTGCACGCAGATATACTTTCCTCGCTTTTTTTCTCCGGCGCCTCTTCGTCGAAGCCTCCAGCTAAGCCCAAGTCATCCAACGCCTGTTGGCGCCCTGGTTGACCCCTTGGACGAAAGGGTCGAGAAGCTTGGGCCCACTCATGCATCTGACAAGGCGTAGGCCCCGCCCTTCGGTTTAGCAATACAGGACTAGCACAACTGGGTGTGCTGAGATCGTAGATGGGAGGTGAATGAATGATGGTCAACCATGTCCTGGTGAGTCAGGCGCGCCTTTCCTGTGGTCTCCATCATCCTGCTGGAAATAGTAGCACTATAAAGGCCAGCCGTTCCCCTTTCATTCGCCTCTATAAGGTTATCAGCGAGATCAATCATTTCACACTACATACAAGTACCACATTCGTCTGCTACTGTCTGGGTTGCACCCCGCATCCAACCTTGAAACCAAACCAGTTGTGTTGCACATTTGTTGCCGCCATCACTATCCATCACTATCACCTCCCCCGCTGCATGCAGGCAACCTCGACCTTTCTTCTAGATCTCTGATAAAAATCCGAAAAGATGTCGACGTCCTCGATATCCTCCACCTACTCGACCCAGGAGTCCATAGCAGCCTTTGCCAAAAAGATGGCACACAATGGCAAGCCCGACATGGAAATCATCCTAGACAACCACGACGATGCCAAGATATACAGCA
The DNA here is from genome assembly GCA_000328965.1 of Ascocoryne sarcoides NRRL 50072. Classification (NCBI taxonomy): domain Eukaryota; kingdom Fungi; phylum Ascomycota; class Leotiomycetes; order Helotiales; family Gelatinodiscaceae; genus Ascocoryne; species Ascocoryne sarcoides. Next base: position 2,543,884 of record KB205945.1, on the reverse strand, counting down.
CCTTCGACGCTCTTTCCGGGCGGGCGGAGATCGTTGCACCGTTCAATGTCAGATTCGACGAGATCCACATAACACTAGAAGGGTCTGCCCGGACGTTTGTCGAGAACCTCTCTCCCCACAGCACCAGAGCCAGGACGACGGCCGTACACAATTTCCTCAAGATGACCATGCCCGTTCCGGAATCGGCTTATCCCCAGCCACGCATCGCCGAAGCGGGAAGAACATATACTTTCCCCTTCAATTTCGTCATCCCCAACCAGCTGCTCCCCAGAGCTTGTTGCCATGAGTGCAGCGCCGACCACGTCCACGAAGCCCACCTGCAAGTTCCCCCCAGCATGGGCGATCAAGAACTGTCGGGCTTGGACGATATGGCCCCGGAAATGACGAGGGTGCAGTATGCGATCAAAGTCAAGGTGGTGCGAACCCGTGAATTGGACGGGAAGCCCGTCGTTCTTGTGGAAGCACTGCGGAAACTTCACGTTATACCGGTAGCCACCGAACAGCCCCCGATGAGCATCGGCAACGAGCCTTCGGACTATGCTCTTGTCAAAACCAAAGGACTGAGGAAGGGCATGTTCTCTGGGAAGCTCGGGAAAATCACAGTCTCGGCAGCTCAACCGAGCGCTATTGTTTTATCCTCGCCATCTTCCGTAAACCCAAAACCGCCGACGACGATGGCAACCGTGACTCTTCGGTTTGATCCCCACAGCGGAACTTCCGAGCCACCAAAACTAGGGCAGCTGGCTACCAAGATCAAGGCGACGAGCTACTTCGCCGCCCGGCCTGCCGAGCGCTTCCCCTCACACATCAGCATGGTTTCTCAGTATGAGAGTGTCCGTGGCGTTTATGACACTTCGGTGTTGCTCTCATCTCGGTGTGTGGAGGCGGTATCTTGGGAGAAGCACTGCTTAGCACCGGCTTACACTCGACGGAACTCGGACTACACATCATCTTCCTCCAGTTCATCAGATTGCTCCGACAGTCCTGATGTCGTCCAAAAGGATGGAACTTACTACACCGCCAAAATCTTGGTACCCATCACGCTTCCCGCTACCAAGCGCTGGGTTCCAACTTTCCACTCCTGCATTATCTCCAGGGTGTATTCCATCGACATGTCGCTTACCATCCACACTCCGGGGACTGGTGTCCCGGCAACTTCGATACGTTTGCGCCTTCCCGTGCAAATTGCAGCCGATGGGAACAATGGCCACATGGCGACCTTGACAGCTGCCGAAGCTGCTGCAGAACTGGCAGAGGCGGACGAGTATTTGAGACCGCGGGTGATTGAGATGCCCCGGGAGGAGCACATCGGCAACAGTGTTCTGGATTCTGAACTGCCGCCGAGCTATGAGCACGTGGCACAGAGACAGGTTCTCGTTGGAAGGTCTTGAGAAGCTAGATATCGGATGAAATTTCTTTTGTTTTTCCTGGAAAAAGTGTTTCTCGATTGTTTTGGCAGGCATGGCGTTGGGGATACATGGAGTAACCAAATTGGGCTCCCGACCAGACCAAGGTCATGATTTGATGTTCAACTACTGGATGGGGACGAAGCACACACAAAGATACCCAAATACAACTTTAATGATAGCTCTAATGATAACTTTAATATTTTCGGCCAATATGTTTACTGCTGCAAAAGTGAATTTTGTGACTTAGTATTTGTTGGTGGGCAAAGTGTCCCTCTACCGGAATCTCGATGCGCCAAGCAAAGACTTACTCCGTAACCATGTGAAGTTACACAGAAAGTGAGGGATCACAGTAGAACGAGAGTGAGGCTACTCTGATAATAAGGTGAGTGAAAGACAGTCTTGATGGAAAACTTGTTTCGGTTCCCTGAAATGACACCGACGACCTAGTGTTTGTCGACAAAATCTGCCCCCCCTGTTGTCCGCTCTGTAGTATATCGAAACTCCTAGAAAAAAAAAACATAATATACATGAAGTCTAGACCTCCCCACGAAGATCAACATTTCGTCATCCCCCCCCAAAATGCACTTTATGATCTGACAATGACTAGGTCATCAAGCCACACCGTCTATACAGACCCACCAAGATCACCTTGACCGACCCACGGGCCCAGCCGTCCAACTCCACCAAAGCAACCCCTCTTTACTTAGAATCCGACTTCCACTTTAGCACCCGTCCATCAAAGTAGATTCCCGAACCCGCAGATCTGTTCACCGCGACACGCTCGCCGGGAAACCCTCCGGACCTTGGTCCTCTCGACGTATCACAGACAACCGCTCCGTGGCCCCGGATGAATCCGCTTATTTGGGATCTGCCAACTCAGAGCTCAGCCTCTGACTGGTGATGTTTGTGCCAAAAGGAAGACACCTCACCATGACCCGACTCGAAGAGCATGATTCTCTCTTTTGAATATCCAGTCCGCGATTACGTATCTGCAAGCTCAGGCCCGCCGCCAGCTGGAGAACGCTGCTGGCGATCATGTCGCAAACCTCTACCCCGCCGACCGACGCGAAAGCTTTCTATGGATACCTCTTCGAGCCAGACAAGAAGCCCACGAAGGTGCTCGATGCGCTGCTCCGGGGGATCGCGTGCTACATCGTGAGTCGAGGTCTGTCTGCGGATGGGTTGGAGTCGTGCTGATGGTCGGTAGAGAGACGAGATTGGGAATAAAGACGAGAGGAAGCTCACGCCCGAAAAGCTAGCCAGCTTCTACAAGGCTGTCGGCGGCAACTATGATTGTGCGTCGCTCCTCTCTAGCGTCACTCTACATGGCTAACATTCCGTGCTACAGCGCTCTTCGTCGATGTAGCTCACCCGTCGATTTCGTGGATATACGCTTCGATAGGCTGCCAGCATTCGCTCCAACCTACCAACGATGATTTTGTGCTGCCAACCGTCCCCGCCCTTACCACGAAGGGATTCGTGCGATGGCAGTCCATCGAGATACTACTAGGGCCAGAGGAACATGTCCCCTTCATCCAATATGCCGTCAAGAACTGGGCCATCAAGAACCCACAAACCGGAGAGCCGTTTCCTGCGGATCTGCCTGCGGAAGCTTTTCCTCTGGTCGCTGACCCGGAGATAGAGAGGTGGCATAACGAATGCGCGGAGAAGTTACGAGCACGAACGGAAGAACCCTCCCCGAAACTCCCTCCGCGGCCCAACGTCAGTAGCTATGTCCATGTTCACGCTCCTCGCGCTTCTACTCGAGCAGAGCCGGCCTATCCTCGACCTACAGCTCGAGTTGAAGTCGAACCAGACTATTACGAAGCTAGGAATGTAACAAGACCTTTTGTCTACAAACACGTCGACCCCAACCGGCCAGAACGTCCCGTCCTTTCGCGCTCTCCCTCTCATCGAGCCCGCCAGTTTCTTGCTCCAGAAGACTCACCCCGTCCCGCTCGCTCCCGTCGACGGTCTTACCCTGAAAACATAGGCTCTCCCGTCACCACTCCCCCCGTTCCTGATTCGACACCATCAGACCCCGAACATAAACGCCGACATAGCCATCCACGGCCTAGACGCCGCGGAAGTATGTCCTCAGATGCTTCATCAGAAGACGAGTCTCCACCGAGCCCCACCTCACCGGTCAATATCCAGGCCCGAAGACGGGCAAAAACCCATTCGCATTCTCGATCTCAGGAAATCCCCCCTCCTTCTGTCCGCTATATGGCCCCTGCCACTGCGCCTCAGGCTTCTATCCCTCAATTCCCTGATGCGCCCCGACCGCGAGCCCGGGAAAGACATCTCTCTCGAGATAGAGACCGCGAAGAGGAAAGGAGGAAAAGCTTCCCCATTCCGATCGACGTCACCGGAAAACTCTCGGCGCCGTTTTTGCTAGGAAAGAGGACGGGGGCACGCGATAGTTCGAGGAATAGTTCGAGGAATGGGATCCGATGGCAAGATCTGAATCCGGCTGAGCTGAGAAGACTTAGTCGGAGCGAGGAAGAGGCGGATAGACCTAGGAGGGGGGCTAGAGACGAGAGGGAAAGCAAAGAGTATAAAAGACGCGAGCGAGATCGGGACCGGGATTCGAGACCAAGGGTGGAGGTTAGGAGAGGCAGTCATGAAGATGTTATCCGTCGAGAGCGTGACCGAGAGCGTGATCGTGAGAGAGAGCGGGATGGGATTAGTGGTCGGGGCGATGGACGGAGTTTCAGGGAGAGGGAGAGGGATAGGAGGTATGTGAGTCCCACCCGTTCTGGGGATGATAGGGGGAGGAGGCATGTTAGCCCGGTGAGGGGCGTAGATGGGAGGAGGTATCCTTCACATTCTGGGTGACTATCTAAGGTCCCGTGGTTGGGGAAATGGCTATGAAGTTATGAGAGATGAGAGATGAGGCTTTGTGAGATTGGGCGGGTTGTGTTGATTATTATTCTGGTTTGGGTGTGGAGCGATGGTTTGGCGTTTGGGGTTGAGGGGGTTTGGATGGCTGGATAAATTGGGTTGGATGGTTGGATGAATGGCTGACTAGCTAGATGGATTGGATTGGATTGGATTGGATTGGATGATTCAGATGATTCAGATAGTGTTGCGTTGGTTTGGATAGCATTGGATGGCATTCGATAGTATTGGGAATATTGAGATGGAAGAATACGCTCCGATCTCCTAGACGGCTAATCACTACTTGATCTCTTCTTACCCTCCCGATTATATCCCGTGTGCCTGATTCAACGAAATGCGATGCACATGTCTGCTCTATCTTATATGGAATTTATTGAATCCACGATCGCTTGTTTATAAGCTTTTATGGTATTGTGTGGTAGAGTGGTAGAGCATGGTATACCGCACGGTAGTTAGCAACTAAAGCATGATAATGAAGGCGGTCTTGCTTCATTTGCATTGCAGTCCCAAACGTTTTGATGTCTACAGTATTTCTCGAGGAACACCTATCGGATCTCTTTCTGTGCGGCAATCGTAATCATAATTCTATTTTTCATCGCCATTCTCATTCGTAAATCGTGACATCTCTCTCTCTCTCTCTCTGATCTATTGTTTGTTTGTTTCTCTCTCTCTCTGCCTGTCTCTGCTTTATGAGATTCTTTGATTGGTATTGGCGGTGTTTTCTTTGTGCGTTTGTTTTTTGATGGGTGGGTGGGTTTGGTTAGTTAGTTCGTTACCTCGTTATGTAGTTAGGTACCTTGCGCGTCATGTTCTTATCTTCATCGCACTCTGCCTTCACTCGCTCGCTCGCTCTTTTATCATCGTGTTTCATGATTGCCTCTTCTTCTCTATGAGATATCGATATGTTGTTATTTTGGCATCTCCCTTCTTTTAGGTATTACTCTCTTGGTATGTTGGCATTCTTGTCGCCTTTATAGAAGAACTTTGTGCTCCTCTCTTTCTTGTTTATATGTGTTATAGATATATGGCTGAGGGAAAGTTTTCTTAAGTAGTAAATAGCGCTAATTTATATAGAAGTGTAAATGAGTTATTTGCAGTTGATGAATGATGCAGGGGTATCGGACTTGTGGCGATTTTGGCATTTTTATAGGCGTGTGGGTTAGCAAAGGGGAATGAGGAGGATAGGGAGGAGATGAAATATGATTTTCTCTTTCTTGTTGATGCTTCTGGAGAGGATAGGAGGTTCTTTGTTTGCGTGTTTACTTGTAGTGATGTTCCTTTATTCCTCCCTTTCTTACAATGGACTTTCGTTCTTTATAAGCTACTTCTGCCATTTCCCATAATTATTTCTACTTCTATAGAGGAAAGCCGTATTACCATCTACATGTTATATATAAAATCATCATACACCTCCCTTCGGGCTATTATCATTGAATAAATCTACTAGCATAAATATATCGTTCAAAATGAGTAAAAGAAGGGTTGCAAAGTCTCGTACTAACTTCACCCCTTCTGCATCTGTACGGTTCGACAAGGAAGCGGAGAGAGCAAGTCGGATACGGAGTACGCTGCAGACCATCGACGAGCCAGATGAGAAATGGGGTCCCGAGTCGACGAGGAAGATGGCGGGGCTGGTTGAGGAGTTGTTGGATGCGTGCTCGGTTCCTAGACAGAAGAGGAGTATCGGGGTTGAGATGATGCAGGAGGCGGGGGAGGAACGGAGTTCTACCGAGAGAGAGGAAATGACAGATACGGACTGGAGAGATGCCAGAGGAGGAGGAAATATACTTGGAGACAAGGGGCACGAGAGAGATATCTCCGTCTCGGCTGATGGCTCGCGCGAGATCTTCGACGTGCTTAAAGACGTCCCGGAACCGGTTACGATTCAATATATGCAGCACCCCACAACAGACCGGCCGGATAGCTGGTACGTCGAGCATTTCCGACGTCTATTTCATAACATCGAGGCGTTTGTGCGGAAGTACTTTAGTCCGCCTGGTCTCCCGCCGTTTGAGAGCCCGTGGCATGAGATTCCGTTTAGTGCTGAGTTTGTGGATTGGGCGAGTCAGGTGGCGGAGGTGAGTGAGGGAGATGGGGAGTGGGATGAGTTGTTGAGGGATGGGGAGGAGAGGACGTGGTTGGTTATGGGGGTGTTGGTGAGGGTTTTGAGGGGGAAGATATTTGAGGAGGATTTGTTTGGGGCGACGGAGGAGCAGAAGGGGCTTTTATTGCAGATTGAGAGGGCATTTTTGGATGGTGAAGGTACTTATCTCGCTTCCCTGCCTCTCCTCTTATCTTTTCACATTCTTTTTTCCCCTTCCCTCAATCCCTCCCCTGAGTTGTTGTCTCGCTTAATTTCATACCTTTTTAATCACAACCTCTCTCTCATACATAGAGGAGCAACTAATATAGAAATCTATCAGGTTTTCAACGCACAGCCTTGCGCTCCGAAACCGTCCGCTCAATCCTAGGACCTCACCCAGCCCCCCCAAACTTCTACCCCACCCTCGCCCACCTCACCGCCCAAACCGCCCTCCTCTTCCAACCCCTCCTCCATTACATCCATGCCCACCTCACCACAACCACCACCCGCCCCTATTACCAAGACCTACACAACCTCATCTCCACCGCCGCCTACCTCAGCATCTGCATCCGCGCCAGCCCCACCATAATCTACATGATCGACCTCCACCCCGGCGACCCCTTCGACCCAGACGACCACCACAGCTTCCTCCCCGACAAATTCAACCTGAGCAAACAACGAGTCTGGGACGCTTACACCCAAGCCAAACACCGCTACGACATCCAACGCATCTCCACCTCCACATCCCTCGACCCCAACCCCAGAGCCAAAATCCCACCACCCACCCACCCATCCTCAACCCACAAACGCCTCACCAAAATCGCCATCTGGCCCATCATCCGACGCTACAAACCGGGCCGGGCAGCAGACGACGCGCTGGAGGAGACAGACGGGAGGAGGTGTCCGAATAAGGTGCTGAGGGAGAAGGAGGGGTTTAGGCAGATTTTGATTAGTAGGGGTGGGGTGGTGGATTATTTTGGGGTGGAGCGGAGGGGGAGGGGTGAGGTTTGAGGAGGTATAGACGGGGGTTGGTGGGGTGGGGGT